>OY992889.1:77461338-77943838 GCA_963921405.1 Cepaea hortensis | reverse complement strand
AGGAGAGGAGGAGAAGAAGAAGAAGGAAGAAGAGGAAGAGGAAGAAGAAGAAGAGACTAAGCGAAAGATCATTATGCTTTGGATGATTCATGGTGTTTATAGAGACATATTTATACTTGTATACACCAAACCTAACATAATGAAAGAATGCCTTGTAACAAAAACACGAATGTAAAGTTACTTTGTAGCTATAGAAACCATTGGGCACTTCCGGTTTGTGTTTGTTGACAGTTGACGACGGAAAAGAAAGACAACCAAGCTTGGTCTGTACAGTGCCTGCAACATTCGACGTACTTTATCCCAAACATCCCAGACAGTGATTAAACCAGCTGGTATCCCTCACAAGCGTGACTTTTTCTGCCTCCATAGATACAAGACAAGGTGGAGTTCAATTGTTTAGTACGAAGCCTGTATAAGAATTAGCTGCACAAAAGTGTCCGACTTAGTCTAGTGTTTCGCAATTTAATAATTTAATGAATTTACCTTTTCTGGGAAATGTCTTGAAAGGAAAGGCGACGAGCAAGAGATCTAGTCCCCAGCTCATTATTTCTACGCCTAGAATGCCTAAGGGCGGGCTAACATTTCACACCCTCATGGCACTGTTTGCTATGGGACTACTTTTATCTATCCATTTTAGTAACATTGTCTAAATTGCTCTTTTAATTATGCAACCTGCACAGTAGTTGGATACCTCTTGAAAAAACAAATCCAACGGTACCTTAGTCAAGTCTGTAGGTCAATTATAAGCGGAGATATTAATGTTTGTGTGTCAGTTTATCGTATAATATGAACGAAGAGGAGAATACTATTTTAGCCCTTTGACAAAGTGTGGCCTAAACACTCACATCACTGTTGGTATCACATCCACTTAAGAGAGATTAATACTGCTGATGTTTCCTAACTAAGGAGGAGCTAATTGCTAGCGTTTTATATATATATACAACC
The DNA here is from genome assembly GCA_963921405.1 of Cepaea hortensis. Classification (NCBI taxonomy): domain Eukaryota; kingdom Metazoa; phylum Mollusca; class Gastropoda; order Stylommatophora; family Helicidae; genus Cepaea; species Cepaea hortensis. The sequence continues at coordinate 77,942,893 of OY992889.1, read as the reverse complement.
ACACACAGATATATACACTGACCATGTCATGCTGTGATGACGCCAGTCTGTGCGCGCTGCCTGCACGAGCTATCTGTCAGCGCAAGGCCACGATCGTAGATTCATTCTGACCTGAGAAGTCCCGTTGAAAAGTTGCAAAATTAACAACGATCTGGTCCTTGTAGAGTGAGGAAAAATTACACATAAATACAATAATGGGTGTTGAATGTACACATGCATTCATTATCATGTTAGTCGCTCTGAATATTTCATAACCATATTAAATAGTCATAGCTGGAGTATGACAAGGAAAACTGCTATCTCCTGTCATTGAAATACCACATTACAGCGTGCAATCTTCATAATTTATCATAATTATAATTCCAACATCATAAGGGAAGAAATACAAACTAGAATCAACTCTGGAAATAAGATATACTATGCACTACAACATCTACTAAAATCAAAGGCGCTATCTCATAACACCAAAATCACAATATACAAAACACTGATCAGACCAGTTGTGCTGTATGGCTTTGAAACCTGGAGTACAACGAAAGGAGACGAAGCCTTGTTACAAACCTTTGAGAACAAAATTTTAAGACGCATCTTTGGACCCATTAGGGATACACAAACTGGAGAGTGGAAAAGAAGAAGTAACAAAGACATTTATGATCTGTTTAAGTCCCCGCTAATCACTGGTATCATGAAGGCTAATAGACTGCAATGGCTGGGGCATATAGAAAGAATGGAAGATAATAGGGAAACAAAACTCGCTTACACTCAGGAAATAAATGACCGTAGACCCCGAGGTAGACCAAGAAGACGGTGGAGAGATAATACATGTACAGACCTACAAGCACTTGGAATCAACGACTGGCAAGAGAAGGTCCACCAGAGAGACGAATGGAGACGGATTGTATTTGCAGCAAAGAACCTCAATGGCTCGGAAAGCTGAAGAAGAAGAAGAAGAATCTTCATAATTTAAGTGTGAGATTGATTACCAACTTCTACTTCTTCTGCGTTCATCTGGAAAGTTTTTTCAGATGTGATTGTGTTGTGTCTGCTTACAGTAGAGCTGTGATATTGCACCTTTAGCCTGACACATCTGACTTCTGTGGGCATTTGTTGACCGGGTTAAGCTTCCCGGGTGTTTCGAGGGACATTCAACTCTCACTGTTGTGGTGTCATCTACATCCCAACTAGTCAAGTTAGAACGGCTGAAGACATCACGGTCAACACTCAAGGGAAGGCAGGGACAGACCATGGGCATTCTCCGTCATCCAAGGAGGCTTCCATAATTGCAGAACTTACACATAGCGCTCTGATACTGGGCTCACCCAAGTAATCGTCACGTCCTGCACATGGCTGCTTAGCATCACTTCCGTATATTGGGCCTCCTGTTCACCATAGGCTGCTCCTCCAAGAACCAGGAGGGACCTGTATGCAGATGATTGCCAACTTAAATGGTCAAAAATGACAAAATACACGTAAAAATAGATGCTAAATTGAATAATACATAGTAGAACAATGTATTATGTCTCATAAAATGGTACTTACGGGTTTACTTACCACTTAGAATAGGCAGCTTCGTTCTCCGGTATAACAAGGATTCCAGAAACGTGAGGAATACAGAACATAATGCATGGAGGGAAAAACTATATCAAGTAATCGGTGTCTGTTTTAATGCGATCTTGAAATAATCGGGGAATTGAAAATAATGAGTATGCATAATGTCCTTAGATCGGAGACACAAAAAGACGTAACTGAATGTCACTGCAAACATTCCAGTTAAATTCGGTGATTCTGACTCGTAGTGGCTACTGTTACCTCTTTGTATGTAAAACTAGATTTCTGTGACTTCCAGAGATTTTCCAGCTTGTTCACTAATAATTGCAGTAATAGGTAAATAACAGATTATTGCCAGACTGTCATTGAATGTTATGTTGCATGCCAGGTGTGGCTGGTTGTCCCACCTCAACCATCTGTGGTGTGGCTGGTTGTCCCACCTCAACCATCTGTTTTCTCATATTGTTTTTTATAAGTTTCACTGATGATCATCTTCTCTGCCAAATTACAAGTCATCTAGAACTCTCTTCCTCAGTTGTGCTCTTTGGCAGTATGCAGATGTGAACATTGGGACATTTGTACTTAAATGTTACAGACAAGTTCTTAGAATATGGATCAAGATAAAGAAAACTACTGACGTTCTACAAGTTCTGAAAATCAAAGAAAACTTACATAATAAGTGGGGCTGAGTTGAGTTGAATTGAGATAAGAACCAACATCATTGCACTCAGGAAATTCCCATATGTGCTCCGTACCCTCGTTCAACAGCACATATAAGTAGAATCACGTCTTGGAAACTGAAATAGTTTAGCCATATTAAACTTTACAATGGAGTTTAGTGTGGCCAAATGGATAAGAGCACTTGTTCTTAAACATCCAGTGTGCTGATGCCGAGGTAATGGGTTCAACCATATATACCAGTCATTTGGACTAAAATATTGACATCTTTGTCTGTGACTTGGGGACATAAATTACAAGTTCCTCTGAAGAGGGACACTGATAATAGGGAAAGCTAATCCACATGCAAAAATCAGTCCAGATCTACTAGAAATAGTAGCACATGTATGGACTACAATTTAGTTCAAAATGAACACATGAAACAAAAAACAATAGTCTAGAAAGAACAGTGATTGAAGGCAAAATGGACATTCAAATGCATGGTGCAGGAGAAATGGCAAAGGATCAAGAATCTAGTCGGCAGCTGTGGTGAGTGATGTTCTACAAAAGATCAAAAATCTAGTCGGCAGCTGGTGAGTGATGTTCTACAAAGGATCAAGAATCTAGTCGGCAGCTGGTGAGTGATGTTCTACAAAGGATCAAGAATCTAGTCAGCAGCTGTGGTGAGTGATGTTCTACAAAGGATCAAGAATCTAGTCGGCAGCTGGTGAGTGATGTTCTACAAAGGATCAAGAATCTAGTCGGCATGTGGTGAGTGATGTTCTACAAAGGATCAAGAATCTAGTCGGCAGCTGGTGAGTGATGTTCTACAAAGATCCTGCTACATGATGATGGTTGTTCTCTGTTTCTAACAACTTCCTTTAGCAGTTATGGTTGGTGTTATATTTTTTTTTTTACAAAGTCTTAAAAGTAGAGAGGATTGACTTCATTGCACTGGATTTTATCACATATGGCTGAGTCTCTTTTCGAAGGGCGCCCTGCCGAAAATGTTGCATATAGCACAGACTATGTAGATCCAGCGATGACCCCCAGGAGTCTCCAAGAAAAATGTACTCGACTTTTACAACTTTAAGACTTTTTTTTACACCTTTTCTCAGAAAATAATCATACAATTGCAATGTTTGTTGTTTTACATGAGTAATAATATGTCCTTTCTGAATTTTCTTCCTGACGTTGTTTTTTGTCTTCTTAGTCACTAATTGCATTCTCAGCATATTCTTATTGAGGACATGCATTTTTACTGATTATGCCACTACATGATACTTGCAGAAAATAAGTAGTAAAAGTTAAGTAAAAAAATTTTTTTTTACATTGACTGGCATTTAATACAGAATACATAAATAATATCTGATGGGATGTTGAGAAGTTCTTCAAAACACTGCTTCCATCTTATTAGGATTTGTTTTTGTTCACTTATTGGTTCTCCATTTTCGCTGTTAATTATTTCAGTTGGCTCAATGGGTTCTCCTCTGGTTTGCATTGCACTTTTCTTTTGTAGAAGTTTCTAGTTGTCTCCTTGTAGTTTTTATTTAGGGTTTCTCCATACTCTTCCCAGTCTTTTTGTGTTTTCCTCTTTACTATTCTATTCACATGTGTTCTCACTATTCTATATTCTATATAATCACATTTCTGTTTGCTCTTCAACCACTTTTTATATTTTTCCTTTTTGTCTTTTACTACTTTCTTTACCTCTGCGTTCCACCAACCTGTTATTTTCTTTATCTGTGTTTTGCGTTTTTTCGTGGTTCCACATGTTATTTTTGCAGTATTTAAAATGCTTGATTTGAACATCTCCCATTCTTCTTCCACTGTTTTTCTTTCTATAGGTAATTTTACAAAGATTTCAGTTAGTTCTTTTTCATAATTTTCCCTTACTGCCTCGTCTTTAAGGTTTTTCAAGTTTACTGATTCACATGGCATGTATTTTCCTGCTCTTTGCTTTCTTCTTCTGATGGTTCTTATTGTGGCAACGACTGCTTTATGATCTGTGTTTATACTTAAATTGGGCACTGCCCTTGCATCTAATATATTTCTCTTTCTGTTATTTCTAGTTAACATAAAATCTATTTGGCTTTTAGTATCTGGATCATTTCATTTATACCAGGTGTATACTTGTGAGTCTTTATGTTTATGGAATGTGTTTGTTATATAGATGTCATGTTGGCTGCATAGCTCTGTCAGTCTACTTCCGTTATCATTCCTTTCATTTTGCTGATCTCCAAATGCTCCAAGATGTTTTTCTATGCCCACTCTGTTATGTCCTAGTCTTGCATTGAAGTCTCCCATAACTATAATGTTGTCCTGCTTATCTATTTTATTTAGCATGTCATGGATGTCTTCATAGAGTTCCTCGCATTCTTGCTAATTTTTGTTTGTATTATATGGTGCGTATATTTGTATATATAGTGTAATTGTTTGTTCTTTTATTCTCACTTTTATGATTCTTTCTGATATATATTTTATTTCTAATATTCCTTTTGCTAGTCGTGGTTTGATGACTATTCCCACACAGTGTCTTGCCCTTTCTTGCTGTTCTAGTCCAGAGTAGACAAACGTGTAACTGTGGTGGAGCTCCTTGCATCCTTTCTCCTTTGTTCTGGTGTCCGCTATTCCCATCAGTCCAATTTTCCTCTCTTCCATTGTTTCTATAAGCTCTTCTTCTTTACTACTGAAACCGCAGATGTTCATTGTGCCTATTTTTTGAAACGTGATCTATCTCGTAGTCCATTAACATTGTCGGGTCGATATCCGGGTCACTATTCCCAAATTCTTCAAGTCATATAAAAGTGAACAACTCAAACTAAGGAGCTGTAACAACAATAGCAACAACAGCAAAATCATCAGAAGCAGCAACAACAACAATAACAAATTCTGTGCCAAACAAACAGTAGGTTTGAACCACACAAAATAGATGGCAGAAAATGGGAAGTAGGGGTGGAAAATGGGAAGTTGGGGTGGAAAATGGGAAGTAGGGTGGAAAATGGGAAGTAAGGGTGTGTCACAGTTATGGTGTACAAGTTGTTAATATGAAAATGGGAAGTAGGGGTCTGTCATAGTTATGACTTAAAAGTTGTTAATATGATAGCAGACATGATGTATTATAACACAATGACAACATTTTGGTGCTATATAAGCACATGGCAGATATGGGAAGTCATTGAAGACAATTAATCATCCTATTGCAATTGATCAGTTAACAGGCATGAGAAAGATGTCAATTAGATGTTCTTTAATAAATAACCATGATTGATTTCAAGTGCTCAACCCACTCAGGTTTGGACTGGGAAATCAATTTTCCTCTAAGTAGCTTTGCCAGGGTATTTCTGCAGTGGAGTGGTGGCAGTCATGCCTTGCCATGGAGGTCCTAAGTGTGACTCTTCCTGAGAGATGAGATTGGACTTGGTTCAGCATTTTAAGTAATCATGTGAGCCAAGATTTGGAGCCAGGGTAGTGCAACATTTTTAGAGCCAATTTTGGGAGCCACAGTAGTGCAACATTTTTAGAGCCAATGTTGGGAGTCACAGTAGTGCAGCATATTTTAGAGCCAAGATTGGGAGCAGCAGTAGTGCAGCATTTTTTAGAGCAAAGTTTGGGAGCCGCGGTAGTACCACATTTTTTAGAGCTAAGATTGGGAACCACGGTAGTGCAGCTTTTTTAAAGCTAAGATAGGGAGCAGCAGTCAATTGGACTCAAATGTTGACTTCTTGTCCTTAACTAGGGTATGTAAATTACAAGTACCTCAGAAGCTGCGGTGGATTCGCCTGAAGGTGAGGGACACTGGTAATAGGGAAAGTTAATCCACAAGCAAACATCAGTCGAGTACACTCCCCTGCAGTAGCAGCACATGTGTGGACTACGCTTGAGTTGAAAGTGAGCGAACAAAAAGAAAAAAAGAATCCTGTGTATAAAAATGGACGAGATGGGGAAGCTGGTGAAGGATGGACAATCTTTTCTGTATGTTGTAATGAGATTTCTATATGTTGAAATGCTGTTATGTTATCTTTACAGTAATACAAAGTCTCTTGTCAAATCCTTTCTTTATAGGAATGAGCTTTAACTCTTGAAATGCCCAAGGCCTCTACAAGCGTAAAGCATAAAGCCTGCAGGTAAGCATTATGACACAGTTTGCTTTTATTAAATATATTCCCTCTTGGCATTGAGTTTACTTTTATAATGAGAACGATTCCCTCTTGGCATTGAGTTTACTTTTATAATGAGAACGATTCCCTCTTGGCATTGAGTTTACTTTTATAGATTCCATCTGGGCATTGGGTTTACTTTTATAATGAGAAAGATTCCCTCTTGACATTGGGTTTACTTTTATAATGAGAAAGATTCCCTCTTGACATTGGGTTTACTTTTATAATGAGAAAGATTCCTTCTTGACATTGGGTTTACTTTTATAATGAGAAAGATTCCCTCTTGACATTGGGTTTACTTTTATAATGAGAAAGATTCCCTCTTGACATTAGGTTTACTTTTATAATGAGAAAGATTCCCTCTTGACATTGGGTTTACTTTTATAATGAGAAAGATTCCCTCTTGACATTGGGTTTACTTTTATAATGAGAAAGATTCCCTCTTGACATTGGGTTTACTTTTATAATGAGAAAGATTCCCTCTTGGCATTGGGTTTACTTTTATAATGAGAAAGATTCCCTCTTGACATTGGGTTTACTTTTATAATGAGAAAGATTCCCTCTTGACATTGGGTTTACTTTTATAATGAGAAAGATTCCCTCTTGGCATTGGGTTTACTTTTATAATGAGAAAGATTCCCTCTTGACATTGGGTTTACTTTTATAATGAGAAAGATTCCCTCTTGGCATTGGGTTTACTTTTATAGATTCCATCTTGGCATTGGGTTTACTTTTATTATGAGAAATATTCCCTCTTGGCATTGGGTTTACTTTTATAATGAAATAGATTCCCTTCTTGCATTTGGTTTACTTTTATAATGAAATAGAAGCTCTCTGGGCATTGGATTAACCTTTATAATGGGGAAAGATTTCCTCCAGGCATTGGGTTTACTTTCATAATGAGAAAGATTCTATCTGGGCAATTGGTTTACTTTTGTAATGAGATGGATTCCCTCTGGGCATGGGGTTGAAGTATGTTGGCTATGAAATACCCAAAACCCATTGAGAGAATGTTACTAATCTAGGCTTAATGCCAGCCTGTCTGTAAGTTCTGTATTGAATCATTACCTGGTTACATTCTTGTATGTCTCTGCACAGATGTAAAGTTCCAGTCCGGCCTTGCACATCCCACTGGTTCCTGAGCTTTGAGAGGGGAATTGTATTTGAAATGCTTGATTTGTTTAGGGAATAAGTGCTGAAATGTTTTCTGTGTGTCTGACTGTTTAGTTCATAAATAAAGGTTTAAACTCTGCATGTTTAGCTGTTTAATGAAATAATGATGATTTAATTTATATATATTTTACTGTTTAGTGAGTACGTTTAACTGATTCAGTGCCAAACAAAAAATGGGTTTTTTCCCAAGCAGAAATTGATGGCAGAAAATGGGAAGTAGGGGTGTGTCATAATGATGATGTAAAAATTGTTAAAATGGTAGCAAATATATTGTATTATATATCAAATTAAAAGACATTGCACAAGGAACACGTTGTTATTGCTACTGTTGCTAAAAGTTAGAAATATAATAATAATATTAGCAGATGTTTTAAAAAATAAATTGAAGACAGGGGTGACAAGTACGTGAAATTTCCACTTACCAAGGCGCTACTGCTCCAACGCTGTTTATAATCCAATGAAACTTACTGAATTATGATAACTACACCACTTTGCTACACAAATATCACTGGAACAGCTCCATAACACCAATAAAACACAATAAAAACATCCTAGTTTGAAGCGCATCTTTGTCACATAAAATGGAAAATGTCGGAAAATCACGAGACAGGTTTTGACCGTTTTCTGCTGATAAACACAAAATGTAAGCTATCTTTTTTATTTAGTTATAATTATTATTCTTTTAAATTTAATTATTTAAATACTCCTTAAATACTTTGTGATAGGCAAAGCAAACTTTATGGGCACCATTAGCTAATTCGACATGATGACAAAGTTTCACGGTTAGCGGCTAACCAGCTAAGGTATCCGGTTAGTTTTGTTTACATTCATATACAATTAATTTTAATTAAACAACCACATTTAACACGTGCTATCAGTTTAGAATCGTTCACAAAGTCCTTTACATCAGAATAACTACAATCTAAATTGTTTAAAACTATTATCTAATGTAAATATGTGAGGCCGAAAATCAGGGTCGATGCCGTTGTCACATCAGAAAAGTAAACAAAACTTTAACTAAGAATTTTTCCTCAATATTCATTCATTTTCTGGCTCTCGTGGCCTGTGTCTAAATGAAAAACCTTCTTCCTGCGGAAACCGTAATTTCAGGGCATTAAAATTAAGATAGGTTCGCAAACGAAAGAAACAAATGAACCGCACAAATCTTGGCAATATATTGATGAAGGAGCAAAAAAGTTGAGACTTTTTGGCAATCGGTTGGCGGTTGGCATCGAATCAGTTAATTTTTATTGCTTAGTGAATACACGACGATTCAGTTTCTGTGTATTTGAATGTTGATAGCATTTTGATGTTTGTAACAATAAATGATCTTGACTCATCACTGTGGTAAGAATAACTAAGGAAAATTGATAAAGTCTTCTTCTTCTTTGTTCCTACTTCGAGGGGACTGCGTCACACCAGTTATGTACTTCAAAAGTACAGTGTGTCGAACTTAAGCATGTATTTATATAAGGTTTGCTTATTCTAGATAGATTCTATCCCAGGTAACAGGCTCTAACTACCTGTGGGTAGTTTTTCTTTAATAACAATTTTGCTCGAACAGTGGCCTTGCGGCCTACTGTTTGTTATTTTCAATTGCCTTGGGATTTGTAATGTGGAAGCTTACACACAGGACCTCCTGTTTCTTTTTAAATCTTATCTGAGAAAGCTAGGTGTGCGATCTTACTACTCAAGAGATCAGGAGCAAGTGATATGTTTAGATACCAATAGTTCTTGGAAAAATTACTAGCCCTTTGCTGGGATTGAACAAAGTACATTTTAAGCTGGAGGTTAACTTCTCCGTAACTTCTCAGTCATGCCCCCCTCCCCCACCCCACTGCTCTCCCCTATTGATAAATTAAACTGATCTTGGTGTGTTAACGAATCAACATGAATTAAAGAAACTTGATTTGACAACCCAACCTTGACCCATTTGTGCATACAACTAAAACAAATTCTGCAAATTGAACCTGGTCCTTAATCTGACGAGCTTGATCTGATGAAACCTTATTTGACAGACTGATTTGGATCAATGTAATTTCATTATGAACATTACTTTCAATTTTGAGAACATTATAACAATATGGCATACCAGACTGTTTTGTATGGCTTTTATTGTTAATAACGACTTTGTACTTCGAAGTCTAAATCTGTGGCTTTCAACCTGTGTGCCATGACACTTTGGGGGGATCATGTTTGACTGTGCATTCATTATTTTAATATTAACTTAAATCTACTTTTGTCTAATCTGTTTTCCTTTCTATAATCAGGGTTATCAAAGATCACATTTTATTGTAATTTGTTTTTACACAGATAGTCCATTTGCAGTTTTAAGAAAAGACATTTAAAGCTTTACATGTTTAAAACACCTTTCCAAGGCTCTCCCGCTAAAACATAAAGTAGATAAAACATAAATGTTGATACAACATAAAGTTGGTAAAACAAAGTTGATAAAACATAAAGTTGATAAAGCGTAAAGTTGATAAAACATAAATGTTGAAACATCGCTATAGTTTGACTAGTTATTCCACAGGGAACCTGCAGAAAGAATGTTGTTGCTCAGACAAGCCATGCATTCAAAACGGTTGAAAACCACTAATTATGCTTATTTTATACAATCTATAAAATGTCAAGTGTAACCATTTTTTTTCAGTCATTTACAACATTTCTCACTTTATTCCTCCTTCTAGTGAAAAATGCATCAGGTTTCGATGTTCTTTGCAGAACACAATTCTGGATGTTCTTAGAGCAAGGCCTGGTTGGGTGGAAGTCACCAAGTAAGTAATTTATTGGAATTTTTTTATAAGTTTGAAGCTGTAAACAAAGAGGTAGCCATTTCTATTACTGTGTTAGATTAACAGGATTTAATAAACCAGAACTACTTACAAGAAGTCATTAAGGTAATCCTGCATAGTTAGTTGCATATCCTTTATACGACGTCACAGTCAACCCTAGTATTTTGTGTGTGTTCGTGAGTTCTGATATTTTAGGCTGGAAGAGTAAGTGGAATCCCTACTTTGTGGTAGTCTAGCTCAAAACAAAAAGCACCTTAAAGTCTAAAGCACAGCACCAGCAAGCAAATGGAGGTTTTAATGTAAGTGCCATTTGATGATTTGTGAATAAAGTGCCTATGGTGTTAATCTTTATAATTAGTGAAGTTTACACATCTATGATATTGAAAGTTTTGCCGTCTGTAGTCTGAACTCTTAGTAATTGTAACCTTTGAAGTTTTGCTTACTGCAGTTTGAAATCAAAGTAATTGTATCTATTGAAGTTTGCTTTCTACAATTTTTAGTCTCCGTAACTGCACCGTTTGAAGTTTTACTTTCTGCTGTTTGAAGTGGTAACTGTAGCTTTTAAATTTATTCTTTCTGTATCCCGAAGTCTCAGTAATTGTAGCCTTTGAAGTTTTGCCTGAGTCTGTGAAGACTTGTTTCCATCCATCCATCCATCATGTGCCATGCCGATGTGTTCTGCCATCTCATTCGATCACCAGAGTCATGGATCAGCTCTGTGTTCCTGTCTCGACCATGTCACGTGGTCAAGTCATCCAGGTATTTACTTCTCGGTCTTCCCCTTGGTCTCTTCCCTTCGATCTTGCCAGTCGTCACCAAGTTCTCCAATTCATTTCTTCGCATAACATGCCCAAAAATTTTGACTGTCTACGTCTAATGTCTCTAATCAGTTTACAATCTTCATTTGTTTCTTGAAGGACTTGTTCATTGGTTTTTCTGTCTGTCCATGGTATTCTTTGCATTTTCCTCAGAAACCACATTTCCACAGCCATCAGCTGTTTTTCAGCTTGGCTGCTTATTGTCCATGCTTCACATCCATATAAACGTAAGGTTCTATGTAGCACTTCAACACTCTTTTTTCTCATTTCAATTGATATCTTTTTATTGGTCAGTATGTTTTTCATCTTGCAAAAGGCTACCTTTGCAATGGCAATTCTTGTTCTAATCTCTTCAAGGTATCTCCCATCAGATGTTATGACTGTGCCAAGATAACTTAATTTGATTCACTTGCTTAAGAATATGCCCATTTACTCATATATCACATTGTGGTATTTCCTTCTTCCCAGTGACGACCATAATCTGTGTCTTCTTAATATTCAGTTCTAACCATAGTTGTTCATTGTGTGCAACAACTACATCTACTAAATTTTGCAGGTCCTGTTCATCATCTGCATATCTAATGTTATTGACGTATCGACCCCCAATGTTGATTCCTTCCATATCTTCTATATTTCTGAAAATATTTTCACTGTACAGGAAAAAAACATCAACATTGAAAGACTTGTTTCATTTGTTCTTAATTCCAATTTTAATATTTACAGCCTTTGAAGACTTGTTTCATGAGTTCTTAGTACCTGTCATCTACAAAGCTTGTACTCTTGGTGTCTATGTCTCTGAAGCCATGTTATCCATTGTTTAAGTCCATTTATTTGTCTTCTTGGAAATGTGGCAGCACATGTATATTAAGGTAGGTTAATGTAGGCTGACGTGTGATATCGGTGTTAGTCAAAGGAAGTGAAAACTAGAGCCAAACTTAGAATATTTGACTCTAATATCAAATGAGCCGGCTCCCTGGTCGAGGGGTTAGCAGCTTTCTCCGTAACCCTGAATACTCTCGTGGTTGACGTGAGTGCACGAGAATTGGAAGCGGTTCGAGTCGCACCAGTGACTTATGAGAGTATGGAGTGGGTCGCTCAGAAAGTCGTGGCGTGCTGATGAGCATAATCTTAGCCTAGGAATCAACATACAGCTGAAAGATGCTAATGTTGATCGCAATATCCTGAAACAGGATGGAAACGCGGAAAAATAAAATATCAAATGAGTCATGCTGTATGGATTAGAAACATGGAGGGTGACTAAAACAATTACTAATAAATAACAAACGTCCGTTAACTGATGCTTGTGCAGAATAGGACTAACATGGTATGACAGAATCACCAATCTGAAGCTCATATAGAGCGAGCTGACCATATCCCAGTAAATCAAGTTCTGAGAAAAGTTACTGGAGCTGGATAGGACACACACTGAGGAAGCCTGTTAATCCAGTAGCTAGAATGTTTTTCCTATGGAACCCACTGGGCAAAAGAAATAGAGGAAGATATAAAACACACAGAGAAGAGGATTAGAAACAAAGATGAATAATGTGGGGAAGACATGGAAGAAGCTGCAGTAGATAACAAAGAATAGGAGGGCTTGGCATGAGTTGGTCGAAAGACTATGCTCTTTAAGGAGACAAAAGACAGAAGAGGAAGAGAAGGAAGAGGAAGAAGAAGATGAATAAGAAGAAGAAGAGTAGATACACAGCAGTAAACAGAAATATATGTCATTGTTGGTGTAGGATTGTGTTTTCCTCTACACAGCAAGCCTGGTAGCAGCTTTTCCTTCAATTCAATCACTATTGATCTATTGGAGTCTCTGTGGCGAGGTGGTCAAGCCGTTTGACTCGTGCTCCGAAGGTTGTAGGTTCGATTCCGGGCCGCGTCCTTCGGTTTACGAGTTAAATGTTTCGGAGATTCCTGTGGGTCGTCGCTAAAAGCTACGGAGTTCATGCTTTGTGCGACGCTTTCCGTGCTGTGGGAAGAGACCGAGCCATATGGGATAAAACCCGGTGCAATGAAGTCGACCCAGTCGACTTTTAAGCGACTTTTTGACTATTGATCTATTGCATGCTGATGTCATCTTCGAGGGCGTTATTTAGTTGCATATACTTTACAGGATGTCACGGTCAACCTACAGTATTTTTTGGCTGTTTATGATTTCTTGGCAAGTTTATGTTCAGTAGCTTGCAATTTCTTTCTGAATAGCCGGCACTCATACTATTTTATGAAAACCACTGCAAAGTGACCTGCTGCCAAACTGCCTGCAGCTGTGTTTCAAACATGGTATGCAGGATTACAAATTGCGTCCTTGACCCCCTTCGCCACAGACCCGGCATAAAGTACAAGCTACTGATGTTTTTAGTCATCATAGAAGCTTGTTATTTATTCATCTTTGAGTGGCTCAGCACAAGACAGGTTTTTAGTTACCATAGAACACTGTTATTTATTCATCTTTGAGTGGCTCAGCACAAGACAGGTTTTTAGTTACCATAGAGGCCTGTTATTTATTCATCTTTGAGTGGCTCAGCACAAGACAGGTTTTTAGTCACCATAGAAGCTTGTTATTTATTCATCTTTGAGTGGCTCAGCACAAGACAGGTTTTTAGTTACCATAGAACCCTGTTATTTATTCATCTTTGAGTGGTTCAGCACAAGACAGGTTTTTAGTTACCATAGAGGCCTGTTATTTATTCATCTTTGAGTGGCTCAGCACAAGACAGGTTTTTAGTTACCATAGAGGCCTGTTATTTATTCATCTTTGAGTGGCTCAGCACAAGACTGGTTTTTAGTCACCATAGAAGCTTGTTATTTATTCATTTTTGAGTGGCTCAGCACAAGACAGGTTTTTAGTTACCATAGAACCCTGTTATTTATTCATCTTTGAGTGGTTCAGCACAAGACAGGTTTTTAGTTACCATAGAGGCCTGTTATTTATTCATCTTTGAGTGGCTCAGCACAAGACAGGTTTTTAGTTACCATAGAGGCCTGTTATTTATTCATCTTTGAGTGGCTCAGCACAAGACAGGTTTTTAGTTACCATAGAGGCCTGTTATTTATTCATCTTTGAGTGGTTCAGCACAAGACAGGTTTTTAGTTACCATAGAGGCCTGTTATTTATTCATCTTTGAGTGGCTCAGCACAAGACAGGTTTTTAGTTACCATAGAGGCCTGTTATTTATTCATCTTTGAGTGGCTCAGCACAAGACAGGTTTTTAGTTACCATAGAGGCCTGTTATTTATTCATCTTTGAGTGGTTCAGCACAAGACAGTTTTTTAGTTACCATAGAGGCCTGTTATTTATTCATCTGTGAGTTGCTCAGCACAAGACAGCAGCATCCCAAAACTTCCAGGATGAAGACCACATGTGGAAGAGGACAGGTAAGGATAAAGGCAGCCAAAGGCATAGCTTTGTACCTAGGGCAAAGTGACTAGAGGGATTTGGTATGTTATGTGGAAGTTATAGCAGCAATAATAGAAATGTGCGGTCTGGGAAATTCATGAGAAATCATGTTACAGTTGATGAAATTTGGGCTGTGCTTAGATTATAAAAACACTGTTCACTAGAGCCTGCTGGCATTAGGTAAGAGTACATACACAGTCTGATGACTAATCTGGCTAATATTTTAAACAGAATCAAGAATGGCCTGTTGAGGTCTGGTGTCACAGATATCCAGTACCACTTCTAAAACCTGACAAAGACCATAAAAGGTTGCCTGGGTATAAAATAATTGCTATGCACTACTCCATTGGCATGCAGCTGGAAAGGTTAATTATAATTTAAGTAGCATGTCATATTGAGCATTTTCATCTCTTTCGTCCGGGTCTTAGCAGATACCATCACCACAAGGAATAAAGTTGGTGCAATGCACCTGTTTCTGCTTATGATATGTCTGAAGGCTTCCTTTTATGTAAAGAAACGTGCCACGGCTGTGGACTTACAACAGGGTTTCTCTCAACTTCTGTTGGAGCTCCATTTATGTTTCTTTCTCACTAACTTGATTTCTTTCATGCTTTTCAAGGTAGAAATGTACTTAAGTATGGCTTTAGACTTACAACAGTTTCTCTCAACTTCTTTTGGAACTCCATTGATGTTTCTTTCTCACTAACTAGATTTCTTCCATCCCTTTTCAAGGAAGAGTTGTACATAAATGTAACAGCTTGGCTTCTGAGCCAAGAATAATCAGACCTAACCTTCCACAGGGGCAACCCTTGTTTCCTTGCTGCTAAAAGTGTTCATAATAGGTATTATTAGTGGGCATATCGTGGCAATGGTTGACTTTGTATTATGTGAATGATGTTCTCGAATACCACAAGGACAGGAGTTGGAAGCAGATTGTAAGGGATCTACAGGGTGAGCTCAACCACTTTGGCAGCTGATATTGTGAATCAAGAGCTCTGGTCAATCTGATGAATCTGTTGACGTGATACTCACTGCATAACCACAGTGTCCACACAAGAAGACATCCTATGTTTCCATGGGGTTACAGTACACATCAACAATCATAACTCTCCAATCATCCTCTCTGCCGTCTGATGGGTTGACGAAGTTTGTAGGACTTATTATTACTTGTTGCCCAGCTGTTTCAGCTTTCCACTTACATCTTTCTATGTTTTCCTCTGCCTCTCTTGCTTAGCATTGCTGATTTCACACAAGGCGTATTTCTCTGTGCCACCTCCTCTGTTTCTATGTCCCATAAATCATTTGTCTTTATTTGCCCTTTTATTTGTTGTTTGTTAGTAATTTGTTGTGGTTCCAACTTTACAGAAATGGGTCACCCCATAATCTTGTGTTCCTGTGTCAGCGAAAATCACACAAAATGTTCCTCACTGTCCCACGTGAAAAGTGAATCATACAGTAATCCTGTCAAAATCAACTGCATGCAACTGCTGCCATACATAAGACCACTGCCAGAATGTCAGCACAACAGTCTGCCATTAGAATTAAGAGGTCATAGTTGATGGAAGCAGCATTCACTAGAAAAACGAAAAGTTGCACACACATTACTGCATAAGGCACACTAGCTAGTTGCTAGTTCAACAATGCCCCCCTCCCCCAAACCACCGCAACCCATGGAAGAAAAAAACCACATTCCACATGAACTCCTCAGCTTACAATGTCATACCAAGCACTCAGCTCAGTAGCTGGGTGACTAAACCATGTATAAGGGGCGTTTATTTGAAATCCGTTCATGCCACACAGCGCGTAATTGCGTACGTTGAACATGATCATGTCATAGTCATGTGATAAGTACTGATCAATGAATAAAAGAGCACATGCTTATCGTCCCATGATGCATAGGTTCTGTTTCTGACCGTTGAGAAAATGGCCTGGTTGATACAAAATCTGTCCAAAGAAGCTTAAAGAGCGGTGATTCAGTTTCTTTCATTTGAATAATGTCGACCAGTGGACATTCATTGAAGAATGCAGGCAGCATACGGTAACAAATGTGTGTCGCAGACAACAGTGGCAGACTGGGCATGAATGTTTCAGATAGGACGTCGTCAGTTCATGACAGATCTTCGACGGCCGGGTCAAGCGCATATTGTTGCCATTGAAAAAAACTATCGCCCAAATTGATGCATCAGTACAGATGAACCGTTGTCGAAGCATACGTTCGCTAGTGAAAGAATTTAATGTATCAATTGGGACAATTCAAAAGGTCGTTCATAGGAACTGCAATATCAGAAGGTGTGTTCACAGTGGGTACTACGATAATGCTCGTCCACATGTCGCAAAGATTGTGCAGGAAGCAGTGGCAAGGAAGAAGTGGGAAATTCTGCAACATCCAGCCTATAGTCCTGATTTGTCACCATGTGATTTTCATGTGTTCGGACCTCTAAAAAAGCTCTCAAAGGGGCAACGATTTCACACAGATGCAGACGTAATGAATGCGGTAAACACTTGGTTCAGTAAGCAACCACAATCCTTTTGTGTGGATGGCATTCGCCGTCTACCTAAGCAATGGGATGCTTGCTTGAATGCCTACGGCGACTTCTTCTGACTAATCCATGGTGTATAATTCATTCAAAATGAATGCTTTGTTTAATTCTACCACACTTGTTAATGTTTCTTTCATGCTTTTGTAATAAAGCCATTGGAACGGGTTTCAAATGAACGCCCCTAATACAACAAAACCAAAATGAAGACCATGTGTAAGCAAACCATAGCCAGAAGTAAAAACACCCCAATTACTTAACGGATCACCCACCTATCTGCCACATTGGATAAGAAGTCCTTTTCCTTATGATGATCTACAAACTTTGCAGCTGACCACCCCCACAGCACTTTTCTTCACTGGCCACGATATTCTGAACATTCTTCCCAAGAAAACCCTTCTCCACTGCAATCTGTACTTGATCTTTGCAACACAGACCCCATGTTAGACCCCCACACTAACCTTGACACTGGGTCAACTGCTCGGGGCAGAAGAGGAGAGGCAAAGAAATGCAGAAAATGACTGTGAATTAATTTACTAGATAAATTTGTTTTGCTGTACTGACATCATCATATTATACCATGTTGCAGCCATGAATGGGATTTCTTATGGTGCGACAAAGACTGGTTGAACAACAACGATGACAATGTATATTTTCCAGAGAACTCCAAAGTCAGCCATTTTAGAAATTTTTATGAGGTCATTGGCAGATTTGACATCTTTCACTATTTCCCTCTGTTTTTTTTAATGAATACTAATAGAAATGAGTATGTGTGTAATGTATTTGTTTAGTTTCTTCTATTTAGCATGATTTAGGACTGCTTGGTTTTGTTTCCTTTCATATACTCTTGATCTCGTACACATATCTTTATGCTCATAAAAGGAACTTAAGTGCAGCACACACTTTCTGCCAGGTGTTGGTTTGTCTTAACTTTTCGTTCAATTTGTAGATGTGTAAATGTTTGTAGGGTGATCTTTTCTTAATAATAATAAACTAGCTCTAAATATTTTAGGAACTTTTCAGGGTGTAATTATATGTACATGCAACATTAAATTGCATAATATATGCATGCAATTGCATGTGTACATGTACACACACACACGCATGCACACACACACACACAAACTAAGGGAGAGAGAGAGTCAGAGAGAGTCTCACAGAGTTTGTATTTGTTCTAATAGATAACAGTAATGACTGATAAGTAGATATTTCCCAACAAACATGAAGGGAACAGTCGTATATAGCTAGTACAACAGTAATACATAGTAGAGCAGTATCAGTAACAGTATTAGTACAACAATATTAGCACAACATTATTAGTTCAGTAGTGTTAGTGCAGAGGTCATCATGGCTGAGAGGTTTAACACACACAGCAATATTAGTATGACAGTATTTTTTTTTTGGCATATTCTATTTACAGTACATCACTGTCAACACCAGCATTTTACTGCTGTTGTTGATATCTTGGCAAGTTTACGTTCAGTAGTTGCCATTGCTTTCTGAATGACCGGCTCCCTTACCAACACATTAAGACCCAGCGCAATGCGGTCTGTGCCAAATCAGTCGCAGCTGTGGTTTGAACACAGGTAAATGGCTCTCGAATCGCGTTCACAAGCCTTTAGCCACGGAGATTGGCATGACAGTATTAGTACAACATTATTAGATGATATTATTAGGACAGCAAAATTAGTATGACTATTCTACAATAAGATGACATTATTAAGACAGCAATATTACTATGACAGTATTAGTACAACATTATTAGATGACATTATTAGGACAGCAGTATTAGTATGACAATATTAGTACAACAGAATATTATGTTTGAGTTATGAGCATTTGATGACATATACATATGATGTATGTGTGTGTGTTTAAACCATAATTATGTAGCTTGTTGTAAACTTTTCTTGTCGTGTCTTTAGAAGTGAAACTTTGATTGTTTGTGCCTTGTAGTTGTGTGTGCTGTTTTTATTGCAAGTTGAATGACTTTATGTATATAAAGTAATTGTTATTGCATGCACTCTTGAGCAGAAAATCTTTTGGTTTTATCGAGCTCTTCGTGTCTGTTACAGTTGTCATCTCCATTGACAAAGTATAGGATGGGTGGCAGATGAAACTGCTGTGTATGGACCATGAACTGACCAGATTTTTCTTATTAATTATGTTGTAGTTTTAAATAGGTATTTATTTGATCAGAGAGCTTTTCCTTCACAATACTTTGTTGTCATTTTAAAACAGGATATTGATTAGAACTGGTTTGATTTGAAGTTGTGTTTTAGACTTATTTTCACCTCTCCTGTTCATGAAGTGAGGGAGCTTGGGACTTCTATTGGGCAGATGTTTGGTGGATGAAGGAAATCTTTGATCGGGCATATTTGGAGGACCAAATGAGAATAAACCATTTCAGAAATCATTATGAGGTATGAACTATTTTAACACAATCCAAGAGTTCCCTTTTTGCCCTTTTTTAAAAGTTTTCCTTTTGTGGACATCTTTCTTACTCAGCTCCTTATATGTCTGTTGTTATTTGACTAGATTAGTTGAGCATCAGTCGTTCAGAAAGCAATGGCAAACTACTGAATGTAAACTTGCCAAGAGATCACAAACAGTGAAAAAAGGCTGGGGTTGACTGTGACATCCTGTAAAGGATATGCAACTAACTTTTTATATTATTTTCTTGAATAATATTGTATTATATATATAATTTCAAATTGTACCCATTAGGACAAAATATGATTAAAATATAAAAGGCACAGTTTGCTCCAGGCAATGAGTTGCAGAAACTGAACTCATCAGTAAAAGGGGGAAAAAGCAGTTATTCAACAGTTTTAAAAATCAACTAAATTACGTCACCAAGTTGAAAGTTCAACATGTTCAAACCAAGTACTCAAGACGAATCTGGAGTCAGAACATCAACAGTTTCATAAATTTATATTCTGGGTTAAAAATTTTGAATAAAGAATTACTTTTTTTTTTCTTTCAAGTTTTATGACAGTTAGGTATGAGTAATGAGTACTTTTTGGTGAACATTAACCCTACCAGACCTGAGGCCCTAACCCTTAACTGTCCCCTATACCTGGGCTCCTGAGCATTAAAGAGAAAAAACAAACATGATATAGAAAAATATTAGTTACATGCAAACAAGTGGTTAGAATAAGATGGAACTTGGAGACATTGTAGAAAATAGGTCTACCTTTCATCTAGCGCTAATATTCCACCTGTGTATGCCAATCAACCCAGCAGGATGAGCCTTGTTTCACACAGAGGTACTTCTTGCAAAGTGAGCACCAGATGTTGCTCTTCACCTTCTTGCATGGATTGTCTTTGTAAGACACTCCAGAATTTTGCTTGTATGGAATGCTTTTCTATGCACACAACACAGATATGATTAGACGATGTCCCAGGGGGAATCTCTGGAAAATGATTGCCAGGGGTCATCCGTTGAGGGCAGGGTTCCTTTTGTGGGTGGCGGTGGGCTGATGTCCTGTATCTACCAATAAGTTGCAGGCACAGTTTCTGAATATATCTGGTGAAATAATCTGGCTTTTTTTGAAGCAGCTTGCTGCTTTGAAGCATACAAGATATAAGAATTATAAATGGCCCACATAAAAAATTTTATAAAAAGCCACCGGGGCCAGCGGTAATGACGACGAGACCGGTGAAGGCGGGTCATCTGGTCATTTTTGTCACAGCCACCCATATATTTATTTTAGTCTTTCGCCAGCTGTGGCATCTGTATTTCTTGCACACTGCCATCTTTATTTCTTCTCTTTATTACAACATTTTGGGTTGGATCGTGGTAGTTTGAAATAAATGTGATGGGCTTTCTATCCTGCAAACTAAATATGTTACACTTTCTTGACATAGATGGCGACTGTCACCCCTAGCAAGGTTTTTTTTACACTTTTCAGCTTTTCACTTTTTCACGTTAAACCGAGCCGTATTGCTTTTACATAATTTCAACATTGGAAGTTGTGATAAGGCACCACACAAAGTCAATTCAAACACATGGATGGGGGGGGGGGGGGGCAGACATTTGCAGTGACTAATCATGAGATTTGACCATGATTGGTTGGTTATTTTTAGTTTGTGACACATTTTTTTAACGTACTAGGCAAAATACAGAAAATTAGGTTCACCGATCTAGCGGCAGAATAGGAAATTCCCGAAGAATGGGTACAGCGGTCTGGTAGGGTTAAGTTTCAGATCATTTGTTTTTAAATTTATAATTTTACACATATTTTGGACATTAAATATCATGTGTGTAGTATTTTAAGAGACCCATAAACATCACTTTAAAAGAAGAAATGGGTTAAAAAGAGTGATTGCTCTTAGACTTTCAGTATGCTGATTGTGAGGTAGCGGGTTCAAACCCTACACCGGTCAGTTGTACTAATATGTTTAGTTCTCGTCCTTGACTTGGGCATGTAAATTACAAATACTTCTGTAGTCAGAGTGGGTTTGCTTGATGGCGCAGGACACTGGTAATAGGGAAAATAAACCACATGTAAAATCAGTCCAGTGCACTCTCCAGTAGTGGAAACTACTAAAAGTAGTAGCATGGATTATGCTTGAGTTCAAAGAAAGCACCAACAAAAATGTCCTGAGTTAGATACACTAAAACTATACTTCTAATTTGTAATAGGTGATAAACTAATCATATTTAGGTTCAGATCAAGCTATATGAGGATCCACAGACCTTGTATTTAATAAACTTAACATTTTACAAATAGGCATGTATTCTTGTGAGAGTAATCAAATAGTGAAATATGTCCATCAAGACTGTCAGCTCAAAGATTGGCCAGATCAATAACATGGCCTGACCCAGTCTTAATGAAATGGAAACTGTATGGTGACAAGAGGAGTCTAAAATGGACTGCCAACTTTATAGGAGAAATAAAAAATAAAATTAGTTGTCCTTTACAGGCCATCTCAGTCAACCCCAGCATGTTTAGATGATTATGATTTACTAGGCAATTTTTATGTTCAGTAGTTTGCCATTGCTTTCTGAATGACAGAGACTCTTACCATTAGAATCAATGCAAAGCAGTCTGCTTTCAAATTACCTGTGGCTGATTATAGGAGAAATTGGTGTGAATATTTGGGAGTTAACAAAGAAGAAGGCTTATGTTAATAAATGCTGTACACAAGATAAGTGGGAAGCCAAAAATAAATGGTTAATCATGTTCAAAGATTATAAATAAATATATAAATATATATAATAATTTAATATATAAATATAATATATAATATATATATAATAATAATATTTATTTAGTTTTACTTTTGATCACTTGAAAACACTTTAATTACATTTTGTTACAAATTAATGTAATTATTGTTTTATCTGTATAAAACAGAAGTCATCTGTAATTCATGCATTGTTGGCCTTTCTATATAGTAACCGCATCTTATTATTAATATCATATAAAGTTGTGTGACTTTAATAATGATTTTTTTTTTTGTTTGGGGGGGGGGGGGGGGGGTATATTCTTTACAGGACATCGCTGTCAACATCAGCATCTTTCAGCTGATTGATGATTTCTTGGCAAAATTATGCTCAGTAGTTTACGATTGCTTTCTGAGCGACCGGCTCACATATCCCGTAAGTTACCAAATTCTTGCGCACATCACATCACTCACAAGAGTATACGGGATTACAGAGAAAGTCGTGTAACCCCTAGACTAGGGAGACCAGCAATAATGATTTCACAAAACGTTAAAATAACGTTTTAAAATAAGAAGACTTAGCATAATAAATACAGCATCCTGGAATATTTACAGTAAATCAACAAAGTGACAGCAACTCCACTTTGTTCCTTTATATAAAATGACTTAAATATTGCAAATTTATGAAAATAACAGTTTACATGGATTATTACATTATTTCTTAAATTAAATTACCTCCCATTTTAAAATATTCACATTATATTTGGTAATATTATTTTTTTGTTTCAACATTCATAAAAATTTGAGATGAATTAAAAATAGCAACTGTTTATCCCTTGTGTAACAGGTTATTTGTATCTAATGAAATGGAGATATATTTTGCTTCAAATATAATTAATTAGTTAGGGTATCATTCTTGCACTCCAGACATGTTCATAGGTGCTCAGATCCTCCCCCTAACATATGCAACAGCGTCTGGTGGCTAGTTGCTCCAGTTCTGTGTTGGTTGTCGAGGACCTTCATTCCCCTGATGTCCTTCTCATGTCTGGCAGTGCCACTTCTTACTACCAACATAATCTACATTTAAAGATTATAAACCATATACGTTCTTTCAACATAATCTACATTTAAAGATTATAAACCTTACATGTTCTTCATTACCCTCTTTGGACAACAACCATCTTCAAATTAATATCCTGTTAATAGGATTATTAATCTGAGCCGTGATGGACCCTAATATAACTTCTCTTTGAGGTTGAAAGGGGTAAGGGTAATCGATTCAGAAAAGAAAATGTTCTTTTACTTTATTATAATTATGTATAGTTTAAAGTTTCAGCATGCTTATTCCAGTATCTCATCTCATCTTGTTCTTCTTGGCCCTTGTGGCGTCGAGGTGAAGTATAAACAGCGGGAGAGTGCCCGTTTCATGTATTGAGATTCTCATGGACTCTGCTAGAGTCTCTGTCCATCGTTTATGTGATCTGCCTCTTCTTCTGCTTCCATTTGGTCCTTTAACATTGCTGGGTCTATATCCAAATGGGTCAGTCCAATTATACTTCTTAGTTTTTCTACGAGCAGTATGAAAATCCCCTGTCGGCTTGCTAGGCCAGTCGCAGGTTTAGGACAAAAATCTTACTAAGGGAAGTCCGTCCCTCCTGGTGAGTCGGAGCTCCGTTGGCCCATGACTTTGCAGTCATGGTTTCCCAATCTACACCACGGGGAGGTGGTGTTGACTTGTGTAGTCTGCAGGTCAATGGCAGGCTACTAATTTTCACTTTTCACCCCTCCTGAGAGTGGCTAGCCGATCCTAACGCTGCAGGGCCAGGCACAGTCCACACCTTGTAGACCAGTATGATTTGTGATAAACCACAATTTTAAATGACTGCTCATAAAAGCAGTTATAGTTTATGAAAGTGACATATTTGCATGGTTAATTATTACTTAAGATGTTGAATGTATTTTTACTCAGTTTTAATGTCAACCCAACCATGAAACGCAGACTTCAGTTTCCTAATAGTTTATAAATAATTTATGTTGTATTTAAAAGTTTATATTTGTATTCATTAGTCCTGTGTTCATATACACAGCAGTTTCATTTACAGCCCCTGTAGTTTTCTATTTGCAAGCTTTAAAATAAATTTTGTGTGTTATCATACATGAGCACCACCAAATGTTTTCATTTGATATTGATAGAATGTTTAAAATGTTGAGCTCTTTCAGTCCCAGAATCTGTTACAGCAGATGCACATAGAGGGAAATAACCATTCTGAACTATCATGAGTATGTTAGTTTCAGAGGCTAAATACAGTGCAAGTGGCAATTGTGGAAGCCAGATTTCTGTAGAATGCTCTGTCTAAATGCGACCCTCTCTTTAAATAGTGCTCAGGGATTAGAAGAATTGATTATATCTGTCAAGAAACACAATGAAAATCAAAATATTCTCCTGAACTATTAAAAAAAAAAAGGTAATTTCCAAAACAACAAGGCAACCAAAAATCATAATCAACAAGGAAGGAATTGAAAATGTCAAACCTTTTGAATATCTTGGCTCCATAATCGACAAGAGTGGGAACTGTTCAAAGAAGACAGACATAAACTGGCCATGGCAGTGCAGAAGTTAAAACAGTATTAACAACCTATGGCATGATACCAACAAACAAATTCAAGCTACATTTTTTAGAAGGCACATCTTTTCTGTGGCTGTAAATGGATGTGAATCACAGACTGTTTCGCAGTCTCTAAAAAAGAAACTTGGGGTTTTTGCGCTTAAATGCTAAAGAAAAGTTCTTAGAGTATCATGGACCGAGAATATAAAAATACTGAGATTCTGTAAGATCAGAATGTCAAAAACAAAATAGGAAAAATACTGACATTTTACAAGTTCAGAATGTTGAAGAAAACTGGCTCATATACAACATCATGTCTCTGGGAAACGGAAATACATGTTGTATTTTTAATGACTGTGTAGCGTTTGAAAATACTGCAGGTCCAAGTTTTCTATTTACCTATTATGTTGCATGAACTTTCATTCATTCATTCAGTAGCATGTCCTTTGCAGAACCTTGCTCCCATAACAACCTTCCGGAAAACCTCTCCATCATAAGCAAGATGCTTTGTGTCTTATACACCCATCTGGAGATCATCTGCCACATCCTGCACCCATCTTCTCTTTGGCCTTCCTCTTCCTCTCTTCCCAGGCATATACCTTTCTATTATTGTTCTCTCCAAACTTTCATGGCGTTTCAAGTGACCAAAATATTTCAATTTTCTTTGTTTTATCGTCTTTAATAGCCAACCTTCTTCAATATTCAGCTCTTAAAGTATGGATGCATTTGTTCTTTTCTTTACTCAAGATATTCTTAGAACTCATCTATAACATGTATATTCAAAGGCATTTACACGCTGTTCAGCTTGTTTAGTAAGTGTCCAGGTCTTACAGGCGTATGTTGCAATGGGAAAGATGCATGCTCTTAACAATCTAATTTTTGTAGCTCTATCTGTCCCACTCCATAATTTAATCAGTTGTTTTTGCATGAACTTTACAGAGGGTAAATACAAAAACAAAACAAAACTTGGACCGGCAATATTGTTAAACACTGCACAGTCATTAAAAATGCACCCTATACTATCATGATATTAAACATCACAATGGCTTGGACAGTACAGCAATGGAAGGCATGGTTCCTGGAAGAAGCAGCAGTGGTTTACCAGCATGCAGATGGACACTGGACACTGCAGATACCTTGGGTATGAGAGTACATGGGACAGGAGACCCAGCAATTGATCCAGAAACTTTTCAGTAGGTTGTATCTAGAGCGATGGTTGGCAAAGGAGCTGATACATGATGATGACTCCCCCGGGAAGGTTAACCCGGTCAACAAATGCCCGCAGAAGTCGGATGTGTCGGCCTAACGGCGCAAGAACGCAGCTCTGCTGTAAACAGGCACAGCGCAATCACGTCCGAAAAAAAACTCCGGATGAACAAAGAAGAAGAAGATGATGACTCTTGACTAAATATAAACAGTAAGAGACTCAGTGTGATGGCTGGGACTCAAAGGGCAGAGTCAGTCACTCATGAAGCCTCACTTGGGACTTAAAGAGTTAAACAACTATCTTTGTATATGATCAGCTACCTTTATTGTCTGCCCTTGGCCTCATTCTGTTATGTTTTCTGCAATTCCAGAATTTTGTAATACTTCATTATTTGTTTTTGACTGCCGCCATGGCTTTCTTTAAGTTCATCTATATAACCACACGTCAGAAGCTTGAATTTTACCACAATATACTTTATTTTCCATTTTTCTATACCATGTAATAATGAAAGTGAATGTTGATCACTTTTAATTTTCATTTTGTAACATGGGAGCTAAAATTGCCTCTGGAAAAGTCTGCATATCACATTTCATGTACCAGTCAGTCCTGAGAAACATGTTCCCAACAACATATCACTTATCATATACTATTCAGTAATGAAAAACATATTTCTATCACCTCTCATGTACCATTTAGTCATGATAAACATTTTCCCATCACCTCTCATGTACCATGTAGTCGCAAGAAACAAGTACCATCACCTCTCATGTACCATGTAGTCAAAAGAAATGTGTTCCCATCACCTCTCATGTACCATGTAGTCAAAAGAAATGTGTTCCCATCACCTCTCATGTACCATGCAGACACAAGAAATATGTTCCCATCACCTCTCAAGTACTATGTAGACACAAGAAACAAGTACCATCACCTCTCATGTACCATTTTTGTTTTGCATATCCTATTTACAGGACATCCCTGTCAACACCAGCATTTTACTGCTGTTGTTGATGTCTTGGCAAGTTTTATGTTCAGTAGTTTGCCATTGCTTTCTGAATGACCGGCTGCCATACCAACACGCTAAACCCCAGTGTGACGCGGTCTGCTGTCAAATCGGTCGCAGCCACATTTCAAATGCATGGTAAGCGGCTCATGAATCGCATTCGTAAACCTTTAGGCCACGGAGACCGGTAGTCACAAGAAATATGTTCCCATCACTTCTCATGTACCATGTAGTAACAAGAAACATGTTCCCATCACCTTTCAAGTACCATGTAGTCACAAGAAACATGTTCCCATCACCTCTCAAGTACCATGTAGTCACAAGAAATATGTTCCCATCACCTCTCAAGTACCATGTAGTCACAAGAAACATGTTCCCATCACCTCTCAAGTACCATGTAGTCACAAGAAACATGTTCCCATCACCTCTCAAGTACCATGTAGTCACAAGAAACATGTTCCCATCACCTCTCAAGTACCATGTAGTCACAAGAAACATGTTCCCATCACCTTTCAAGTACCATGTAGTCACAAGAAACATGTTCCCATCACCTCTCAAGTACCATGTAGTCACAAGAAATATGTTCCCATCACCTCTCAAGTACCATGTAGTCACAAGAAACATGTTCTCATCACCTCTCAAGTACCATGTAGTCACAAGAAACATGTTCCCATCACCTCTCAAGTACCATGTAGTCACAAGAAACATGTTCCCATCACCTCTCAAGTACCATGTAGTCACAAGAAATATGTTCCCATCACCTCTCAAGTACCATGTAGTCACAAGAAACATGTTCCCATCACCTCTCATGTACTATGTAGTCACAAGAAACATGTTCCCATCACCTCTCAAGTACCATGTAGTCACAAGAAATATTTTCCCATCACCTCTCATGTACTATGTAGTCACAAGAAACATGTTCCCATCACCTCTCAAGTACCATGTAGTCACAAGAAATATGTTCCCATCACCTCTCAAGTACCATGTAGTCACAAGAAACATGTTCCCATCACCTCTCAAGTACCATGTAGTCACAAGAAATATGTTCCCATCACCTCTCAAGTACCATGTAGTCACAAGAAACATGTTCCCGTCACCTCTCATGTACCATGTAGTCACAAGAAATATGTTCCCATCACCTCTCATGTACTATGTAGTCACAAGAAACATGTTCCCATCACCTCTCAAGTACCATGTAGTCACAAGAAACATGTTCCCATCACCTCTCATGTACCATTTAGTCAATAGAAATATGTTCCCATCACCGCTCGTGAACCATTTAGTCACAAGAAATATGTTCCCATCACAGCTCGTGAACTATTTAGTCACAAGAAACATGTTCCCATCACCTCTCATGTAGTATTCAGTTATGGAACATTGTTTGTATAGCAAATCCAGTATGTGGAAAGTCCGAATCAAAAGCTCACTGTGTGGATGTCATCTGCAGACTGCATTCTTCTGGTTTCCGGAGGAACAAATTAATGGTGAACGGAAGGCCCAATATACAGAAGTGAGGTTAAGCAGCCATGTGCAGGACGTGACGATTCCTTGGGTGAGCCCAGTACCAGAGCGCTATGTATCGGCTCTGCAATTATGGAAACCTCCTTGGATGGCGGGGAATGCCCATGGTCTGCCCTTGCCTTCCCTTGATGGGTGACCGGAATGTCTTCGGCTGTTCTAAATGGGCCAGCTGGGATGGGGGATAACATCACAACACTGAGAGCCAAACGTCTTACAAAACCCCCGGGAAGGTTAACCTGGTCAACAAATGCCCACAGAAGTCAGATGTATCGGCCTAACAGCACAAGACCGCAGCTCTGCTGTAAACAGGCACAATGCAATTGCGTTAGAAAAAACTCTCCAGATGAATGAAGAAGAAGTTTTCAGTTATGATAAACGTGTTCCTAATGCAACATGTGGCCATGAGAAATGTCCCCTCTTATAAACCATCCATTCATGAGAAATGTATATATATATATATATATATATATATATATATATATATATATATATATATATATATATATATATATATATATATAACTTCATATTCCCTCTCATGTATCATCTGGCTTTGAGAAACACATTCCCAAAATAATCTTCTCAAGAAGCTTTAATGGCATGCAAACGTGAATCTGTATACTTGATTGTGAATAATTATAGAGAATGGGTAGGCGTGAAATAGTGAAACCAGCAAGAATCAGCTCGTTGTTTGGAATCATAATGGTAGAAAGTAATGGGTATGAAGTAGATCTTAGGAAAACAATGAGAATATCTAAAGTTGTATTCTGTTGTGTGTGTTGATGCATGTGTGTGTGCATGTGTGCACAACATTCCTATAGGTTGTGTGTCTGTGTGCGCGTTTCATGCCTGTGGATGTGTTATACATCTATTATGTGCCTTTGTGTGTGCCTGTGTGTGTGTGTGTGTTTGTGTGTGTGTGTGTGTGTGTGAATGTGTGCGTACTTTGACCACATGGCTGGGATCTCTGTTTATATGTGATTGTTCTGTAATACTAAGAAACATGATTTATAGCTTTAGTTCCCAGCATTTTGCGTTTGTTGCTGTTTGTGATTTCTTGGCAAGTTTGCGTTCAGTAGTTTGCCATTGCTTCCTGAATGACCGGCTTTCATACTTTTGTATAAAAATTTCTTCCAAATCGCCAGCAGCTGTGTTTCAACCGCAGAATGCAGGATTACAAATTGCGTCCGTAATCCTTTCGCCACGGAGCCGGCAAAGTTTTAAGTCAATAAATGTTATTGTATTTTATGACTAACATTTTAACACTTCAATGAAATAGAAAAGAAAACAAGCTGAAAATTAGATGACAACATCACGCTTTCATAAAATACAAAATCTAGAGACTTTTTTAAGACTTCTATTCCAAGGGTATCATTTTGTTTTACACAGCTGACACGAAAAAATCTGATGGTGAAAAATTTGAAGCGACTTCGTCGACAGTTGGAACGAGACTGTGGAAAAACTGAAGCCCAAAAGTATCCTTTCTGTGTGCAAAATTGTTAAAACGATATATGAACATGTTTAGATTTTACCTTCTTCTTCTTAAGCTCATTGTCTTTGATGATGATACCACCAGTTTTCATCATGAACTCAACTGTTTTTTGAGTCTCTATTTAATCTTTAGAACATTGTGGACCAAGAAGAAGAAGAATATTGACATTTTACTGGACTTGAACATCAAAGACAACTATCTCGTAAATAGTGTCATATCTTGAACTCTAAACTACTTTGGGCATTTTAAATGTCACAGTGACTTGGACTGAACAGTGATGGAAGGTGTGGTTCCTGGAATAAAAGGCATGGGGTTGACCAGCATGAAGATGGACACAAGACATTGCAGACGCCTTGGACATGTGGGTGCATGAGGTGGGAGAAATGGAAAGAGATAGAGAGGCTTTTCGCCACACTGTTATGATAGCAACATGCAAGGGTCCTGCCACTTGAGAGAGATTTAGCTCTGTACAGCTTGGAGCTTAATGTTGATTCAGTGGGCCAGTATATCTTTCTTGGCTGGCTCTACAGTTCTGCAGAAGACATTCAGCCATTTTTTCAACCTTTAAATGTGTATAGTTGTAAAGCAGAGAGACAAAGCTTATGTTCATGTGGCAGGTCAGTTGCAGAATGTTGCTCTCATCATGGTCAGCATGAAAGACTCTTGATCTTTTGCCAAGTCCTATCTCTCATGCATTTTCTTGCTCAAGTTGTTTTTAACAGATTCTGTGCCAAACATAACGTAGTTATTGACCAAACAAAAATGAAAGGCGGAAAATGGGAAGTATGGGTATGTCACAGTTATGACTTTGAAGTTGTTAATATGGTAGCAGACATGTTGTATTATATACCAAATTAAAGTTGGCTGCATAAGTAAAACTACTGTATATACACCCATGGCAGATATGCGAAGCCACTTAATATAATTAATCATCCCATGGCACTTAATCAGTTAATATCTTATGTCTAATTTCTTGCTGGTCAACCCTTGCTTCTTCTTTCTTCTTTAACTCTTCTTCCTAAACCACTGTGATGTTTGATGTGGCCAAAGTATTTAATTTTCCAGTTATTTTCAATGTTAAGATCTTGTGAAATATCATAATTTTTTTTTTCATTTTCTTCATCCAGGATTTTCTAAGAATTTTTCTATAACATTTAAGTTCAAAAGCCTCAATTTACTTATTTAGTGAAATGATCACTAACTCACATCCATATGTTTCCACAAGAAAG
The DNA here is from genome assembly GCA_963921405.1 of Cepaea hortensis. NCBI lineage: Eukaryota > Metazoa > Mollusca > Gastropoda > Stylommatophora > Helicidae > Cepaea > Cepaea hortensis. The sequence continues at coordinate 77,911,578 of OY992889.1, read as the reverse complement.
ATACATGTTCTCAAATGCTTACTGTAATTTATTTCCTGGTGTTGTGCTATAGGCTCTTTAACCTCTGCATTTCCACAGCCTGTCTCCTTCATAGTCCACTTTACATTCAGATCTGGATGCTATACTTTATGTAATACACTTTTTGTCTGCTTTATGTTCAGATCTGAATGCTGTACTTTATGTAATATACTTTGTAGTCCATTTTACATTAAGATTTGGATCCTGTACTCTATGTTATAAACATTTTAGTCCACATTATATTCAGATCTAGATGCCATACTTATCCCATAAACTTTATAGTCCACTTTACGTAATAATCTACATGGTATGCTTTATGAAATTAATTTTATAGTCTACTTTGTGTTCAGATCTAGGTGCTGTACTTTATGTTATTTCCTTATCTTCTATCAGATGTGATTTTTACCCTTCAACATTTGAACTTCCTGTAAGTGAAATGCTTTTCTCAGAATGTTTAATTATAACAGCAAATGACATTTTGTGTAAGACAAGTAAAGGACCCTTTCCCCACACCTTGAGGCTGTTGGATATTCAGTGCTAACCCCATATTTTTACATAATAATCAGCACTCAATGGGTGACATGATCAGTATTACCCAGGCTGCCTTTCCTTTCCAGAATATTCCCTGGTGCGAAGTTTGTGCTAAATCAACCTGAGAACCCAGGTCATTATTATAAAAATCTCTGTCTTAATGGGGATTCAAGTACGTGACCACCAGGCTGGCACTGCCACTGAATACCATGGCAGTCATTTTGTGTATACACTGCACTAATCTTGTGATTGTTCAGCATTTAATTTGGCTGTTTTGCTGCATTGTTTAAAAGTATATGTTGATAAACACTATCATCAATCATCATCATCATTAAGTGCCATGCTGGCTGGTGTAGGCGTTCATGACTCGCCACAGATCTCAGTCTTTGGTTTCCTGGATCAACTTCACTGTTAATATTCCTCCACGCCACCATCTCAATCCATCCAGCATCATTTCTCTTTGTCTGCCTCTGCCTCTCTTTCCCTCGATCTTTCCAGGTGTCACGATGTTCTTCAATGCCTCTTTTCTCATTACATGACCAAATAAAGCTGTCTGCCTCTTTCTTATTGTTGTATATAATGTTCTAGTTTCTAGGCAGTCATTGTTAGTTACTTTGGCAGTCCAAGGAATTCACAACATTCGTCTCAGGAACAACATCTCTGTTGCTTCTAATCTTTTCTTAATGTGTTCATTTAGATTCTAAGATTCACAGCCATGGAGCAAACAGGTTCTATATAGCACTTCAGCACTCTCCTATTTACATTCAATGATACTGACTTATTGCATAAGAGATTCTTCATTTTCTGAAATACAGCATTTGCTTACCCTATTCTGCTCTGAATCTCTGTTGTGCATCTTCCATCTGATGTTATAAATGCCCCTAGCTATTTAAAACTATCCACTTGGGGAATACCTTTCCTCTTGAATTTCTGTTTCACATTTGGTTGTCACCTTTTTTCTTTGATATCACCATTGTTACTGTTTTCTTGATATTCAAGGAGAGTCCTTTCTTCACACTCTCTTTTACTACAATGTTCAAAAATTGTTGTGGATCTTATGCATTATCCACCATCAATAGTGTGTCATCTGCATAGCCTATCTTGTATTATAACCTCCAAATATTATTCCTGGCTTCTCTTTGATCTATCTCATCATCACTTCGCTATAGAGGGAGAAGAGATTTGGTGACAAAACACAGCCCTGTCAAGCTCCCAGCCTTATTTGTTCATAATGTCCTTCTTTACTTCCCATTTTAATTGCTGCAACTTGGTTCCAGTAAATATTTTTTTATTATTCTGAGATCTTTCCCTTCAATGTTAATATCTTCCAACATTTTAATCAGTTCATCATGTTTTACTTTATCAAATGCCCTAGCATAATCTATGAAGCACAAATATATGTCTTTCTGTGTCTTTATTGATCTTTCTAATAGTGTCCGTAATGTATATATTTCATTTCATTGTTTGTATCTTTCCTTCCACAAATCCATACTGTTCTTCACCAATTTCTATTTTCATTATCTTTCTTGTTCTTCTCATTATAATTCTGAGTAGAAGCTTAGTGACATGGCTTATGAGGTTAATCGTACGAAAATCTTCACATTCGCTCCTGGTATTTTTGGTATAAGTACAGATTTCAGCATATCACTGGGTAAATATCCACTGCTGTAAATATCATTCAACATTTTGGTTAATATATCTACTCCAAATTCTCCCATTACTTCTAATTCTTCTATTGTGATTCCATTTAGCTTAGCTGTTTTTCCTTTCTTCATATGTTTGATAGCATCAGCAACTTCTTATTTTAAAATAGATGGACCTTTTAAGTTACTTTCTTCTGTTAATTCTGCCTTTTCTCCATCATATAATTCTCTTATATACTCATTCCATGATAAACACTTCACTCAAAAATTATATTATGTTGAATTCTGTGTTTATTTAATCTTTTTTTTTAAATTCATATTAAATGTGTGTTTTATACAAATTATATTGCAACATATAAAAACTGCAATTAATTAATTATATAGCAAGGTTTCTTTAAATATTTCCACTAAAATATATCAACATATAAACATTACGGATGGAAGAAAATGTTCATGCTGTTTGTGTTTGGTTTGTTATAACAACTGAGTGTCAATATTTATAACTGAATGTCAAAATAAGCAAGAGGAGATTTCATAGCACTAGGAAATCTGTGGGTGTAAAAATTACTTAAACTTAGCACCAAACTTTGAATATTTAAATCAATTGTCATATCAGTACTGCTATGAGGGTAAGTTAATAAGTAAGTCACAAATGGCTGTAGAAAAATAACTAATATGATAACAACTTGAAATTGATTATTTTTATAATACATTGTCCCTTTATTTCTCAACATAATTTTCACCAACATAGATGCACTTATCCCATCATTTTATCAGTCCTCCCAAACCGGCTGCATAGAACTGCATGCTTTGTTTTCATTTACCTGCCATCCCACAGAACTGTGTGACTTACTTATTGACTCACCCTCGTAACTTTTTCTACTCAGCTATGCACCGCTTTACAGGATAAACATTTGTCAGCATAAACACTGAAAACCCATCTTGATGGGAGACATTTCGCAAATGACACCGAAGTTGAATGTGAAGTGAAAACATGGTTTAGAAAACAGAGCACACAGTTCTATGCCATCAGTTTGGGAGGACTGACAAAACGATGGGATGAGTGCATCATTGTTGGTGGAAATTATGTTGAAAAATAAAGGGACAATGTATGTATAAAAATAAACTGGTTTCAAGTTGTTATCATATTTAGTTATTTTTCTACAGCCATCTGTGACTTACTTATTAACTTACCGTTGTTTATGGATCAGACACATGAAGAATGACTAAAACAGTTACTAATAAACTGCACACATTATTATTATTGTTTTTGGGTGCTCACTCGCTTTGAACTCAAGCGTAGGCCATACACACTATTCATAGTAGTGATGAACAGAATTTTGCATGTGGATTAGCTTTCCCTATTAACAGTGTCCCTCGCTATGAGGCGAACCCACTCTGACTTCAGAGGTTGCACACATGATTTAATTGGAGCCTGTGTAGAATAGTGGGACTAACATGGTATGACAGAATCACCAACATGGAGGTCATGGAGAGGATTAATCTAATTCTTGTCAATCAAGAGGTGAGGAATTAATGCTGGCGCTAGATAGAACACATTGAGAACACCTGGGGATACTACTACGAGGGGGCTTCACATGAAAGCCTTAAATGTTTTGTGTGTGTGTGAATATAGTCTGAAAAAGTAAAGAACGAATGTATCATTTTTCAATATAGTCACCACTGCATTCAATGCAAGTCCTCCAGCACTGATAAAGAGCTTGGATTCCTGTAGAAAAAAATTCTCTTAGTCGCATGTGCAGTACCTCATCATCAGACCAAAATGTCTGTCACAGAAGTCACGCCATTTTGAAACTTCCTACTACACTCATACACTTGCTGGACAGACAAGCATGCATCAGTATACTGGACCTTGATTTGCCAATAAATTTGAATAGGTTTCACTCCTTCACTTATCAAAAAATGGATAACAGAACGCTGCTCTTCTTTTGTGCATGTTAAAAGTGGTGTGGCCATCTTTAAACTGTCCTTATAAGGGCACTGTGTTCATCTGCACTGTGATGTCATATGCTTAACACTCTTTACATCCTTAACAACAATATTAACAGGTTACAGGACAATGGCATGGTTATTGTAATGTCTATCATGCTTGTAAGGTTTTCATCTGAAGATCCCTCATATAATTAGAAAAACCCTTGTTTGGAACCTACAAGGTGAATGAAATAGTGGGAGACCTGAAAACACATAGAGAAGAGAATTACAGACAGAGATGAATAATATGGGAAGAACATGGGCGGAGCTGTAGGAGACAGCAAAGGAAAGGATGGCCTCTTCACATGAGTTGATTGAAGGATTATGCACTGATGGGGGATAAACAACAAAACATGACTTGCATGACAGTTTTTTTTTCCATTCTGTCTATAATTATTATTTTCACAACCCCCCAGTGTATGTTGTTTGTTAAGAATTAGAATATTTTGTATCTGAGTTCTGTATTTAAATGTAGTTTTCATTTTTATATATAATTAAATTATATATCTCTTTTAACTTGGTGATAACTGGCAAGATCGAGGGGAAGAGAACAAGGAGAGGACAGAGAAGTAAATACCTGGATAGCTTGGCCATGTTGTATGGTTGAGACAAGAACACTGAGCTGATCCACAATTCTGGTGATCGAGTGAGATGACAAAACATGACCGCCAATGCTTACGGCATGGCACATGATGATGATGATCTCTTTTAAAATAATGAATCTTCCTAATGTTTATTATTTGTTGTATAAAACTAACCATATTCCTTTTGTTTCACCAAGTCTGAGTACCATATTTTTGTTGATGAGTTCCGCAAAAGTCCTGGTTCCATATGGATCATGAAACCAATTGCAAAATCTCAGGGCAAGGGCATTTTCCTTTTTAAGCGGCTGAAAGATATCACAGACTGGAAGAGGGTTAGTATGACTCTTGATAATGTCTAGTTAGCCAAAACCAATCGGACACTTTTGATTTTGTGCGTTCTAATGCACCAGACTGATTGTTTTGTGTGAATTAGCTTTCCCTATTATCAGTGTCCCTCACCATCGGGTGAACTCTCACTATCAGGCAAACCCTCTCTGACTTATGAGGTGCTTGTAATTTACATCCCCATGTCAAGGATGAGAAGTCAACATTTTAGTCCAACTGACCGGTGTAGGGGTGAACCCACTATCTTGCCATCAGCACACCGGATGTTTTAGAACAAGCGCTGTTATCCATTCAGCCATGCAGTCCTCTGTTACTTGTGAATGTTTTCTTGTAAGCTAGAAGAGCTATATGGCTAGAGGATGGTGGCTATGTGGCTAGAGGATGGTGGTTGTGTGGCTAGAGGATGGTGGTTGTGTGGCTAGAGGATAGTGGCTATGTGGCTAGAGGATGGTGACTATGTGGCTAGAGGATAGTGGCTATGTGGCTAGAGGATGGTGGTTATGTGGCTAGAGGATGGTGACTATGTGGCTAGAGGATGGTGGTTGTGTGGCTAGAGGATGGTGGCTATGTGGCTAGAGGATAGTGGCTATGTGGCTAGAGGATGGTGACTATGTGGCTAGAGGATGGTGGTTGTGTGGCTAGAGGATGGTGGCTATGTGGCTAGAGGATGGTGACTATGTGGCTAGAGGATAGTGGCTATGTGGCTAGAGGATGGTGGTTATGTGGCTAGAGGATGATAGCTATGTGGCTAGAGGATAGTGGCTATGTGGCTAGAGGATGGTGACTATGTGGCTAGAGGATAGTGGCTATGTGGCTAGAGGATGGGGGTTATGTGGCTAGAGGATGGTGGCTATGTGGCTAGTGGATGATGGCTATGTGGCTAGAAGATGGTGGCTATGTGGCTAGAGGAGTTGATGGTCATGTGGCTAGAGGATGGTGGTTGTGTGGCTAGAGGATGGTGACTATGTGGCTAGAGAATGGTGGCTATGTGGCTAGAGGATGGTGGCTATGTGGCTAGTGGATAATGGCTATGTGGCTAGAAGATGGTGGCTATGTGGCTAGAGGAGTTGATGGTCATGTGGCTAGAGGATGGTGACTATGTGGCTAGAGAATGGTGGCTATGTGGCTAGAGGATGGTGACTATGTGGCTAGAGGATGGTGGTTATGTGGCTAGAGGATGATGGCTATGTGGCTAGAGGATGGTGGTTATGTGGCTAGAGGATGGTGGCTATGTGGCTAGAGGATGGTGGCTATGTGGCTAGAGGATGGTGACTATGTGGCTAGAGGATGGTGGCTATGTGGCTAGAGAATGGTGACTATGTGGCTAGAGAATGGTGACTATGTGGCTAGAGAATGGTGACTGTGGCTAGAGAATGGTGACTATGTGGCTAGAGAATGGTGACTATGTGGCTAGAGAATGGTGACTATGTGGCTAGAGAATGGTGACTATGTGGCTAGAGAATGGTGACTATGTGGCTAGAGAATGGTGACTATGTGGCTAGAGAATGGTGACTATGTGGCTAGAGAATGGTGACTATGTGGCTAGAGAATGGTGACTATGTGGCTAGAGAATGGTGACTATGTGGCTAGAGAATGGTGACTATGTGGCTAGAGAATGGTGACTATGTGGCTAGAGAATGGTGACTATGTGGCTAGAGAATGGTGACTATGTGGCTAGAGAATGGTGACTATGTGGCTAGAGAATGGTGACTATGTGGCTAGAGAATGGTGACTATGTGGCTAGAGAATGGTGACTATGTGGCTAGAGAATGGTGACTATGTGGCTAGAGAATGGTGACTATGTGGCTAGAGAATGGTGACTATGTGGCTAGAGAATGGTGACTATGTGGCTAGAGAATGATGACTATGTGGCTAGAGGATGGTGGCTATGTGGCTAGAAAATTGAGGCTGTGTGGCTAGAAGATGGTGGCTATGTAGCTAGAGGAGTTGATGGTCATGTGGCTAGAGGATGGTGGCTATGTGGCTAGAGGATGGTGGTTATGTGGCTAGAAGATGGTAGCTATGGCTAGAGGAGTTGGTGATCATGTGGAAGAGGATGGTGGCTATGTGATTACATGATATGGTGGCCAGGTGGTTAATGGAGCTGATGGTCAAGTAGTTAGAGGAGCTGGTGGATCTGTGATTACATGACTTGGTGGTTAGAGGAGCTGATTACTATGTGATTAAATGACTCGATGGCCAGATGATTAGTGGAGCTGATGGTCAAGTGGTTAGAGGAACTAGTGGTCATTACATTCACTGCATTCATTCACTATGCATTCTGTCATTATGCAAGATGCTGATTTTCAATCCACTGCACATTCACTCAACCAGTGTTAATAAATAGAGTTCACTTACAAATTATTTGCATGTCCAGCCATCTGCATGTTCATGGACAGGACAACACAATAGAGTGTGCAGTATTGTATAGAGAGATTTTCTGTGTGAACACTCTCATATGCTCTTGAAAAGTTACAATACATACATTAAGAAACCATCTTTAAATCCTTTTAAAGTCCGATTAAGCAAGTGGGGTTAAACATTTTGTTTATTAATCTTAGACAGGTTTGTTCACTGGCACCTTGCCGTCTTGACAGACGATAGTTTGTTACATTGTGCTTCAAAAAAGGCTTAATAACTACAACCCATGGCAGTGGCGAATGTGACTGTTAAGGCTAATTCACGCTGTAAATGTTCGTCCACAGTGGATGCGTGTGAATACATGGTCATTTTCACCATCATGCACCATCTTACGTCTCACACGCTCGGTGTGTGACTTATCTGCAATAATTTTCTCCTTTGTCTTTATTCCATTTCTGATATTTTCCCTCCATGCAACACGTTCAGCGGCGACTTGCTCCCAGTTTGCATTATCAATGCATGTATCAATCATGTCCCGCTTACACACATCTTTTTATCATAGTAGAGGCTGACCCCGAGATCTCTTACCCACCTGTAATTCACCAAAAAAGATATCCTTTGGTATTCTACCATCATCCATCCTCCTAACGTGTCCTATCTATCTAAGTCTACGAAGACTGAGCAAGGAATATACCGTCACACAACCTGATCATTCCAATACTTCAGTATTTGTGATTTTGTCTTGCCACTTAATACCAAGTATTCTTTGCAGACACCGCATATGAAAGCTGTTTAAACGTTTCTCTTGATGTGAGTAAGTTGTCCAGGCTTCACTGCCATAAAGAAGATTACTAAGGACACAGGCTTGATGGACAAGGACTTTTGTTTTGGCAGTAAGCTTCCTGTTCTCCCAGACTCTTTTTCTTAACCTGTTCATTGTTGTTGCTGCCTTACCAATCCTGATGTTGATTTCCTGATCTAGGGATAATTTGCTATTTACCTCTGATCCTAGATATGTAAAATGGTCTACTATCTCTAGTTCGGTGTCATCAGTAAAGATTGATGGTACCCCATGTGCACCTTGTGACATAATCTGTGTCTTCTTTTTGCTAATTGTTAAACGACATTTAGAACAAGCGTTGGAGAATGCAGATAGTAAACGTCATTCTTCCTGAGAGTGGGTTGTAATTGGAGCATCATCTACAAAAAGCAACTCTCTGATCAGTACCCTCCTAATTTTGGTCTAGGCCTTCAATCTCTGAGCATTGTAGAGGCCGCCATCTGACAGGGCAACACAATAGAGTGTGCAGTATTGTATAGAGAGATTTTCTGTGTGAACACTCTCATATGCTCTTGAAAAGTTACAATACATACCACCTTTAAATCCTTTTAAAATCCAATTAAGCAAGTGGGGTTAAACATTTTGTTTATTAATCTTAGACATGTTTGTAGCTTATACAAAAGTTAAGTGACACATGCATCACATTTAAAATAGATTTACATTGTAACAGATCGCGTCGTAGCCGGATTTAAATATATATCCTTTAACATTGTAGAGTACAAAATGTAAAGGTCCTTATTTTTCTTCTTCTTCTTCTTCTTCTTCTTCTTCTTCTTCTTCTTCTTCTTCTTCTTCTTCTGCGTTCATCCAGAGTTTTTTTTTTTCCGGACGTGATTGCGTTGTGCCTGTTTACAGCAGAGCTGCGTTTTTGCGCCGTTAGGCTGACACATCCGACTTCTGCGATCATTTGTTGACCAGGTTAACCTTCCCGGGGTCCTTATTTTTTTACAAGCCTTGGGCTAATTGGTCAAATGGTAAAAGTATAAATAGCTTAAGTTGCATTGGGCATGTGGTGCAAGACACATATTCTTATAGACTGCACTGGACGGGTGAGGTCAATATTACACTGTCCACCTTCACTTTCTCAAGGCATTTCCTGGTACTCATTTTAGGCTGGCTTGATCTGGTAGCCCAACCAATTCTTTAAAATTGTAGACAGGGTAATTTATTTAGCATTTAGGAGAGTACCACTTCTAATCTGCAGTTGATTATGTGTGATTGTATCTATGAACAGGGTGTTGAATACCAGCCACAGCTCCTTTCCCCTGATGGAACAACTCCAGCTATAGAAACTTATGTGGTCCAGCGGTACATTGAGAACCCCTATCTGATCGGCGGCCGCAAGTTTGACATTAGGGTGTATGTTTTAGTGACATCTGTGAGTAGTTTATTCTTTTGTTGTGTGATTTTCCTTCTTTTATTTTACTTTTGTAATGAGAATATTTGTGTAGCTGTTTGTGTGATGAATCCATGATTCACTAGTAAATAATTTTTGAGCAGGTATGGAAGTTGTTGTGGTGGAGTGGTTAGTGCTGTGGCTTTCTGTCACCATGGTCTCTTGTCCAGTCTCTAGTTGTGGCAGGATTCAATGTTTTCCAGACCTGTTGACCTGGCCTCACAAAATACATCCTGAATAACATTCATGTGGTCTCCAGAACAGAATGTGGCAACTGAAAATTGTAGGGCAGAATGACCAATGTGGAGCTCATAAAGAAAACTAGACAAATACCAGTAAACTGAGAGGTGAAGAAAATACTGTGGCACTGGATCGGACATGCATTATGGATCTCATTATTATTTTGCTGTACAAATTAAACAGATCGGATGATAGTACACAATCCAAATGCCTTGTTTAATGTTTTAACAAGTTCCCAAATATTTTCATTAACTATTAGCAATTTCCATTTTCTATTTTATAATTAAAGATGATAAAACAGAGAAAATTGATATATTTTGGTCACTTGAAACGTCATGAAAGTTTGGAGAGAAAAATAATTGAGGGGAATATTCCTGGGAAGAGAGGAAGAGGAAGACCAAAGAAAAGATGGGTGCAGGATGTGGCGGATGATCTCCAGATGGGTGTATCGGGCGCGGGACATCTTGCTTGTGATCTAGACGTTTTCTGGAAGGTTGTTATGGGAGCGAGGTTCTGCAAAGGACATGCTACTGAATGAATGAATGAATTTTGCAATTGTTTTTAATAATTCATTTTCTTGTTCTTCCTTTTGGCTTTCCTTGAAGCATACACTCTCCAGCAGATCAAATGGAGTCCTCTTCTTCTTTCCTGTTGTTTAAATCCTTTTCATGTCCTTCAAATATTATAGCTTAAGTTTTCTTAAAAACAAGTTCTTTCTTATAATGCTAGAATACCATTCCAGTTTTACATTTCATAAATAAATTCACATAGTGTTGTTTGGCGCTCACAGAAGTGAGAAGAAGGAAGTAGAGACCAGAGGGCAAGCTACACAACATAACAATTGAAAGCTATAGTTACCGACTGGGATTCGAACCTGTCACCTCCAAATGATGATAGCGCCTCACTGCAGGAACAAGTATGCTTTGACGCATGACCAACTAGACACCCTGACTTCCAGTTTTACTTTTGAAAAGTTAATCCTGATATTGTAAAGTTTGCAGCTCAAGTTTCTGCATGATGGAGTAATCAGCCTAATACCTATCTGTCATAATTTTCCGTGGTAGGCTAGAGTGTCACAAATCTTTACTGTCATTGTTGATCTCTTGATAATATTTCATTCATAATTTTCTTGCCATCTTGGGCAGTTTTAAAAATTTAGAATTAAATAATATTTACACAATAAAGATTGTTTTGTGTTCTTTACTTAAAGGACTTCATTATTTTTACAAGGTTTATATATACATACATATTTGTTTCTTTATTTTCAGTACAACCCTTTGAAAGTCTGGCTGTATAGAAGTGGTTTTGCACGTTTTGCCAACTTTCGTTATTCCCTGGCAACTATTGATGACAACTGTATCCTTTTCTGTTGAAATTTCGGAAGACAGGAAGATATGGCAAAGGAAAATACTCTTGTTAAATTTAAATCAATTTTGGTTGTATGATATGACACTGTTTCCCCTAGATATGGAATATATATGTGCTTAAACATGGTTTGTTAATTCATCATTAAGAAGCAGGTCCTTTACAGAATGTCACTATCATCATGAGCCTCCAAAAATGTTTCTCAGTCTCTTGCCATTTCTATTTTCCCATGTTTTTCCATGCCCATCGTATTTTCAATACCCTGTCCTATCTTTGTGCTAGTTAACCTTAAATTTTTTTCCCAGGAAGTATGTCTTTCATGACTGTTCTTTCCCAATAATACTGACATTTAATATGGACAAACTATTTCAGTTTCAGAGACATCATGAACTGGTTTTCATTTATTTTCAAATTTTGTAGAATGTCGGTATATTTCTTTTTCTTCATCTGTTATCATTGTTATACAATATAAATTATACAAGTACCTCAGAAGACGGAGTGGGCCTGCCTGATGGCGAGGGACACTGTTAATAGGAGAAGCTAATCCACACACAAAAATCAGTCCAGTACACTAGAAGGAGCAGCACATTTGTGGACTACACTTGAGTTCCTATATATATATAAATATATACATATACATATATGTGTATGTATCAATTATTGCAATTAATATTTACAGAAGGAAAACAAATTGAATGTGTATATGACTTTGGTCTTTCAGTAGGTATGAGATAAAACTGTCAAGAAACAAGAATAAATTTTAGGCAAAATTTAAAACAGCGACACAATAGATAAAAATGTTTGTAACGTTTAGATAAAATAATGCAGTCATTAGCAAGAAATGAGAGAACCATTTTAGTTGATCCCAGAAAGATTACATTTTCATAATATTTTGCTTAACAATGTGTAAAGACATCCATCTAACAAATGTTGCAATACAGAAAACTGCTCCTGACTATGACCCAGAGAAAGGCTGTAAATGGTCAATTCAGCAGCTGCGCAAGTACCTCACAGGCAAACATGGACAACGGAAGGTGGGAAGTCACAGCTGGCGCTGCATCGTTAATGTCTGTCAGATGGCAGTTGCCATGTGTGCACTTATGTCACCATCTTTGTTATCATTGTCTTTACCCTTGAGGATAATTATGGAGCCTGAGAGATATCATTCTTCTTCTTCTTCCTCTCCTTCTTCTACTGCCTTTCTTCACCCATTCAACACAGCTTCAGGCAATTTGGAAGCAGACTGCCTTGTGTTGGTTTTTATTCACTGGTATGGGTGCCAGTCATTCAGAAAAGAATGGCAAACTACTCTATGTACACATGTCTAGAAGACAAAAACAGCAAAAAAATGCTGGGGTTGACTGCGATGTCCAGTAAAGGATATGCAACTGACTTCTGGGCCCTGTGTTACATGGGGGATATAAAATTCAGGTAGACTCTCATTTAGGAAGTCAGCAACACTGTAGTTAGATTAGCTCTGAAAATATCCATGAAAAATTGCTCTCTGTGAAAAGTTGCCACCCCTCCTAAAACAAAGAAATACCTGACATTGTGGAAGTGATTTTATTATGTAATCTCTTTTCTTTACAATCAGATCCTATTATATCTGTTAATACAATCCATCAATCAATCAGTCAATCATATGCCATGCCAGAAAGCGTGGGCGGTCATGACTCGCCATTTCACTCGATTACCAGAGTCGTGGATCAGCTCAATGTTCCTGTCTCGACCATGCCATGTGGCCAAGCCATCCAGGTATTTACTTCTCGGTCTTCCCCTTGGTCTGTTCCCTTCGATCTTGCCAGTTGTCACTAAATTCTCCAATCCATTTCTTCTCATAACATGTGGAAACAATTTTATTTTGACTGTCTACGTCTAATTTCTTTAATCAATTTACGCTTTTCATTTCTCTGCTGTAGTACTTAATACAATAGAAACATCATTAGTAGGTCAGCATGGCTGAATGGATCAGAATGTGTGTTCTTAAACATCCGGTGTGCTGATGCCGAGGTAAAGGGTTCAACCCCTACACCGGACACTTGGACTAAAATGTTGACCTTTCGTTCTTGACTTGGGGATGTAAATTACAAGTACCTCTGAAGTCGCAGTGGGTTCGCCTGATGGTGAGGGACACTGGTAATAGGGAAAGCTAATTCACACACAAAATTCAGTCCAGCACTACTAGAAGTAGTGTGTATGGACTACGTTTGAGTTCAAAACAAGCGAGCACAAGAAAGAAGAGAGAAACATCATTATCATGTGGGCAGTCATGATTTGCCAGCTCACAAGAAAGAAGAGAGAAACATCATTATCATGTGGGCAGTCATGATTTGCCAGCTCACAAGAAAGAAGAGAGAAACATCATTATCATGTGGGCAGTCATGATTTGCCAGCTCACAAGAAAGAAGAGAGAAACATCATTATCATGTGGGCAGTCATGATTTGCCAGCTCACAAGAAAGAAGAGAGAAACATCATTATCATGTGGGCAGTCATGATTTGCCAGCTCACAAGAAAGAAGAGAGAAACATCATTATCATGTGGGCAGTCATGATTTGCCAGCTCACAAGAAAGAAGAGAGAAACATCATTATCATGTGGGCAGTCATGATTTGCCAGCTCACAAGAAAGAAGAGAGAAACATCATTATCATGTGGGCAGTCATGATTTGCCAGCTCACAAGAAAGAAGAGAGAAACATCATTATCATGTGGGCAGTCATGATTTGCCAGCTCACAAGAAAGAAGAGAGAAACATCATTATCATGTGGGCAGTCATGATTTGCCAGCTCACAAGAAAGAAGAGAGAAACATCATTATCATGTGGGCAGTCATGATTTGCCAGCTCACAAGAAAGAAGAGAGAAACATCATTATCATGTGGGCAGTCATGATTTGCCAGCTCACAAGAAAGAAGAGAGAAACATCATTATCATGTGGGCAGTCATGATTTGCCAGCTCACAAGAAAGAAGAGAGAAACATCATTATCATGTGGGCAGTCATGATTTGCCAGCTCACAAGAAAGAAGAGAGAAACATCATTATCATGTGGGCAGTCATGATTTGCCAGCTCACAAGAAAGAAGAGAGAAACATCATTATCATGTGGGCAGTCATGATTTGCCAGCTCACAAGAAAGAAGAGAGAAACATCATTATCATGTGGGCAGTCATGATTTGCCAGCTCACAAGAAAGAAGAGAGAAACATCATTATCATGTGGGCAGTCATGATTTGCCAGCTCACAAGAAAGAAGAGAGAAACATCATTATCATGTGGGCAGTCATGATTTGCCAGCTCACAAGAAAGAAGAGAGAAACATCATTATCATGTGGGCAGTCATGATTTGCCAGCTCACAATAAAGAAGAGAGAAACATCATTATCATGTGGGCAGTCATGATTTGCCAGCTCACAAGAAAGAAGAGAGAAACATCATTATCATGTGGGCAGTCATGATTTGCCAGCTCACAAGAAAGAAGAGAGAAACATCATTATCATGTGGGCAGTCATGATTTGCCAGCTCACAATAAAGAAGAGAGAAACATCATTATCATGTGGGCAGTCATGATTTGCCAGCTCACAAGAAAGAAGAGAGAAACATCATTATCATGTGGGCAGTCATGATTTGCCAGCTCACAAGAAAGAAGAGAGAAACATCATTATCATGTGGGCAGTCATGATTTGCCAGCTCACAAGAAAGAAGAGAGAAACATCATTATCATGTGGGCAGTCATGATTTGCCAGCTCACAAGAAAGAAGAGAGAAACATCATTATCATGTGGGCAGTCATGATTTGCCAGCTCACAAGAAAGAAGAGAGAAACATCATTATCATGTGGGCAGTCATGATTTGCCAGCTCACAAGAAAGAAGAGAGAAACATCATTATCATGTGGGCAGTCATGATTTGCCAGCTCACAAGAAAGAAGAGAGAAACATCATTATCATGTGGGCAGTCATGATTTGCCAGCTCACAAGAAAGAAGAGAGAAACATCATTATCATGTGGGCAGTCATGATTTGCCGCCTCACAAGAAAGAAGAGAGAAACATCATTATCATGTGGGCAGTCATGATTTGCCGCCTCACAAGAAAGAAGAGAGAAACATCATTATCATGTGGGCAGTCATGATTTGCCGCCTCACAAGAAAGAAGAGAGAAACATCATTATCATGTGGGCAGTCATGATTTGCCGCCTCACACCATCACCAGAGGCTTTGATCAGGTTTATGTTCTTGTCTACATCATGCCATGTGGCCAAGCCTTACAGGGATTTATCTATTTGTCTTCCCCTGGCTTTGTAATCATTAAGCTAGCCTGTTGTCACCAGTTTTTCAAGTTTATGGGAGTACCCATTTAGACACCCACCCACCCACCCACCCACCCACCCACACACACACACACACACACACACACACACACAGAGAGAGAGAGAGAGAGAGAGAGAGAGAGAGAGAGTAATCTGAAACCACAAGAATAAGTTATGGATTAAGCTAGTGAGCGGCTGACAAATAGTTGTTGGTTATTGTCTCAAATTCACAAATATAGACACAGCATCACTTTATAGAGGCAATAGCTATGGTCACCCACCAGTATGATCACTGCCAAAGAAAGCTGAATGACAAACCACCTTCTTTATTATATATATATCAATTTTCTTTGCACATTGTGATATTTAATAATCACTTTAATTTATGAAGGAATGTATTACCTAACCCCTACATTGAACTCTATATATGCCAGACAATGTGCTGTGTGTTGATTGGCTAAATTTCACTTGTACCAATCAACTTGACTTGTGTGTGAATTACTGTTCTTTGTGTGTGTAATGTGTAGTTGTACTTTTTACATGTAGTCAGAGCACACTACATAATTCTGAAAGCATAGTTTTTTGTTTTTTTTTCTCAAGGCGTATATTTGAAATGAAGATCGTAAACTGATTAGAGACATTGGACGTAGACAATCAACATTTTTTGGGCATGTTATGAGAAGAAATGAATTGGAGAACTTGGTGACGACTGGCAAGATCGAAGGGAAGAGACCAAGGGGAAGACAGAAGTAAATACCTGGACGGTGTGGCCACATGGCATGTTCGAGACAGGAACATAGAGCTGATCCACGACTCTGGTGATCAAATGACATGGCAGTACATGACCGCCCATGTTTATCGGCATGGCACATGATGGATGGATGGATGGATATATTTGGTTGTTGTGAAAGAAATACATTTGTGAATTTTTTAATTGTTATGTTATGTTCCCCTTGGGTAGATACTTCGAAGTTCTGGGACCAAAACAGTTAATTATAATATCTGCTTTTGTGTGCACAACACATTATCACCAGATTTATCAATAAAATCACCTGTATTACATATAAACCACATAGACACTGGCTCATCAACTCCTCTTGTTCCACAGATAAATTGTCTGTTTCAACAAATGACCAACATTTTTGTGCTCAGTCTGCAGTCTTGTCAGCGTGTGATTATAAATGATAAGCACTGCTTTGAGTTGTACGGTTACGACATTCTCATTGATTCAGATCTCAGGCCGTAAGTTTTTGTTGTAGAAACAAATCTGAAATGCTCTTGTGAATTTATGACATAATAAATTAATATGTTGTGAACATGTGCATATAATCACACTGTTAACTTTGTACAGGGTGTAGTTTTAATGACTGTGCAGTGTTTGAAAATATTGCCGGTCCAAGTTTTGTATTTACCTATTATGTTGTATGAACTTTACAGAGGGTGAATACAAAACTTGGACCGGCAATATTTTCAAACACTGCACAGTCATTACAAATACACCCTGTATATTGGTATACTGGTGTTGGGTTGATATTTTCTGTAGCATTCAGTGTCTTATCTCCCATGTGGGGGTCAGCGTGGCTGAATGGATCAGAGCACTTATTTTTACAACATCCGGTATGCTGATGCTAAGGTAGCTGGTTCAACCCTCTGGTCAGTTGACCTAAAATGTTGACTTCTCATCCTTGACTTAGGGACACAAATTACAAATACCTCAGAAGTCGGAGGGGGTTTGCCTGATGATGAGGAACACTGGTAATAGGGAAAGCTAACCAGATACAAAAATCAGTCCAGTGCACTAGAAGTGGAAGCATGTGTATGGATTATGCTTGAGTTCACAGCCAGTGAAGAAAAAAAATACCAGCCATGTGTAACCCGGGCCCATTCAGTTCAATGTTTGCAAGATGAAAAACATACTGACCAATAAAAAGATGTCAATTGCTACAAGAAAAAGAGAGTTTAGGTGCTACATAGAACCTGTACTTTTGTATGGATGTGAAACGTGGACAATGAGTAGACAAGCTGAAAAACATCTGATGGCTGTGCAAATGTGGTTTCTGAGGAGAATGCAAAAAAATACCATGGACAGACAGAAAAACCAATCACAAAGTCTTACAAGAAACAAATGAAAACCGTAAACTGATTTGAGAAATTAGACGTAGACAGTCACAATTGTTTGGTCACGTTATGAGAAGAAATAAATTGGAGAACTTGGTGACAACTGGAAAGAACGAGGGGAAGAGAACAAGGGGAGGGCAGAGAAGTAAATACCTGGATAGCTTGATCACGTTGTATGGTTGAGACAAGAACATTGAGTTGATCCATGTTTCTGATGATCGAGTGAGATGGCAAAACATGACCGCCCACGCTTACTGGCATGGCACATGATGATGATAAACCTGGGCCCATAAGGGAAGCGAGGAATAGTAAAATTGTAACTACAAAAAGCAGGTTTGGATCGAAACAAAAAAAGATGCCAGAAAATCAGAAGTAGGCTTGTGCCACAGATTGTTAATATAGTAGAAATGCTTTATTATATATCAAATCAAAAGGGATTGCATAAGGAACACTAAATAAAAAATGTTTGCATATCCTTTACAGGACATCGCTGTCAACATCAGCATCTTTCAGCTGATTGTTGATTTCTTGGCAAGATTACGCTCAGTAGTTTATCATTGCTTTCTGAGCGGCCGGCTCACATACCCCATAAGTTACAGACGCAATTCTAACCACTGCTGATTCTCACCGTCGTCACGTTACTTACGAGAGTATACGAGATTACGGAGAAAAGTTGCTAACCTCTAGGCCAGGAAGTCGGCTAAGGAACACTACTGTATTGATATTTTTATCATAAACATATTTATAATGTTAAATTATGTAATGCATATTGAGAAAAAAAGGGGAAACATTGACAATTTTCATTCACCAAGGCACTTCTCCTTCATCTGTGATGATAATGTAATTAAATTCAGTGAATAATGATAAATGAATTGCTCATAAAGATATTTACAGTTTCAGTGTTTATGGCTCATGTTAGTGACTTTTGTTGTTTCAATGCATTTGATGGTCAACTCGTAGTTAAGAGATTGCATATTTATTTCTGTGCCTTGTAGTTTGGTTGATGTCTTATTTTTGTTCGAATGAGATTTATAATTCATTATCCAGTGATCATGTTTATTCATTTCTTTTTAAAATTGTCTCTGGAATTATATGTAATAATCTGTCCTTGCCTACCTCGTTCATCAGATGGTTGATTGAAATCAATGCGTCGCCTTCCTTGACTGCCAGCAATAGAGAGGATTATGATTTAAAGTTTGGGCTACTTAATGATGTCCTAAATGTACTGGACTTGGAGAACAGGTAATGAGGTCATGTGGATGTTTTTTAATGCAGGTCAGATTATACATCAGTAGCTGAAGGCAGTCATCATAATTATGTTCCACAGCAAGTTGATTAAGCCACAAACTTCCTCTTCTTCCTTCTTCTTCTTCTTCTTCTTCTTCTTCTTCTTCTTCTTGGGAAGTAAAGACAACCAGTGTGATACTGAGCACATAACCTAGCATGTGCCAATTTGTCCAAAAATATATGGGTCAAACACAATATGCTCAAAGTGCCTTAAGGTGTGCAAATGAATCTTTGTTTTTTACTCATCAAAATATAGCAAAATACCACACCCTCAGTATGTCTCACTGCTTGTTAATGGGCTTTAATTAGCATTAACAGATTCAGTACCAAATAAAAAGTAGATTTGGACCAAGCAAAAATGGATGGCGGAAAATGGGAAGTAGGGATGTGTCACAGTTATGGCTTAAAAGTTGTTAATATGGTGGCAGACACATATTATAATGCAATGACAACATTTCAGCCATAATAAAGCCCATGACAGATACAGAAAGTCGCTTAACATGATTAATCATCCTATGACACTTAATTAATTAATAATATTGTTTCTAATACAGAAGAGGTTAACAGCTAAACCATTCAGTCTGTTGTTATTGGTTGTCTTCCAGACTGACAGGCAGAGAAAAGAGGATTGGTTTGTTTGACCTCATGTGGGATGATGGGCCCGTGTATTCAGAAGAGGGGGGAATTGAAGATGTAATAAGCTCTTACACATCCACAACCATCTCTAACTTAGGTTTGTATGACTCCACTCTGGCTCTTACACATCCACAACCAACTCTAACTTAGGTTTGTATGACTCCACTCTGGCTCTTACACATCCACAACCAACTCTAACTTAGGTTTGTATGACTTCACTCTAGCTCTTACACATCCACAACCATCTCTAACTTAGGTTTGTGTGACTTCACTCCAGCTCTTACACATCCACAACCATCTCTAACTTAGGTTTGTATGACTCCACTCTAGCTCTTACACATCCACAACCAACTCTAACTTAGGTTTGTATGACTCCACTCTGGCTCTTACACATCCACAACCAACTCTAACCTAGGTTTGTGTGACTTCACTCTAACTCTTACACATTCACAACCAACTCTAACCTAGGTTTGTGTGACTTCACTCTAACTCTTACACATCCACAACCAACTCTAACCTAGGTTTGTATGACTCCACTCTAGCTCTTACACATCCACAACCAACTCTAACTTAGGTTTGTATGACTCCACTCTAGCTCTTACACATCCACAACCAACTCTAACTTAGGTTTGTATGACTCCACTCTAGCTGTCATGTTGAATACACAAGAGAGAAAATTCCACAGCAATTACTGCAATAGCAGCAAAAGCCAACACTGATGTCTTTTGATACCGAAGACATCATCATTTGATGACTGGTTATTTGATAGTCATGCACATTTGTTAACCCTGTCTGTCCCAGTGAGTTGTCACTTTGCAGTAATGTATGTAGACTAATATGAGAACTTTAGTGTCTGGGACAGAATGGGGGTCAGAAACAATGGTGCAGGACAGGAGAAGTTGACTTCATGATTAAAACAGCTGACTTCATGATTAGAACAGCTAACCTCATGATTATAACAGTTGACTTCATGATTAGAACAGTTGACTTCATGATTAGAACAGTTGACTTCATGATTAGAACAGTTGACTTCATGATTATAACAGTTGACTTCATGATTAGGACAGTTGACTTCATGATTAGAACAGTTGACTTCATGATTAGAACAGTTGACTTCATGACTAGAACATTTTTCTTCATGATTATAACAGTTGACTTCATGATTAGAACATTTGTCTTCATGATTAGAACATTTGTCTTCATGATGAGAACAGTTGACTTCATGATTAGAGCAGTTGACTTCATGATTAGAACAGTTGACTTCACGATTATAACATTTGTCTTCATGATGAGAACAGTTAACTTCATGATTAGAACATTTGTCTTCATGATTAGAACATTTGTTTTCATGATGAGAACAGTTAACTTCATGATTAGAACATTTGTCTTCATGATTAGAACATTTGTCTTCATGATTAGAACAGTTGACTTCATGATTGGAATGGTTGATTTCATGATTGGAATGGTTGACTTCATGATTGGAATGGTTGACTTCATGATGAGAACAGTTGACTTCATGATTGGAATGGTTGACTTCATGATTAGAACAGTTGACTTCATGATTAGAACATTTGTCTTCATGATTAGAACATTTGTCTTCATGATTGGAACAGTGGACTTCATGATTAGAACAGTTGACTTCATGATTAGAACATTTGTCTTCATGATTGGAATGGTTGACTTCATGATTAGAACAGATGACTTCATGATTAGAACATTTGTCATCATGATTAGGGCAGGCAAGTGTCTAGCCACGTTTCCACAGTGGATCCCAGGATCACCTTGACCTTAACTGAAATTACAAAGACGTGAATGTTCTGTTCTTTTCCACAGGCTCAATCAATGACCGACTGGAGAATCTGAGGGAGATATACCAGAATGCTGAATCTCTGAAGAAGGCAACACTGTGAGCTAATCTACAAGCGGATACATTAATATTTGTTCATTCCTTACAGAGATGATTGTTTCAAAATGGATATCAGTCTCTCTGTCTGGATATTGTGTTTCTCAGTGGATAATTATACAGGGTGTTTGTAAAGTCTCACTATACTTTGTATATAAAACAAATTTGACAAATGAAGTACATGATGTCATAAAAAATGTGCTCCACAGTCAATTGTGAAGCAATATGCAACAAATAGCTGTCATCTGCTGGAGTAATTCTTTGCACTCCAAACAGAATGGTATTATCAACAGAAGAAATAATTTTTTTTTCAAATTTCTTCTGCATACAAAGTGTAGAGAGACTTTACAAACACTATGTATACTGATCAGCACATATTAATTAGAGCCATATATTCCATTATGGCTGAATAGAAAGTAAATGAACTTAGGGTGCCGTGTAAAGAGAAAGAGATATTATACGATGTGTACCAGATTTCTGTGTGTCTGACATGATGAGATTCTGTGAAAATGTTGACATCTTTCTGCATGTTCTGCGCGTGTGATAGTGCTGTTTCTTGATTCGTTGTTTGCAGAACTTTATCATAAAACTCCTGGCAAACATGGTAATGCAATGGCTGCCATGCTTCCTTTATGGCCCAGTGATCATGTGTTTAAGGCAGGAATCTTTTCCATTGACCAGGCTCATCATCATCATCATCATCATCATCATCATCATCATCATCATCATCATCATCATCATCATCATCATTAGCCATGCAAATAAGGATGAGCGGTCATTGTGCCGATGTTATTAACACCCTTAGAGAGATGTCGAGAGTGGAGGACTTTGACATCAGTGAATCCACATCAATGCCCAGAATGAGAGACCCTGGAGTAAAACTTGGCATGGGCAGACACGGGAGGCACATTGGGAGGACAAGGGGTCTCGTCAACCAACACAGAACTGGCACTATTAGCTACCAGACGCTGATGCTTACCTTGGGGAGAAGATCTGAGCACCTATGGACTTTTTCTGGAATGCATGGATGATACCCCAACAAATAACATGGGCGGTCTTTGCTTTCCCCTTGCTCTTTTCCCATCAATGTTGCCATTCTACTACAGAAGCCATTACTGTCAAGGAATTTATACATGGGCACCAGAATCCTAACAAGATGGTCCGCTGCCCTTGTGGAAGCTTATAGAGGAATAACGATGGTGATGATGACAGCAGTATTTGATACAAAAATTTACAGATCAACACACCAGGGTACCTGGACATTTTCTGGGAGGTAAAAGCATCTGGCTTGATATTAACCACATCACCCTCATGTATCTACAATTTTAGTATTGTCCAGACCCTCTTCTCAGTTCCTTCAGAGACACTCTTTCTTGATATGGACACTCCGTCTGTTCAGTTGCTCTCTCCACGTGATCCCAGAGATTTCAGCACATCACCTTTATAGTCAAGTAGCTCTCCTCCCAGAGAAACTGCAGCAGCAACCTAATCTATCAACTTGTTGATTGCCCAGCACACCAGAGTGCCCTTAGCACAAAATCCATAATATACTTGCAATCTCTTTTGTGTAGAGCACTGCTAGATGAAATTATATTTATATGGGTAATTATTTGTCTTTGTTAATTTGTCTCCTGCAGTCCTTGAATATTGGACTCCTTAGTTGACCAAAGGATTCCTAGCATTATACAAAGACACCACATCTCAGCGGCCTCTGGTTTCTGTCTAATCTTGGTATTCAGGTTCCGTGATTTACAGGCATACAGATGTATGGACAGTATGGAACAGTTCAAAACGTGTTTTGTTGAAGATTATACAGATGTAATTGTTATTACAGAAATATTTCAGAATTTTCTTCTGGTCATTTTGTTGTTAAACAATGAAATATGTAAAATATTGGAACAGGTCATACTGTTTAATACCAAATGAAGCCAGTTTCAAACCGCAACCCTGATTGCTGCAGTTGTGATAATGTTGGAAATGTTGTATATGGAATATGTGTATGTGAAAATGATGTGACCATGATATTTTAAATAAAAAAATAGGAACACTGAAAGGTAAATTGAGCATATGTGTTTGTAGCAAGGGACGTATCTTGAAATAAAGTATACAATTTAGGACTTTTTATATTTTGTGCATAAGATGTGAGTTACATTATGTGAAATAAGTACTGACATTAAATGTTAGAAACAGAATTCTTAAGAGTTACATATAACCAGTTTTAACATATGGCTGTGAATCATGACTAGTTAGTAAACAATCAAGAAACATTTGGCTACCAAAGCCAACTGGCCATTCATTCATGTGTATAGAAATATTCTGGCCTATTTGGTCACAATGAAATAAACTAAATATTACCAATGTTTAAAGTGGATACATCACTATGATCGCAGGTCAGCATGGCCAAATGGGTAAGAACGCATTCTTAAACATCTGGTGTGCTGATGCTGAGGTAAGCGGTTCAACCCCAACACTGGACAGCTGGACTAAAATGTTGACCTGTCGTCCTTGACTTGGGGACGTAAATTACAAGTACCTCTGAAGTCGGAGTGGGTTCGCCTGATGGCGAGGGACACTGTTAATAGGGAAAGCTAATCCACATGAAAAAGTAAGTCCATCAGTACTATAAGTAGTGTGTATGGACTACGCTTGAGTTCAAAGCGAGTGAGCGAAAAAAAAATCAATATGATCAAGTATTTCAGCACTTGCGCTGGTTGTCAAACTTCCTTATAATTCCATTCCATAGTTGTCTATACACAGGCGTAAATTCATATCATCTGAGATGAGATGCATAAGAAACAGCTGGAAAAACAAGAAGAGATAGAGAGACAAATGAAAAACTAAGAATAAGTGTTGTGATAACACCGATTACTGACTTGACAGAACACCAAAGAATTAAATGGTTCGGACACTTAACTAGAATAGAACAAGACCAGCCAGTGGCCAGAGCAGAACATTCTACATGAGAACATCGGGATAGAAAGTGAGGTAACAACCCAGGAAGGGCTGGCTACACGGAGTAAAAGGGATATTAAAGAAATCAAATGTGACACTAGCACAAGCAACAACACAAGGGAAACACAGAAAACATTACATCCACTTCTCTCTGCAACGCTTTGCAACAAAAGTAGTAGGACAAAAGAAGTTGTCTGTCTTGTGCCGCTCTCTTTATTTCCTTGTCTGTCTGCACTGATATGTCTGTTCATGTCCCTGTTCCCTAGTATGTGCCCTCCAGTTGTGTTTTCATGTTTTAAGGTGTGACCAAGCCATGAGAGTCTTCACTGTCAGATTACTTGACAAACAATCGCTTTCATTCTGTTATATATTCCAAACCATGTTCATCTGTCAATTTTTCAATCCAATTAGTTATTGATGTTTGGTGTTTGTCCATCACGAATGATGATGACCATTCATTTTATCCAGTGGGGTTGAAAGTTTGGAGCTGTGAGTTCTAAGATGGCTGGTAAGGCCTATTTTGGCTTGGAACATTCTCTGACAATGTGGGGAAAAAATGTTTGACATTCCAGGAGAAGGATCTCCTGCTGTGGTTTTTTTTTTTTTTTTGGTCCAGTCTTTTTTTTCACAGTTCTTGCAGTCCTGTTTGCTTCACAAGTGACTACACCCTAGCGTAATGATGTACGCCATTAATTTTGGTCATTGGCAGCAGTCCCCTAAGTGTCGTGATGAATTTCAAAAGCTTTTAGTGAAATCTTCAGAGTGTCTTTAAAGCGTTTCATCTGGCCACCTTGGGAGCATCTCTAGTTATTGACATATTTCGGTAACACCACATCTTGGGCGGGCAGGCTAGCGAAACTGATAGCGAGCCTGGCTGGTAGTACCATGAGCATGGGCTGAAAGAGGTTCAACGCTTGGGCTTGTTGCTTGCCAAAGTGAGGGAATGATTGGCCACCTATTTTCTTTCTAGCTCTTGGCCTACAAAATGTGATGGCGCTATCACATCACAGACAATTTATTTTTGTTATTATTATCAAGTGTTTCAGTCCTTGGGCTGGTCGTGAAGCTTCCTTATAATTCCAATCCCTAGTTGTCTGTCTTGTGTACATTTAATTCCATGCATGTCTGCATTGATAGATCTGAATTTCTCTCTTCCCCAGTATTGTGTCCTCCAGTATTCTCTTTGACGTTTCTTCACGTCTTAGAGTGCGACCAAGCAATGTGCCTTCACTTTTCGTTATTTATTCACGTCTTAGAGTGCGACCAAGCCATATGTGTTCACTGTTTGATTATTTATTCACATCTCAGAGTGTGACAAAGCCATGTGTCAGACAGATAGATTGACAGACAGACAGACAGATAGATATATCCCCACCAGGGGCTGGGCGAAGCCGGCCGGGTCAGTTAGATATCTTGGATATCGAAGGATTTGTTTTTCCGTTCGCTTGGCCGATCTATAGATATCTATAGACAGACAGGGAGGGAGGGATAGACGGACGGACGGGTAGGCAGGCAGGCAGGCAGGCAGACAGACAAACCGACAGACAGATAGAGAGGGAGGGAGGGATAGACGGATGGAGATAGATAGAGATAGATAGATAGAGAGGGAGAGAGGAAGGGATGGAGGGATAGACGGACGGACAGGTAGGCAGGCAGACAGACAGGCAGATAGATAGATAGATAGATAGATAGATAGATAGATAGATAGATAGATAGATAGATAGACAGACAGGGAGGGAGGGAGGGATGGAGGAGTAGACGGAGAGATAGACGGACGGGTAGGCAGGCAGACAGACAGACAGACAAACAGACAGACAGACAGATAGATAGATAGATAGATAGATTGATAGATAGATTGATAGATAGATAGATAGATCCCCGCCAGGAGCTGGGCGAAGCCGGGCCGGGTCAGCTAGTGTATATAACACACACATACATATAACCGTGGTCACATTCGCACTTCGAGTGCTAACAAGTCAAGATACCTTATTCTGTGAAGAAGCCTGATTCGCTGGAAAATGTCACGTTGAAAGTCCAACAACAAGAAACACGCTGTAGCCAAGATGTGCAGCATGGGAGCCGACAAGAAGAAGAAGAACGTGGAGAGCCTACCTGCTAGCCGCATCAAAGAGCCTGATACTACAGCTATTACTGAATCTACTACGAGGGAGAAGATTGACAGTCCAACACAGTCAAGAACCAAGACAGCAGAGAAGGATGAGAAAGACACCAGAGTCGGAAACACCGACTCAAAAACAGTCCGATGGTTCATCAAGCGGATTCAAGTGGAGCTGACAGACGAAGAAATCCTGAAACAGCTACGAGAAGAGAATCCGCACATCCAATTTATGAAGGCGGAGCGGCTCCTCACCTACTCCAAGATACCTAAAACCTTGGCGGTGGTGATATCGGAGGGCAGCGAGATGCCCATAACAGTATCAATCAACAACAGAATACAGCAGCCAGAGAGATTCATCCCTAGAGTCAACCAATGTTCCAGATGTCAGAGGGCCGGCCACAGCAGAGCAATATGCCGCAGTAAGACGGAAATCTGCTGTTACTGCGCCGATCACCACGCCTTCAAGGAGTGTCCGCTGGCCAAGCTGGACACGGCCTTCAAAGCCCCTAACAACAAAAGAAAATGCGCCAACTACCTGGGCAAGCATGGAGCAAGATACTTGGGCTGTCCGTACCTGCAACGACACAGAGACGCCTTAAAGGTCGCAACTACTACGAAGACATCAGTCAAGGAAGCAATGCGAAGGGGCGAGACAGCCACGGGTATAGCACAAGCCGAAAGAGATCAACTTCAAAAACAGATAGGCGAGGTGAAGAGGCAAGTCAAGGCACTGCTGACGCCGACCCCGAATAACGACAACGAAAAACTACTGGCGGAAATGAAGGAGATTCAGCAAAACATCAAGCAAGAAGTAGAACATATGGCACTGATTAAGAAGGAGAACGAAGAGATCCTACAAACCATTAAATCAGAGCGAGAACTACAGAAAGATGAAATGGAAATACTCTGAAATAAAACAACAGAAGCCGAACAAGGAATTACAGAGAAATCGCAGGATGAAAACCAAGAGACCGAGCCTGAACCACAAGCGAAAACCAGCAGCCCAACCACGACGCCCGAAACATTCAAAGGGAAGCCAATATCCCACCAGACATCCGAAGAAAACCGAGATGACCACCCTGACGTCGGCATAGAGGACGTCCCGAGGCCAGGAATATTGTTCCCTGGGATAACGAGGAAATACGAACTCAAGTGCGAGGAATACAGAACGCGCATGGAAGAAAAAGAAAAGAAGTACAATAAACTAAAAGGGAGACCAATGCCCCGCCGTACCGCCACAATGCCAGATTTAAAACTCGCAGATGAATACACATGGCAATACTACATAGAAGACGGAGAAATCATCCCATGGCTGACCACGGAGGAAGCAATCAAAAGACAGCATGAAGTCAAGCGCGGAAAGCAAAGTGAAAGAAAGCGCAAGAAGACATATCACATTGAAAAGCTTCTACAGTTAATTCACAAATGAGAAGGCAAAAATACCAAGTAAAAAGTCCTTTTAAGGACTGCAACAAGTCAAGCCAGGAGCCTGCGCCAACAAAGAAAACTATAAGAGGAAACATGCACAAAGGACAGCCGCCTACCGATCCCTCTGCTGACGTTACAGACTCAAACGCTACATAACCAGTCCGAGATAGGACTCACTCGTAAGAGCGCACAAGACAAGAATTAGGGTGAACGAACTAACAAAAGCCACGGACCTCAACAATAACCACAGCTGAGGAAGCAGGTTGAACGAGGCCGAATTTGGAATTTTTGTTTTGAAAATTGGAATTGGAATACATATAACACTACTGTATGGGTGGTACATAAACCTGGACAATGAACAAGCAAATGGAAAGTGGAGATGCGGATATGCAAAATGATGTTATAATAAATAATATAATCAATTATAATCATGCAAACAAAAACAATCAAATACAGCAGAGCTTCTAGAGAAGCTTAAAGAGAAAAAAAAAAAAATGTGGACACCAGAGGACAAGCTAAACACCAACCTTATAAAAAGATATCGTGAACAGAATGGTTTATTAGTACGAATATTATTTTTTTCTGGCTTCGAGGCGAAGGAGTTACGAGAGCAGTTACTACATACACGCTTTCGAAACTCAGCTGCAGACAATTTGGCAGCAAACCGCCTTGCGTTGTTTTTTACGAAATGGCATGGATGCCGGTCGTTCAGAAAGCAATGGAAAACTACTGAACGTAAACTTGCCAAGTGATCACAACAGCAAAAAATATTGGTGTTGATGCGACGCCCTGTAAAGGATATGCAACTATGTTTTTATTCTTTAATACAAGGGACATAATTTCATCTAGATTGAAATCATATTTCTTTCTGCTTTTTTTTTACTCAAGGGGAACAATTATAGATTTCACTATACTTGTACCGATAGCTATTTTGCAAGACAAGTATATGTTTATTCCTGTAACATTTGTATTTATATTTTGGAAGGTATCAAGTGAATGTTACCATTATAAAATCTTTACACACTTTTGATTATTATTTGACATTTCAGACACTAAATTGTTGTGTAATACATATTGTTTAGTAAAGTATTTATTTCTTTATCTGCTAGGCCGTGTCTGTCTAAACAGAAGTTAGGTTTGCTCTGGTTTCTCTTCACAACGTATAAATCTTTTTGACTTCTTCTGCATATCACTGTGCGCCAGGGATCAATGTCAACTAGTGGGCGTAAACTTTCCGGTGTCAACACCACGTGTAGATTTGGATTAAAGATTCTCTCTTTAACGGATTATTTAAACATATCAGTGATATTAATTTTGTGGAAGTGAATTCGATAGTGTATCACCACGTGTAGATCTGGATTAAAATTTCCTCTGTCGCGGATTATTCAAATATATCAGTGATTTCAATTTTGTGGAAGTGTTTTCGATTGTTTTCACCACGTGTATCTGTATCTGTGCTTCCGTATTGAAGATTTCCTCTGTCACGGATTATCGAAGATGGAAAATCAAATTGTTAAACGTGTCAAAGTCAACACAAGTGAAGGTTTCGAAGGAGGAGCGTTCCATCAAGCGAACACACTTGTGTTTTCTATATCAGGACCTCATGTATTCCGTTTCAACTACTCGCTGATGGCGAGCGTCTTGAGGGGGCCTTGCGGGATTGGTAGGGAAGGGATAAAATCCATCTACCGCTTTCAGGACCCTAAAAGATGGTACGCAACGCTAACACCGGAAGCAAAGGCGGCTCATTATGAACGGCTTCACGGGATGAAGCATGAACTGCAGGATCCTAAAGTAACTATTGTAATTGAAAACATAGAGAAAGAAAAGACCAAGGCTATGATTCACTAGATGCCTACAACCGCAAAGATTGAGACAGTGAAGCAAATAGCCGCGGATATTTCGGGAGATATAAACGCGGAAGTGCATAAACTGAAAAACAGCACGGACAAGTGGTTATTTCTGTGCAACCCGAAAGAACCTCTGCCACATTACGTGGACATGGAGTTGGACGGGGTAGAAGACAAGCTACACCGTCTCTTCGTCACAGTTCCGGGGCGCCGTACGGCATGTACAGTCTGTGGGGAAGACTCCCACTGGAGTAATAAATGTCCGGCCAAAGTACAAACCCAGAAGGCACCTATACTGGCACAAAAAGTCACCTCGAACTCCCAGACAGATCAACATGGTAAGGAGGATGAAGACGGTTTCCAGCTGGTCAGTCGGAAAAGGGGACGCTCAACCAAGAGCCTGTCTGACGGTGAGAGCTCGACACCTCCAGCCTGCCAAGCACATGTTACCACGCTGCCGCCCCTCAACAATCACGACTACCCTACACCGCCTGAAGCGCACAGGTCAAACAAAAAGAAATGCGTAAGTAATTATACTGAACAGATAACGACCAGCGCCATGACCGAAATAGACTGGTTTCTCTTCACAAACGAACAAATCTTTCGCCTTTTAGATTTTTCATTGTGGTTATATTTCCGGAACTTCATCAACAGCAGACATGGCACCAGTCAAGAGCATGGATTCACTCGACATCGACCATTTTCTCGAAGGAAGACCACTACACAACAAAGGTACGTTGGTAATTACATTTACTGGCCCTGGCGCCGCGGCCAAGGCCACGCCTTCGTTAATCTACAGCAGGCTGCTGGGCCCATGTGGAGTACCACATGGCGGTATTACTGACGTATACCGGTACGAAGTACCTACTCGGTGGTACGTAAACCTAACCCAGGCGGCCCATGTGGCAGTGTACAAAGGCCTTCATGGCAAAACAGTTAAGCTGCCGGCGGAGGGACTGGAGGTATCAATAGAGCACCTGGAACGAGAAAGGGACCGAGTTACGATTCATTGGCTTCCCAACACTATTTCTCCACAGGGAGTAAAGTTCATAGTCGAAAAGACAATTGGAGACGAAAACGCGGAAGTCTTCAGAATCCAATACGGTGGCGGCAAGTGGGGCGTGCTGTGCACCCCCACAAAACCGGTGCCGCACTACGCAAAGATCACGGCGCCAGGGAAAATAACAGGCGACCACCGCATACTTTTCACTATACCAGGTCGCCGGACCCAATGTCCATTTTGCAGCCAAGACGACCACTGGTCAAACAAATGCCCGACAAGGCGGCAGAAGAAAGACAATAACAAGAAAACTTCCGAACCAACACAAGAGGATTTCCCGGCAATCACCGGTAAGGCCGACACAAAGAAAAACAACGCTGTCCAAGATGACGTCGAGGTAACTGGCAGAACGGTGACCACGGAGAAAGCCGCAGAAACCCAAACAAAAACAATTTCACAAGAAACCAACGATGACGGTTTCAAAACCGTCCACTACGGCAGAAAAAGACAGTGGGCAGAGAGGAGAAATTCCTCAGGCAACAACGACATGAGAGAAGAGGAAGAAAGACTTTCCCCTTCTCCTTCTAAACCATGCAAGAAACCTGCTACAAAGCAGGATGAAAACAGCGACAACGAAGGACCACTTTTTATAAACACTGACGAAGACCACGAGGAAAACGAAAACTACAAACATACCATCAAACCCGAAGACACAACCCAGAATTAAATTACTACAGGAAAGATAAAGGTAATCACTTATTTTAACCACCATGTTGTTTTAATTTATTTTAAAAATGGCAGACAACTTATGTTTAATTAGTTTGAATATTCGTGGTATGACAATGAAATTACAACATATAGTCACACTCATACACAAACACAAACCCGATTTTATTTTACTACAAGAAACAAACATTAAAACAGACTTTCAAGCAGCAGAACTTGTAACACGGCTAGGATTAAGAAATTCGTGTTTCAGTTTGGCCAAACATAACGTAGGGTCAGGGACAGCCATTCTTCAAATTTCCGACACGTGGACTATTTTTAGAACACACACAGACCCACATGGTAGAATTTCCGCAGTTCAAGTTAAAAACGACACACACTCCTTTGTCATAGTCGACATACACGCACCACCTAACTACAATTATCAACCTCTTTTTTATGAACATTTAGACGACTTACTAACACAGACATACAGAGGACAAAATATTGTTCTTGCCGGTGATTACAATTGTGTTCTTGAAGATTTAGACTTGGTGGGTGGGGAGGTGAAAAAACAGCTGAGGAGAGCCGGCAGGGACAGCTTACATCAACTTGACACACTACGAAATATCATCGACACACACAACCTCACAGACGCATTCAGGCATACACACCCCGACAGTAGAGAAACGACATACAAAAACAAAACACACAACAGATCATCTAGATTAGACCGGATTTATACGCCCGCAACACATCACATCATACAAACCAAACACCTACGGGAAACTTTAGATTACACAGACCACAAAGCAATACTAGCACACATCAGCACAAACAGCACAAACACGCAGCCAAACAAAAGGTCACCTCACTGGAAGTATAATAATTCACTATTGGAACACTCAGAATATGTAAAATATATGACACAGCTCATACACACGTACACAGACAATATACCGACTGAGAACATCACACAATACTGGGACTTATTGAAAAACACCATGCGAAGCAGAACACAACATCTAGCAACCATGATCCACAAAGACAGACTAAGACAGGAGCGCATCATACAGACAGCCATACGACTAACAAAACAAACAGACAGAGACGCACATCACTTACACACATTAGAAGCACAACTAGAAGAACACCAACAACACAGATATCTGGGTGCTCTTCTCAGAACAAAACTCAACACAATTACACAAGAGTCAGCTACGAGGCAATATTTAGCAATAGAACAGAACGTACAACGTAACAGACAAATAAGCAAAATATCAGACATGCAAGGAAACATGCAGACAGAAACACCACACATAGAGACTGCTTTCCAACAACACTACACACAACTATTCACAGCAGAGACAGTCGACACACAGATACAAGACAACTTCTTACAGTACACAAAGAAATTATCTGACACAGACAAAGACACACTGGACACAGAACTGACACTGACAGACATAGCACAGGCACTAAGCACACTAAACAAAGACAAAACTCCAGGACCAGACGGTTTGACAGTAGAATTCTACCAACACTTCTTTCCTATTCTAGGCAATCTTCTCCTCAAAGTCTATCAGGAAGCCTTTGACAAAAAAAATCTTCCGGACAGCTGCAACATGTCTTACATTACACTCATATGCAAAGATAAAACTGACAAAACACAACTGAAAAATTACAGACCAATTTCCTTACTCAACACAGACTACAAGATACTCGCCAAAACACTCACCAACAAACTTAAACCCTTCATGCCAAAACTCATACACCCCGACCAACAGTGCAGTGTCAAAGACAGAAATATACACAACCACACACATCTCATTAGAGACATTATTAACTACACACATGGAAAAGACTGTCCATCCTCCATCTTATCCTTGGATCAAGAGAAGGCCTTCGACAGAATTTCCCACACTTACCTACATAGGACACTAGAACACTGTAACATAGGAGAGTACTACAGGCAGTGGATACAGATCTTGTACAAAAATCCTGAGAGCAGAGTGTTGGTGAACCATTCACTGACAGCTAGCTTCAGGCTCACGAGATCTGTAAGACAAGGATGTCCCTTATCACCACTCCTGTATGTGCTCACTCTAGAACCCTTATTAGAGAAGATAAGGCAAGACACTAGTATTAAAGGAACCTTCCTGCATGGGATAGGAGAGCAGAAGCTCACCGCCTATGCAGATGACACTGCCTTCTTTCCCACCAGCAACACATCAATAAGGAATATACTCCACACTTTTACCCATTTTGGAAAAGGCAGTGGAGCCAAAGTAAATATACAGAAGTCACAGATAATGGGCCTGGGAAAGTGGAAACAAAAGGCTGATTTCCCTCCAGATCTGAAACACATAGACACCATGAAGCTGTATGGGATCACATTTCCATGCGATCCCACAAAAACACACAGACAGACATGGCACGCACTGACTGAACAGATCATAGACATGTTACATAGGTATAGGTACAAGACATCCACAATATTTGGTAGAAGCACAATAGTCAACACATACATAATACCCAAAATATTATACTTAGCGACAGTACTAGAACCTCCCAAACAGACCGTCACAAACATAAACATACAAATCAGACGCTTCATCTTCACCAACACAATACACAGCATCAAGCACAAAACTCTCATACAAGACAGGAAACAAGGCGGAATTGGACTACAGGACATCCAGACAAAAATACTGTCACTTAGAATCAGTCACATAGGTAAAATCATCAGACACCCAGAACAGAACAGACTAGCACTATACTACATAGGCCACAACATCAAACATCTCACACCTCTTAACAATGCAACTGCACACTACCAGGGAAGACTGCCAACATTCTATCAGACATGCATACAGGCAATAAAAGGACATGAACAGGTAATACAACAAACAACACACACAATATACAAACATTTAGTTAGAGAGCAAGCACCATCACTAAGACTTAGGATTAAAAGAGGACACAAATACTTCATGACTGACTTCACATGCACCTTTTCAAACCTACACAACAAACACATAACACCAAAAGCTAAGGAGATCACATATAGACTGTTATACAGTATGACCCCCACAACACAGGTAGAAGCATACATATCCAAACAATGTCAATTATGTAGAAACAACACACAAAAGACAGAGGAACACATTTATTATACATGTCCAACAATTACTGCCACACGCGCAACACTCAAACACCTCATACAAACACACACAGGCAAACAAACCGACATATATAAAGCAATTTTTCTCAATACTATACCACAGACAGCTAAGGACATACATACAAAACTACTTGTAGCACTTTCTTACTACAGACAACTTATATGGACCTGCAGAAATTTTGCCAGATACAAACACCACACATATAACACACATTTAATTTCCTTTATGTACACACACAAGATATCACAACTATTTCCAAAGTAAATCATACGTACTCTTCCTTATTTTATTACAAATTTGGTATACATGAGGGCGAGAAAGAAAGTAGAAACTGTGAGTGAATGGTGAGTGAATGATTAAAAAAGATCACATATGGTCAAAAGACCAATGGAAAATCCCTTATGTGAAAAATAGTGGAAGTATAAATGCTTGTTTTATTTGCTTCAAAATGATGGTTTCAACCCTTATAGATAAGGGGGAAAGAAAAAAGGAGAAAAGAAAATCAACTCCTCCCATTCCAAATTACTATTTATGGAATGGTTTGCTTAAAATGCACTTGTTGTGATATACCACCACCACTACTAAGATTATCTCTTTAGTAAATAAAATCACATATCTGTTATACTATTTATTATTATTATTATTACTATTATTATTAATATATGTTTGTTGTTTATTTATTTATTTTTATTATTACGGAAATGTCTACTATTATTATGATCATTATTATTATTACTATCATTACCTTACCCTTATTATCTTTAGGATCATTAATTTGAAAAGTATTAAGGATATCATCATTATAAATTTACAACTTCATCTCCCATGTTCCCCCCCCCCCCCCCCACCTTTGCTTAAGGTTTGTTGCTTTTGCTACTACCCCCACTATTTTGTTTTCAAACATTTGTCCAGCCTGTACCATCATAAAGAGTGGTCATGTCCCTTCCTCTCTTTGTCACCCCCTTTGAATCATGTGAGTGAGTGTTGAATGAATAAATACAAAATCACAAATGGTTACCAAACCAATGATACTGTAAACACTTGTGTCAATACAAATGCTTGGTTAAATTTTTTATTTATAAAACAAAAGAAAGAGAGAACACAGAGGAAAATATGAATGAACCCCTACATTTAGGGAAAAAAAACAAGTAGGAAAATATAACCCACTCCTTTACTCCAAGTATTACTAAAAACTGCAGTTTGCAAGTGTATGTACCTGCTAGGCTATGTTAACACCATTCCAAAGAAAATCATCCTAGCAAATGGAATCACATATTGTAAAAATGTTATCATTTTCATAACTATTAGTACCCTTGCTGTTTTTTATAATTGCTGTTATTACCCTCAGTATGCCTCTTCTGGCCATTATTATTATTGTCATCATTAGTAATAAACAAAAAAACCTTTCCCATGTGCCCCCCTCCCCTTGCTCATGGTTTGTGTTTGCCTTTGCTGATACCCACACCGGTTTGGTTCAAATAATTATCCTGCCTTTACCATCATTGCCCGGATAAGGTTGATGAAGGCATTGGTGGAATGAAACAAATTGGTGAGGAGATGGCAAGGGAAACAAAAATGTAAAGATTGTAAAAAAGTTTGTGCTAATACTGATGCTTGTTTTACTTTTTACAAAAAGAAAAAAAAAAAAAAAAGAGGAAGGGAAAAAATGAATGAACCCTTACAAATATGACCAAAAAATAAGCAAGGAGAAAAAGAAAACCAACTCCTTTTACTTCTACTATTATTGAACATTGCATGCATATGTAAAAAAAAAAAAATAAGCAAGGAGAAAAAAGATAACCAACTCCTTTTTACACCTACTATATTATTTAACAGTTCAGGATGCAATTGTTATTGTATGTACCTGCCATGTTTTAACGCCATGTCTAAGAAAATCATTTAGCCAATGGAATCACATGTTTGGAAAATGTGATCATTATCAAAACAAATCCTACCATTGTGTTTATAAATATTAGCATTGCTGTCATCACCCTTAGTAGTTTTTTATTCCTTGTCTTTATTATTATAAGATGTATTTCATGTAAACACCATTCCTAAGGTAATCAATTTAGCACATAAAATCACATGTTAAAACTATTATTTATTATCATTGAGTCTATCACTAGTCTCAGCACTGTTATAGTTATTCCTTGTCACTATGATATTTATTTATGTATTTGGTTGTTACTTTGCATTATTATCATTGTAATCACTATTAATATATATGGCTTTGTAAACGCGTATACTATCACATCCCCCTTTCCCACCCTTTTGATACTGTGATTGTTGTCTCTGCTGCCACCCTCACCGTTTTGTTTCAGTTCTGCACCGCCATGTTTATCATCACCGAGGGTGATGGTACTTGGTAGGAGTTTTTGGAGCTTACAGGAGAGCGGGGAGGCAGGGGAAATAATAACAGCCCGCTACCATCACGCTTTTGATTTAAAATATTTCCTTACAACAATGTCAATGGAGAAATGTTTAAATGTATAAAATATTTGTAATTTTTGCGCATATGTCACCTACACGCCCACATGCAACGCTCTGTAAAAACACGCACACAAATACTGAACACACAGTACGCATGTAACAACACAAACAATACAAATGCAACAACTACCCCTCCTGCATTGTAAACTAGGATACTCCTTGACAACCCCCCCCCCTTCCCCCCACCCTTTAAATACTGTTGGTTTTTGATCCTGCTGCTGCCTTCACCGGTCGGTTCTAACAAGTTTTACTGCCATTTTCCTCATTACCAAGTGGTGATGATGGTATTGGTGGGGTTGGAGCTGACAGGTGAAAGGGTGGCAGAGGGAAAATAACGGTATACTACCGTCTTGTTGTTGTTTGTACTCGTTTTTCGTTACCCCCCATTTCAAATGTAAAAAGGTTGAAACAAATGTTGTAAAAATTTGCGCATATGTCACCTACACTTCCACATGCAACGCTCTGTAACAACACGAACAATACAAATGCAAATGTTTCTTAACACTCAATAAAAGTTTAAAAAAAAAAAAAAAAAAAAACAACGTAGTATCTGTTCTTACCTCAAATTTCATAAAAAAGGTACGTTGATAGTAACCATTACCGGCCCAGGCGCGGCGGCAAAAGCCACGCCAAACTTAGTTGCTAGCGCCTTGCTTGGCCCCTGTGGGGTGCCTTCGGGCGGAATAGCTGATATTTATCGCCTCGAATCACCTACGAGGTGGTTCGTCAATCTGAACCAAGCCGCACACATCGCGGTGTACAAAGGCCTACACGACAAAAAGTTCAAGCTGCCTATTGAGGGACTGGAAATATCAGTCGAGCATGTGGAGAAGGAGAGAGAACGGGTGACCATTCATTGGCTCCCGAACACTATCAGTTCTGAAGGAGTAAAGTTCTTGGTCTCCGAAACTATCGGAGACGTAAACGCGGAAGTCTTCCGCATTCAATACAGCGGCGGAAAGTGGGGTGTGTTGTGCAACCCCACTAAAGACGTGCCGCACTATGTGCAAATCAAAGCGCCCGGCACCACCGGCGGCCATCGCATATTATATACGATGCCTGGCCGTAAGACCCAATGTCCAAATTGCTTCTTGGACGACCACTGGGCAAACAAGTGCCCGACAAGGATGCGTAGGAAAGAAAATAAAAACAAATCCACGGAATCAACACAAGAAGAATTCCCGGCAATCAGTGGTGAAACCCACCGAAAGCCCAGCCACGCCGCCCAAGATGGCGCCGGGGCAGCCGGCAGACCGGAGGCCACGAGGCCAGCTGATGAGACGACAACAACAACAACAGAAGAAGGCGAAAAAGATGGTTTTACAACCGTCCAGCACAAGAGAAAACGACAACGGCGGGAGAGAAGGCAGTCTGTCTCTTCAAATAGCAAGGACATAAAAGAGGAGGATGGGGAATCTTCTCCCTCCTTACCTAGCAAGAGATTTACGAAATCGGAACATAAACAGAACGAAAACAATCCTAGCGACGGGGAGGGGCCTCTATTCATAAATACTGATTCGGACACCGAAGAAGACGACGAGGAAGACGACAACCACGGAAAACACACTAAAGATGGAGAGAACTTTCAAAACTGAAGACAAAACAACAAATGGTATCAACTTTTAATAACTTAGTCATTGTTTAGTTTTAATTATTTATAAATGGCTGATAATTTATGTATAATTAGTTTAAATATTTCAGGGATGAAAAACAAATTACAACATATAATCACACTCATACACAAACACAAACCAGATTTTTATTTTACTACAAGAAACCAACATCAAAACAGACTTTCAAGCAGCAGAAATAGTGACACGGTTAGGTTTAAAAAATTCATGTTTCAGCTTAGCTAAAAATAACACGGGGTCGGGGGTAGCCATTTTGCAAACTTCTGATAGGTTGACTATTTATAGAACGCACAACGACCAACACGGCCAGATTAGCACGGTACAGGTAACGAACGACGCACACACGTCTTACACAATAGTGAACATACACGCGCCACCCAATTATAATTATCAACCTGTATTCTACGAAGATTTGGACTATTTTTTAACACAGACATACAGGGGACAAAATATCGTTTTTGCCGGTGATTTCAACTGTGTTCTTGAAGATTTAGACGTGGTGGGTGGGTTTGTAAAAACACAGTTGAGAAGAGTCGGCAAGGACGATATGCACCAACTAGACACACTACGAAACATCATCGACACACACAACCTCACAGACGCATTCAGGCATACACACCACGACAGTAGGGAAACGACACACACAAACAAAACACACAACAGGTCATCCAGATTAGATAGGATTTATACACCAGCAACACACCACATCATACAAACCAAACACCTACCGGAAACATTAGATTACACAGACCATAAAGGTGTACTAGCCCACATCAGCACAAACAGCACAAACACGCAGCCAAACGGAAGGTCACCTCACTGGAAGATGAACAACTTGCTCCTAAAAGATTCAGAATATGTAGAATATATGACACAGCTCATACACACGTACACAGGAAATATACCAACTGAGAACGTCACACAATACTGGGATTTGCTAAAAAGCACCATACGAAGCAGAACACAGCATTTAGCAACCATGATTCACAAAGACAGACTGAGACAAGAGCGCATAATACAGACAGCCATACGACTAACAAAACAGACAGACACAGATGCACTTCACTTACACACACTAGAAGCACAACTAGAAGAACAACAACAGCACAGATATCTGGGTGCTCTTCTTAGAACAAAACTAAACACAATTACACAAGAGGCACCGAGTCGACAG
This sequence comes from Cepaea hortensis, assembly GCA_963921405.1. Classification (NCBI taxonomy): domain Eukaryota; kingdom Metazoa; phylum Mollusca; class Gastropoda; order Stylommatophora; family Helicidae; genus Cepaea; species Cepaea hortensis. The sequence goes on along the minus strand of OY992889.1, from coordinate 77,871,486 downwards.
TACATGGCACTAGAACAGAATATTCAGCGTAACAGACAAATAAGCAAAATATTAGACATGCAGGGGAACATCCAGACAGAAACACCACAAATAGGAACTGCTTTCGAGCAACACTACACACATCTATTCACAGCAGAGGCAGTCGACACACAGATACAAGACAACTTCCTAAAGTACACAAAGAAATTACCTAACACAGACAGAGACACACTGGACTCAGAACTGACACTGACAGACATCACACAGGCACTGAGCACACTGAACAAAGACAAAACACCAGGACCAGACGGTTTGACAGTAGAATTCTACCAACATTTCTTTCCTATCCTAGGCAATCTTCTCCTCAAGGTTTATCAGGAAGCCTTTGACAAACAACATCTTCCTGATAGCTGCAACATGTCTTACATCACACTCATACCCAAAGACAACACTGACAAAACACAACTGAAGAACTACAGACCAATTTCCTTACTCAACACAGACTACAAGATACTTGCCAAAGCACTCACCAACAAACTTAAACCTTTCATGCCAACACTCATACACCCAGACCAACAGTGCAGTGTCAAACAAAGAAACATACATAATCACACCCACCTCATTAGAGACATAATTACCTACACCCACGGAAAAGACTGTCCATCCTCCCTCTTGTCCTTGGATCAAGAGAAGGCCTTCGACAGAATTTCCCACACTTACCTGCACAGGACACTAGAACACTGTAACATAGGGCAGTACTACCGGCAGTGGATACAGATCTTGTTGTAGCATGATGGAACAGAATTCCACATTTCCAGTCCGACATATTTCATAAGGATACTTTAAGTCTTAACGGGGACCATCCCAAATATATAAGGGCTATTCTTAGATCGTATGTTCTAGAACGAGTTGGGGGAGGCGGCGGTATGCACTTGTCTTTTGATTGGTTCATAATTAATGAGCCCACGCTATTCCTGGGCCATATTTTAAAATCTAATTAGTAGGAGCGGGAATTTCACCAGGAGCGGTCGCTAGTGTGATGTGATGACCCAAAAATGCCCTTAAAGATTTAATAATATATTGTTCTCTGGACAGCAGGTACCACTTTAAAACATACTTTAATGTTGTAGTTGTGGCTAGACCTGATGACCGAATGAGAAGAATGTAGGAGTATTTTATGAATAAAATGTGAAAGTGGGAAACCTAACTCCTGTGCGCCAGAATTCTGAACACTGCATCTTCAACCTTGACACGTCTTTCACGCTGTATACTCCAAATGCATATCAATCCCTTGTTGTGACTGGTTGCGTATGCTTGATGAATGTATGACACACTCATGCAGATTCGCAAACCCAAACCCCTTGTGCATTCTTAATGCCTAGGATGACTCATTCTTAACTCAACTGTACCTTTGCTCGTGTGAGTTAACAAATGGCAGTTTGGATTGGAATGAGTGATGAAACATGTACACGTTCCTTGGTAAAAAGCTGAGAATGATGGAGTGAGTGAGTTGGTGATTTAATAAATAGCCTCTCACATCTAGTGGAAGGAAAGATGCTTCAAATATCCATATGTAAACAGGTTGTGTGTGGCACGCCAGAATTGCTAAGTCCATGTGATGCCTGGTGAGTATATGCTCAAGAGAGAATACCAATTCTCTCTGAAGTATTACACTGTTACCTCTACTGTTGGATGTTTCATATAAACTAGTTCCTAAGAGAACCATAGGTGTGTGAACCTGTGTCTTAGTTGGCTGAATATAAAGTATGGCTCATGCAAATTTACAAGGACTAAACATGTTTTCCCACATATGTGCTTGGTGCATATGTGAACAATTGTGTATGCAATTGAGCTTCTGTTACCTACTGTAGTAGACATGAAAATTACTCAGTGGGGAAAGAGCACATGATGATGATGATGTACCTGTGAGACAAGTCTGGTGAAAAAGGGGTGAGGTCTGGCATTGCTGTGTAAGTGAATATGGAGTAGGACATTCAGGCACCAACATCACAGCCATAGGAATAGATGTCTGGTCTGCTAATTGGGTAAATGCCATTAGTTAATCCATATTGCATATTGCAGTTGTAAATGCCTATTTTCCATTTCCCTTCACAATGCCTGTCCCATGTTGCTATGTCACAATGATTGCTGTACTGTGTCTGGTCCTCCTTGTGCCCAGGTCTACTGTGGTTCAAACATGGTGAAACTTAGACCACATGAATGCTTGTAATTGTGTTAAGCTACCCCTGTCTCAACATATGGTCTTGTGATTACCACAGATACGGGTGAATTGAACACATATCACCCACAGTACATCACAGTGAAATACACTGCATCATCAAACCAGGAGAGGTGTCTTTGGTCAACATCCTCCCTGAACATCCCCATCCCCAATCTGTGTCTGTTGATGTATACTAACATTATCTTTTAACATGTGTAAAGAGATGTTGTGCCATTTTATATGTCAACAGAGAACAGTATGGTGGAGAGGCAATCCATATATCATCTGGGACAACTAAACAGAAGTCCTAGATCCAGATGTGACTCCCTATCAAAATGTGGGAATATCAAGAAGAGTTTTCTCTCAGCACAACAGCTGAATGCATAAATGGGAGAATAACACAATCTGAAGCACTACCAATGTGGTGAACTGGACAGTGATCTTTGAGTCAGTCCAATGTCAAACTGAGACTAACAGCAAGTCTAGTAGTATGAATTACATTCATGGAGAACTGTGGAGTAAATTTTGAGTGTTTGTTTATCTAAGACAAAACTTAGAAAATATCCAGCCTGATGCTCACACAGTGATTCTTGAAGAATGTGAGGAACAGTAGGGAAGTTGATCTGGCTAAGTGAGTAGTTGCAATGTATGGGACATTCTGTATGTCATTATTGAAGTACCCAGTGACAGCCTTCACTAACAGACTGATCAACCGTGAGATGCAGTACTATATCATCATACCAAATCTTGTCTTCAAGAGGAATGAATCTGCCATGAAGCTTAATCTGGGGAAGCTGCTAACTGGAGCTAGTCCAACATCCATGCTGATGAGAAAAGGATTCAACAGACCCAGAGCAGTTGTTTCTTCCATGAGTTGCCCATGGATAGGATTTCCTAAATTCCCAAGAGTCAGGAAATGATGATAGATACAGATACTGTAACGGAATGGTGTGGTGGTAATTAGAGAGGAGAGGTGGAGGAGAGTTATTGGGTGGTGGAGTAAATAAGAAGTGTTGTATCTTGTTTATCAACCTGCATGTGTGACATATTTTATGCATTTTCTATGCAATGATTGAAATGTTGACATGACAGGAGATGAGACAATGGTCATCACTGAACTCACCATCAACTCAATAAAATGTGTATTTTATGAATCAGTTTTAAGTACATGTCTTAAGAGAATTTCTTGTACCGTTGCTGTCAAGTGTTGTCTCTGGTGACTGTCTTAAGTGCTGTGGTTGGTTATAAATATTGTGAAAAGTCCTGTATAGATGTTGTCAGGTATCACATTATGTCTATCTTGTACAATTGTGGCATAAACAATTCCTTGTGAATTTATGTCCCACTTTTGGCAGGAAACTGTCATGTAGATGTCTTGTCCAACAGATGTAATGTACAGTTATTGTTGAAGTTTGTTTGTCTACAAATAAATACATGAGTCCTAAAGTCCTAAAGACTAATTGAACTGATATAGGTCACAAAATGACAAAAAATATAGGGAATGATCCATGTGACGGACGAACAGCACACTGGCAACATTATGTTGAGTGAGAGGGATCCTCAGTTGTACAGGCGCTAACAGTTCAGATCTTCTCTGGCCTTGGGTGAACTATTTTACTTCTTATATAAATTTCTGTGTAGATACATAGTGGTCTCACAGTGGGGGTTTGAGCCAAAAGTAAAAGTGGTTCTCCAAAAAGGCTATTGCGGGAATGATTAGCTCATTTGAGTGACCTCTAGACAAAACGTGCTAAATCATATCCTTTATCTTGTTATTATTATTCAAGATATATCTCCAGAGAACACTACAACCTAAGTCCTCTGTCAATCATCAAATAATATGTCACACTTGTATAAAAATCCTGAGAGTAAAGTGTTGGTGAACCATTCACTGACAGCAAGCTTCAGGCTCACAAGATCTGTAAGGCAGGGATGCCCCTTATCACCACTCCTGTATGTGCTGACCCTAGAGCCACTATTAGAAAAGATAAGACAAGACACTAGTATTAAGGGAACCTTCTTGCATGGGATAAGAGAGCAGAAGCTCATCGCTTATGCAGATGACACTGCTTTCTTTCCCACCAGCAACACATCAATAAGGAACATACTCCACACCTTTACCCATTTTGGAAAAGGCAGTGGAGCCAAAGTAAATGTACAGAAGTCACAGATAATGGGTCTGGGAAAGTGGAAACAGAAATCTGATTTCCCTCCAGATCTGAGACACACAGACACCATGAAACTGTATGGGATTACATTTCCATGTGATCCCACAGAAACACACAGACAGACATGGCATTCACTGACCCAACAGATCACAGACATGTTACATAGGTATAGGTACAAGACATCCACAATATTTGGTAGAAGCACAATAGTCAACACATACATAATACCTAAAATAATATACTTAGCGACAGTACTGGACCCTCCCAAACAGACCATCACAGACATAAACAAACAAATCAGACGCTCCATCTTCACCAACACAATATACAGCATCCAGCACAAAACTCTCATACAAGACAAACTGCAAGGAGGAATTGGATTACAAGACGTCCACACAAAAATACTGTCACTTAGAATTAGTTACATAGGCAAAATCATCAGACATCCAGAACAGCATAGATTAGCTTTATATTATATAGCACACAACATTAAACACCTCACACCTCTTAACAACGCAACTGCACACTACCAGGGAACACTGCCAACATTCTATCAGACATGCATACAGGCAATACAAAGACATGAACACTTAATACAGCAAACAACACACAAAATATACAAACAGTTAGTTAGAGAGCAAGCACCACCACTCAAACTTAGGATCAAAAGAGGACACAATTACTTCATGTCTGACTTCACATGCACCTTTTCAAACCTACACAACAAACACATAACACCAAAAGCTAGGGAGATCACATATAGACTGATATACAATATGACACCGACAACACAGGTAGAAGCACACAGATCTAAACAAACATCACAATGCCAATTATGTAGAAACAACACACAAGAGACAGAGGAACACATTTATTTTACATGTCCAACAATTACAGCCATACGCGCAACACTCAAACACCTCATACAAACGTACACAGGCAAACAAACCGACATATATAAAGCAATTTTTCTCAATACTATACCAAAATCAGCAAAACACATACATACAAAACTACTGACAGCTCTTTCTTACAATAGACATCTCATATGGACATGTAGAAACTCAGCCAGATACAAACACCGCACATATAACACAAACTTAATATCATTTATGTACACGCACAAAATAACACAACTGTTTCCTGAGTAAATCATATGTATTCTTCATTATTGAATTACAAAGTTGGTATACATGAGTGCGAGAAAGAATCTGGGAAATGTGAATGAATGCGGATTGAATGAATATACAATCACATATGGTTTACCAAACCAACGAAAATGTAAAATGTGTGAAAACATAAATGCTTGTTTTATTCTTACCCAAAAAAAAAAAAAAGGGAAAAGATGAATGAACCCTTAAAAAAAAAAAAAAAAAAAAAAAAAAAAACAAGGAAAAAAAAAAAAAACAACAAAAAAATGCAAGAAGAAAAGAAAACAACTCCTTTACTCCTACTATTATTAAAAATAGCAGGTTACACTTCTATGTTGCTTGCCATGCTATATTAAAACCATTGCCGAGAAAATCATGTTTAGTAAGTGGAATCACATGTTTATGATATTGTTGTCATTATTATTACTATTATTATCTTTCCTGTCATTATTCTTAGTATTTGTCTCTACCATTACTATCATTATCATCGTTATAAATATTTAACTTCATCTCGCATGTATCCCCCCCCCCCTCTTCTTAGCCTCGTTGCCTTTGCTGATGCCCTCACCAGTTGGTTTAAATAGTCACCCTGCCTCTACCATTATTACCAGAGAGTGGTGATAAGTTGATTGGTGAGGTGGGGACAATGGGGAGAGCGGCAGCAAGGGAAACAAAAATGGAAAGTTTTCTCTTTCTCTTCGTTGCCCCCTTTCCACATGGTAATATGTTCAATGAATAAATTATGCATATGTCACATACACGCCCACATGCAACGCTCTGTAAATACACGCACACATATACTGAACCCACAGGACGCATGTAACAACACTAACAATACAAATGCATTTGTACTGCTATCACGATGCTCTCTTATTGAGATTGGTAGGTAATTCTATATTACTATATGAGTATTATGGTTTGATTGCTGTTAATTTTAATTTAAGATCACTATTATTATTAGTATCCTCCCTCATCTCCGCCTTTTCCCCGCTTATTACTGTTGCTGTTGATGCTGATGCCGCCCTCACTGGTTGGCTCCAAAATGTTTACTGCCTTTATCAACATTACCGAAGAGGTGGTTATGGTGTTGGCGGTTTTGGAGCCGGCTGCTGGTGAGGGTGGAGACAGGGGAAACAAACATGGTAAAATAACATACATTTTGGATTACCCCACTTTTCACATGTAATTATGCCAAATGAATTATTGTTGTAATATTACACATATGTCACCTACACGCCCACATGCAACACTCGGTAAATACACGCACACAAATATTGAACATACAGGACGCATGTAACAATACGAACAATACAAATGCAATTGCACTATTATTATTATGCCTTCTTGTGGTGATAGTTAACCTTGTGCATCACCTTTCTATTAATAAGGGTTATTGCTATCAATTTTATTGTTGTTAATTTTTATGGATGTTTACTATTACTATTATGCTCCCTCATTTCCCCTCCTCCCCGCTTGTTTACTGTTGGTTGTTTCGACGCTGCTACCGCCCTCCCTGGTCGGTTCTATCAATTGGCTGCCACCGCCATCACTACCGAAAAGGTGGCGATGGTATTGGTGGCTTTGGAGCCGGCTGGAGATGGTGGTGACAGGGGGAACAATCACGGTAATAAATAAAAATTTGGGTTACCCCCCTTGACATGTAAATATGCAAATGAATTAATTATTGTAATACTACACAGATGTCACCTACACGCCCAGACGCAACGATCCGTAAATACACGCACACAAATACTGAACACACAGTACGCATGTAACAACACGAACAATACACATGCAACAACTACCCTTCTGCATTGTAAACTAGTATACCACTTGACAACCCCCCCCCCCCCTCTTCGATACTGTTGGGTTTGATGCTGCTGCCGCCTTCACCGGTTGGTTCTAACAAGTTTACTGCCATTTTCCTCATTACCAAGTGGTGATGATGGTATTGGTGGGGTTGGAGCTGGCGGGTGACAGGGTGGCAGAGGGGTAAAAATGGTATACTATCGTCTTGTTGTTGTTTGTACTCGTTTTTCGTTACCCCCCCCCCCCCCCCCCCACATTTCAAATGTAAAAATGTTGATATAAATGTTGTAAAAATTTGCGCATATGTCACCAACACTTCCACATGCAACGCTCTGTAACAACACGAACAATACATTTTGCAATAACTTTAACACTCAATAAACGTTTAAAATAAAAAAAAAAAAATTCGTCTATTGTGTATGTACCACACATACAATAGTGTTATGTGTATTCCAATTCCAATTTTCAAAACAAAAATTCAAAATTCGGCCTCATTCAACCTGCTTCCTCAGCTGTGGTTATTGTTGAGGTCCGTGTTTTTTGTGGGTTCGTTCACCCTAATTCTTGTCTTGTGCGCTCTTACGAGTGAGTCCTATCTCGGACTAGTTATGTAGCGTTTGTGTCTGTGACGTCAGCAGAGGGATCGGTCGGCGGCTGTCCTTTGTGCATGTTTCCTCTTGTGGTTCTCTTTGTTGGCGCAGGCTCCTGGCTTGACTTGTTGCAGTCCTTAAAAGGACTTTTTACTTGGTATTTTTGCCTTCTCATTTGTGAATTAACTGTAGAAGCTTTTCAATGTGATATGTCTCCTTGCGCTTTCTTTCACTTTGCTTTCCGCGTTTGAGTTCTTGCTGTCTTTTGATTGCTTCCTCCGTGGTCAGCCATGGGATGATTTCTCCATCTTCTATGTAGTATTGCCATGGGTATTCATCTGCTCGTTTTAAATCTGGCATTGTGGCGGTACAGCGGGGCATTGGTTTCCCGTTGAGTTTCTTGTACTTCTTTTCTTTTTCTTCCATGCGCTTTCTGTATTCCTCGCACTTGAGTTCGTATTTCCTCGTTATCTCAGGGAACAATATTCCTGGCCTCGGGACGTCCTCTATGCCGACGTCATGGTGCTCATCTCGGTTTTCTTCGGATGTCTGGTGGGATATTGGCTTCCATTTGAATGTTTCGGGCGTCGTGGTTGGGCTGCTGGTTTTCGCTTGTTGTTCAGGCTCGGTCTTTTGGTTTTCATCCTGCGATTTCTCTGTAATTCCTTGTTCGGCTTCTGTTGATTTATGTCAGAGTATTTCCATTTCAGCTTTCTGTAGTTCTCGCTCTGATTTAATGGTTTGTACGATCTCTTCGTTCTCCTTCTTAATCAGTGTCATATGTTCTACTTCTTGCTTGATGTTTTGCTGAATCTCCTTCATTTCCGCCAGTAGTTTTTCGTTGTCGTTATTTGGGGTCGGCGTCAGCAGTGCTTTGACTTGTCTCTTCAACTCGTCTATCTGTTTTTGAAGTTGATCTCTTTCGGCTTGTGTTACACCTGTGGCTGTCTAGCCCCTTCGCATTGCTTCCTTGACTGATTTCTTCGTGGTAGTTGCGATCTTTAAGGCATCTCTGTGTCGTTGCAGGTACGGACAGCCCAAGTATCTTGCTCCATGCTTGCCCAGGCAGTTGGCGCATTTTCTTTTGTTGTTAGGGGCTCTGGAGTCCATGCCCAGCTTGGCCAGCGGACACTCCTTGAAGGCGTGGTGATCGGCGCAGTAACGGCAGATTTCCGTCTTACTGCGGCATATTGCTCTGCTGTGGCCGGCCCTCTGACATCTGGAACATTGGTTGACTCTAGGGATGAATCTCTCTAGCTGCTGTATTCTGTTGTTGATTGATACTGTTATGGGCATCTCGCTGCCCTCCGATATCACCACCGCCAAAGTTTTAGGTATCTTGGAGTAGGTGAGGAGCCGCTCCGCCTTCATAAATTGGATGTGCGGATTCTCTTCTCGTAGCTGTTTCAGGATTTCTTCGTCTGTCAGCTCCACTTGAATCCGCTTGATGAACCATCGGACTGTTTTTGAGTCGGTGTTTCCGACTCTGGTGTCTTTCTCATCCTTCTCTGCTGTCTTGGTTCTTGACTGTGTTGGACTGTCAATCTTCTCCCTCTTAATAGATTCAGTAATAGCTGTAGCATCAGGCTCTTTGATGCGGCTAGCAGGTAGGCTCTCCACGTTCTTCTTCTTCTTGTCGGCTCCCATGCTGCACATCTTGGCTACAGCGTGTTTCTTGTTGTTGGACTTTCAACGTGACATTTTCCAGCGAATCAGGCTTCTTCACAGAATAAGGTGTCTTGACTTGTTAGCACTCGAAGTGCGAATGTGACCACGGTTATATGTATGTGTGTGTGTGTGTGTGTGTGTATATATATATATATATATATATATATATATATATATATATATATATATATACACACACACACACACACACACTAGCTGACCCGGCCCGGCTTCGCCCAGTCCCTGGCGTTGATATATCTATCTATCTATCTATCTATCTATCTATCTATCTATCTATCTATCTGTCTGTCTGTCTGTCTGTCTGTCTGTGTCTGTCTGTCTGACTGCCTGCCTACCCGTCCGTCTTTCTCTCCGTCTATTCCTCCATCCCACCCTATCTATCTATCTATCTATCTATCTATCTATCTATCTATCTATCTATCTATCTATCTATCTATCTATCTATCTATCTATCTATCTATCTATCTATCTATCTATCTATCTGCCTGCCTGCCTACCTGTCCGTCCGTCTATCCCTCCATCCCTTCCTCTCTCCCTCTCTATCTATCTATCTATCTCTATCTATCTCCATCCGTCTATCCCTCCCTCCCTCTCTATCTGTCTGTCTGTCGGTCGGTTTGTCTGTCTGCCTGCCTGCCTGCCTGCCTGCCTACCCGTCCGTCCGTCTATCCCTCCCTCCCTTTTTGTCTGTCTATGGATATCTATAGATCGGCCAAGCGAACGGAAAAACAAATCCTGGGGCATACAGAAAGAATGGAAGATAATAGGGAAACAAAACTCGCTTACACTCAGGAAATAAATGACCGTAGACCCCGAGGTAGACCAAGAAGACGGTGGAAAGATAATATATATATACAGACCTACAAGCACTTGGAATCAACGTCTGACAAGAGAAGGTCAACCAGAGAGACGAATGGAGATGGATTGTATCTGCAGCAAAGAACCTCAATGGCTCGGAACGCTGAAGAAGTATATATATATATATATATATATATATATATATATATATATATATATATATATATATATATTATATATATATATATATATATATATATATATATATATATATATATATATATATATATATATATATATATATTTCTTCACAGTACCCCTTGCATATTTGTATTATATCCTTGCTTTCTGTTAAAGTGTTCCATGTTGAGTTTCTTGGGTCTTGGGATGCATAATGTGATAATAAGCTTCCCCTTGCTTCTCAAATTCACATGGCTATGGACTACATCCTCAGCCTTCAGATCCTTTTGGGCTGCCAAGGTAAATGGACACCTTGCTCTGTGGTATTCTGGCTAACAGCAACCCAGAGGTGTCAACTTATCCCAGTGGTAACTCGGGGACACTAGCATATGCTAGCTCAGTTTTTTAAGGTTGGCACAACCAGTTTTTACACGTCACCTTTTCCTAAAATAGATCATCAGGTGTACTTGGTGTACTTTCAAGTACCTATTTATAATTTGGTGCACTGTCAGGTATCTATTTATGACTCAAAGCACTTTAAAGTACCTATTTATGATTTAATACTGTGCTGGGCGCCTATTTTTGTCTCAATGTACTTTTAAATACCTATTTATAATTTAGTGCACTACAGGATACTTATCTATGACTCGGTGCACTGCCAGGTACCTATTTCTGACTTTATGCAATTTCAGGTACATACTTATGAATGCATGATGCCACAATATGGGCTGAACTTTTTATGACAGTCAACTGGTGACAGTTCTCCCTATCAGTGCTACCATTTAGTATACACCAAGCACTCATGAGGGATACACTGACCAACTACAGGGTGTATTTTTAATGAGTGTTTTTTATTTTTTTATTTTGCCATTCCAAGTTTTGTATTTACTTTTTATGTTGCATGAACTCCACAGAGGGAGAATACAAAACTTGGAATGACAATATTTGTAGACACTGCACAATCATTAAAAATACACCCTGTATTACTCTGTGTATCCAGGCCTACAAAATGTGATGCCTCTGTCATATCACTGAGCCATAACAGAAAACTGCTTCGGGACAAATTTATATATATTTTAAACTACCCCCACACACAAACTTTACACTTACTTACAATTGTATATTGTTTTATTTGAATTCAGATGAATTAAATTTTATTTATTTCACATAATTTGTACACTTCAGGACATGTGATATCTCAGGAAGCATTAAAACTTCCTGCTTATGGGTCTTCCAGAGCAGAACCATACAATGTAGCAACAGGATGAAAACATTACATTTTCTTATACAATACTACATTTGTGCTTAAATGTCAGATGTGCTTCTCGACAAGATTCAGTTATTGTGTACATCATCATCATCATCATCATCATCATCATCATCGTTATCGTGTGCCTTACTATCTGGCATTGGCTTCTCCCCTGTGCTTTCTAGCAGCATATATCAAGGCAAATACTGGAACATGCTCTTCTCTCTGTGCTTTCCTCTCTCGCTTTTCCCATAAATTTTACCAGTTGTTGCAATGTGTTTTTATCTTCTCATAACAGAGGGTGGGGAACGTTAGCACAAACTGGCTCGAATCCCAAACATAGACTGTGTGGATGTTTACAAAAAAGAAAATGATGGTGAATGGTGTTCCTAGGGTAGTGCTTTGGATGTCTAGCCTTTTCAGACAAAGGTGAAAGAGAGGTTCATTGTGTATGTGAATAATCCCTTGAGAGTTGGACATAAAAATGAGAGCAAGCTGAAGAGGTCACTATCCAAGTGAAATTTAACAATTAGAAAATTTTACAATTAGAAATCCACCAACACCAATACAAGATGTAAACCTTCCAATTAGAAAGTCACCAACACCAACACAAGATATAAACTTTCCAATTAGAAAGTCTCAAAGACAAGATATAAACCTTCCACTTAGAAAGTCACAAAGACAAGATATAAACCTTCCAATTAGAAAGTCACCAATACCAATATAAGATGTAAATCTTCCTATTAGAAAGTCACCAACACCAATACAATATGTAAACCTTTCAATTAAAAAGTCACAAAGACAAGATGTAAACCTTCCAATTATATAGTCACCAACACCAAGACAAAAAATAACAGAGCAATCTGAAGAGGTCACTGTTCAAGTTGAATTCCACAATTAGGAAACTTACCAATTAGAAAGTTACCAATACCAATACAAGATGAAAACCTTCCAATTAGAAAGTCACCAACACCAATACAAGATATAAACCTTCCAATTAGAAAGTCACCAACACCAACACAAGATATAAACCTTCCAATTAGAAAGTCACCCACACCAAGGCAAGATATAAACCTTCCAATTAGAAAGTCACCAACACCAACACAAGATATAAACCTTCCAATTAGAAAGTCACCCACACCAAGGCAAGATGTAAACGTTACCAATTAGAAAGCCACTAATACCAATACAAGATGTAAACCTTACCAATTAAAAAGTCACCAACACCAATACATGAAGTAAACCTTACCAATTAGAAAGTCACCAACACCAAGACAAGATGTAAACCTTACCTATTAGAAAGTCACCAACAACAACACAAGATGTAAATCTTACCAATTAGAAAGTCACCAACACCAACACAAAGTTGTAAACCTTACCAATTAGAAAGTCACCAACACCAACACAAAGATGTAAACCTTACCAATTAGAAAGTCACCAACACCAATACAAGATGTAACCCTTACCAATTAGAAAGTCACCAACACCAATACAAGATGTAAACCTTACCAATTAGAAAGTCACCAACACCAATACAAGATGTAAACCTTACCAATTAGAAAGTCATCAACACCAACACAAAGTTGTAAACCTTTCAATTAGAAAGTCACCAACACCAACACAAGATATAAACCTTCCAATTAGAAAGTCACAAGGACAAGATATAAACCATCCAATTAGAAAGTCACAAAGACAAGATGTAAACCTTTCAATTAAAAAGTCACAAAGACAAGATGTAAACCTTCCAATTATATAGTCACCAACACCAAGACAAAAAATAACAGAGCAATCTGAAGATGTCACTGTTCAAGCTGAATTCCACAATTAGGAAACTTACCAATTAGAAAGTTACCAACACCAATACAAGATGAAAACCTTCCAATTAGAAAGTCACCAACACCAACACAAGATATAAACCTTCCAATTAGAAAGTCACCCACACCAAGGCAAGATGTAAACGTTACCAATTAGAAAGCCACTAATACCAATACAAGATGTAAACCTTACCAATTAAAAAGTCACCAACACCAATACATGAAGTAAACCTTACCAATTAGAAAGTCACCAACACCAAGACAAGATGTAAACCTTACCTATTAGAAAGTCACCAACAACAACACAAGATGTAAATCTTACCAATTAGAAAGTCACCAACACCAATACAAGATGTAAACCTTACCAATTAGAAAGTCACCAACACCAACACAAAGTTGTAAACCTTACCAATTAGAAAGTCACCAACACAAAGATGTAAACCTTACCAATTAGAAAGTCACCAACACCAATACAAGATGTAAACCTTACCAATTAGAAAGTCACCAACACAAGATGTAAACCTTACCAATTAGAAAGTTACCAACACAAGATATAAACCTTCCAATTAGAAAGTCACCAAGACAAGATGTAAACTTTACCAATTAGAAAGCCACCAAGACAATATGTAAACTTTATACCAATTAGAAAGTCACCAACACAATACAAGATGATTATCATTTTGTAGAGAGATCAGAATAAATCACTATTCTATGCCTCAGAACTGGTCACAATCAATTATGAAACCACATGTTTACACAATCTTAGATTGACAATAGATTACGCAACCACATGTATACAAAATTCAGGATTGGTGACTCAGCCATGTGCACAAGTGGTTTGGCGTCGCAGACAGCAGAGCACATACTCCAGGATTGCCCAAACTACAACATATCCAGGCGAACCTTCTGGCCTAGAGAGACAACAGTGGAAGATAAACTCTATGGACCGCTGAATGAACTAAAAAAGACTGTTAGATTCATACAAGAGACAACATTGCAGTTATAAACATAATTTAGGCGAACGAAAGAAGAAGAAGAAGATTGACAAATTAGCCATGTGTACGTGTGGATTGTCACCCTAAGCAGCAGATCATGTACTCCAAAACTGCCCCAAATACGACATATCAAGGCAAACCTTATGGCCTAGAGAAAGAAACAAAAGTAAAAGATAAACTTTAAGGATCCCTGAGCGAACTAAAAAAACGACAGTAAAGTTTAAATAAGAGACTTCATTTCAGATATAGACAAAAACATTTAACATATTAAAATGTAAAAAAGGTAAATTATCTTGGATCACATATTCTAGGTATGAATACCAAATTTGGATACAGACTGTCAGATAGTGTGTAGATACACTTTATATCCGCCTGTTTAAACAGCCCTATAAAACATTTACTTGAACAAAAGATCAACTGATCACCTTTTGTGTGTGTGGCCAATTAAAGGATATATGATTTTTTATCATTACTTAGATCATTTTCAACGCAGGAATAAAATACTAAGACTAAAACATAGTGTTCTGAACAATTCAAATTCAAATGTTGAATTCTTAAAGGAGAGACGGTCAGTATTTGAGGCCGAAGTACCCATGTAAGGCCATGTATTATCCATAATAAAGGCCGACCAGTAGTTTTTACAATACTGTTTGTTACCTTCTTCCCTGGAAATAATTTTTGAATGTATTCCCTTTAAAATAAACCACTTATCTTCAAACTCTAACATATATTAAAAACTCTAACTCTTTATAAAAGCTCAAAGTGAGAAAAAGATTCTGCCCCAAATAGATGAAACCCATCATATTCTTTAAGTGTAAAATAAAAAACACACTCCTTTAATATTACTATTATAATTTCTAGAGATATTAACATAAACTGGTATATAACAACAAAGTCAAAGTTTCTAAATGGGAACTATAATAAAGGGTGTATTTATAAGGACTTTTAAAATTCATGTTCACACCTCTGCCAAAGGAGCTTAGAATATTAAGATAATCACACAACAATTCTTATGAGCCATAAGACAAAGCTTTTAGTGAGAACAGAAAGAGTAAGAAACAAGATAACCAGAAATTAGTCATGAACAACGTGAATTTGTAGATGGAAAGGGCATAAATAATGCCATGTATATTCTCAGGACACTATTAGAAAAAGTAAAAACAGATCTATACTTATGCTACAGAGACTACACAAAAGAGTTTGACTGTGTGAAACATGAGGGCATAAACTACTGGAACAAGTAAACACTGATGATAATGAAGTGTGAATGATAAAGAGTATATATATATATTGGCTATAAACAACTGCTATAATAATCTGCAGCCATTTAGAAATATTTCAATACATATAGAAGACTGTTCAGACTAGGATGTGTATTGTTCCCTGATTTGGTCATAATATAAATAACTTCCGATATGCTGATGACACATGTCTTGATAGCAATAAGTCAAAGTAGAGATGTGGAAAATGATAGACAGTGGTTGCAGAAAGTGAAAAACAAAGAAACGGATAATGCCTAAATTTAAATTAAAGTCAATGGTACTCATTTGGGGCAAATACAAAAATTAAAATATTTAGGCATATGGATAACATCAGATGGAAGATGTATCACAGAGATAAAGAACTTAACATGACAAACAAAATTCCATTTTCACTGAATTTAATCACATGAGAATGCAATAAATCCGCCATTGGAGGTTAGAAAAACATTTATTGAATGTTACACAGAGCCAGTTTTAACATATGGATATAAATCCTGGACTATTAGTAAACGAGTAAAAAATACCCTGGTGCCTCAGGAGATGTGGTTTTATGGAAGAATCCTGAAAATTCATTGGACTCTCAAAATGAGTAATTGTATTGGTTTGCAAGAGGCTAAAATACAAAGACACCTTACCACAATCATCAGAAAGAGGTAGTCATCATGTTTGGACCACATTATGAGTAGATTAAAACTGGACCGTGTGACAACCGGAATGATTTATTGAAAGAGAGATAGAGAAAGACAACGGGAGAAGACTCTTGACAGACTTGTTCTAGATCATAGAAAGGTACCAGCACACGAACTGATACATGCTGCTGGAGATCTCAAGATGTGGAGAAGCATGATCACCCATGCCTGTCAGCAAGGCACTTATATTGAAATAAAACACACACCCTCATTCATGGATGCATACATGCATGCACATCCACCAC
The DNA here is from genome assembly GCA_963921405.1 of Cepaea hortensis. NCBI lineage: Eukaryota > Metazoa > Mollusca > Gastropoda > Stylommatophora > Helicidae > Cepaea > Cepaea hortensis. The sequence continues at coordinate 77,854,647 of OY992889.1, read as the reverse complement.
CACAGACCTACTGTTGAAATAAGAATAGATAATGCATGCATACAAGACACATCCTCAACTATTCCACAACTATGGAGTTGTATTCAGTCAAGGCTTGTCAATGGTCATCATGTCAGAGAGGACCACCTTCCTGTACTTGCCCTCCAACTCCTTCATGTACTTGAACTGGTGAGCAACATGGAAACCCCTGATTGACTCCTCCTGGAACAAGTTCATCAATACAAAAACATTCATCATAAATTACTATGGTAGATCATTCAAATTACTGTGTGAATATTTGTATTTCAGCTTGAAGAATTTATCTAACTACTTTCATTTATGCTGTGTCATTTCTGCAGTATGTACCTGACGAGATGCAGCGAAATATCCCAGGCAATAAATCGTGCAATATATTGTTTGGTCTTTGCTATTCATATTCATCAGTGTTTTCTTGTATACATCTTTTAATTATTTCTGTCCTGGAAAATGTCAGTTTCACAATCATAGCACTTAGGCTAGCAGGAGCCAAATAAATAACTGACATTGCAGTCTGAGACTGAATGAGTTAAAGTCAGGAACTGAATGAGTTAAAGTCTGGAACTGAATGAGTTAAAGTCTGGGACTGAATGAGTTAAAGTCTGGAACTGAATGAGTTAAAGTATGGGACTGAATGAGTTAAAGTATGGAACTGAATGAGTTAAAGTCTGGAACTGAATGAGTTAAAGTCTGGGACTGAATGATTTAAAGTCTGGAACTGAATAGTTTAAGTCTGGAACTGAATGTGTTAATGTCTGGGACTGAATGAGTTAAAGTCTGGGACTGAATGAGTTAAAGTCTGGGACTGAATGAATGAAAGTCTGAGACTGAATGAATGAAAGTCTGAGACTGAATGAGTTAAAGTCTGGGACTGAATGAATTAAGGTCTGGAATTTAATGAGTTGCAGTCTGAGACTGAATGAGTTAAAGTCTGGGACTGAATGAGTTAAAGTCTGGGACTGAATGAATGAAAGTCTGAGACTGAATGAGTTAAAGCCTGAGACTGAATGAATTAAGGTCTAGGATTTAATAAGTTGCAGTCTGAAACTGAATGAGTTAAAGTCTGGGACTCACTGAGTTAAATTCTAGGACTAATGAGTTAAGGTCACGTCTAGAATGGAAACATTTATGATCATAACTAGGACACAGTGTCCACAAGAAAGTACTGTCCAAGACTGAAGGAGTTAAACTGTGAGACTAAATGCTTTAATGTCTGAGACTGAATTAATTAAACTCTGAGGCATAATGAGTTATAGTAACATCTAGAATGACATTCAATATTAAATTTCAAGTTAAACTCATGACATGTTCATGACACAATTCATTCTCTCTGTCACTAATTCATTCTCTCCCTGTCACTAATTCATTCTCTCTCTCTAATTCATCCTCTCTCTGTCACTATTACACACTCTCAGTTGACTTCATGATCATAACAGTTGACTACATGATTATAACAGTTGACTTCATGATTAGAACAGTTAACTTCATGATTAGAACAGCTGATTTCATGATTAGAACATTTGACTTCATGATTAGAACATTTGTCTTCATGATTATAACAGTTGACTTCATGATTAGAACAGTTGTTTTCATGATTATAACAGTTGACTTCATGATTATAACAGTTGACTTCATGATTAGAACATTTGTCTTCATGATTAGAACATTTGTCTTGATGATTAGAACATTTGACTTCATGATTAGAACATTTGCCTTCATGATTATAACAGTTGATTTCATGATTATAACAGTTGAATTAATGATTATAACAGTTGACTTAATGATTATAACAGTTGACTTCATGATTATAACATTTGACTTCATGATTAGAACATTTGTCTTCATGATTATAACAGTTGACTTCATGATTAGAACATTTGCCTTCATGATTATAACAGTTGACTTCATGATTAGAACATTTGTCTTCATGATTATAACAGTTGACTTCATGATTAGAACATTTGTCTTCATGATTAGAACAGTTATCTTCATTATTATAACAGTTGACTTCATGATTATAACAGTTGACTTCATGATTATAACAGTTGACTTCATGATTAAAACAGTTGACTTCATTATTATAACAGTTGACTTCATGATTATAACAGTTGACTTCATGATTATAACAGTTGACTTCATGATTAGAACATTTGTCTTTATGATTAGAACTTTTGACTTCATGATTAGTACATTTGTCTTCATGATTATAACAGTTGACTTAATGATTATAACAGTTGACTTCATGATTATAACAGTTGACTTCATGATTATAACAGTTGACTTCATGATTAGAACATTTGTCTTCATGATTATAACAGTTGACTTCATGATTAGAACATTTGTCTTCATGATTATAACAGATGACTTCATGATTATAACAGCTGACTTCATGATTATAACAGTTGTCTTCATGATTATAACAGTTGATTTCATGATTATAACAGCTGACTTCATGATTATAACAGTTGACTTCATGATTAGAACAGTTGACTTCATGATTAAAACAGTTGACTTCATGATTATAACAGTTGACTTCATGATTAGAACAGTTAACTTCATGATTATAACTGTTGACTTCATGATTATAACAGTTATCTTTATGATTATAACAGTTAACTTCATGATTAGAACAGTTGACTTTATGATTATAACAGTTGACTTTATTATTATAACAGTTGACTTAATGATTATAACAGTTGACTTCATGATTATAACAATTGACTTCATTAGGGCAGTCAAGTTTCTAGCCACGTTTTAAAGTGAATCCCAGGATCACCTTGACCTTAACTGAAATTACTAAGACATGAATGTCCTGTTCTCTTCCACAGGCTCAGTCAATGACCGACTGGAGAATCTGAGGGAGATTTACCAGAATGCTGAATCTCTGAAGAAGGCAACACTGTGAGCTAATCTTTGAGCGGAGACATTAGTATTTGTTCATTCCTTACAGAGATGATTGTTTCAAAATGGATACCAGTCTCTCTGTCTGGATACAGTGTTTCTCAGTGGATAATTATACAGGGTGTTTGTAAAGTCTCACTACACTTTGTATATAGAACAAATCTGAAAAATGAAGTACATGATGTCATAAAAAAATGTGCTCCACAGTTAATTGTGAAGCAATATGCGACAAATGGCTGTCATCTGCTGGAGTAATTCGTTGTACTCCAAACAGAATGGTATTATCAACGGAAGAAATAATTTTTTTCAAATTTGTTCTGCATAAAAAGTATAGGGACACTTTACAAACACTCTGTATACTGATCCGCACATATTAATTAGAGCCATATATTCCATTATGGCTGAATAGAAAGTAAATGAACTTAGGGTGCTGTGTAAAGAGAAAGAGATATTATACCAAGTGTACCAGATTTCTGTGTGTCTGACATGATGGGATTCTGTGAAAATTTTGACATCTTTCTGCATGGTCTGCGCCTGTGGTAGTGCTGTTTCTTGATTCATTGTTTGCAGAACTTTATCATAAAACTCCTGGCAAACATGGTAATGCAATGGCTGCCATGCTTCCTTTATGGCCCAGTGATCATGTGTTTAAGGCAGGAATTTTTACCATTGACTAGGCTCATCATCATCATCATCATCATTAGCCATGCAAATAAGGATAAGCGGTCATTGTGCCGATGTTATTAACACACTTAGAGAGATGTCGAGAGTGGAGGACTTTGACATCAGTGAATCCACATCAATGCCCAGAATGAGAGACTCTGGAGTAAAAATTGGCATGGACAGACACGGGAGGCACATTGGGAGAACAAGGGGTCTCGTCAACCAACACAGAACTGGCACTATTAGCTACCAGACGCTGATACATACCTTGGGGAGAAGATCTGAGCACCTATGGACTTGTTCCGGAATGCAAGGATGATACCCCAACAAATAACATGGGCGGTCTTTGCTTTCCCCTTGCTCTTTTCCCATCAGTGTTGCCATTCTACTACAGAATCCTAACAAGATGGTCCGCTGCCCTTGTGGAAGCTTATAGAGGAATAACGATGGTGATGATGACAGCTTATAGAGGAATAACGATGGTGATGATGACAGCAGTATTTGATACAAAAATGTACAGATCAACACACCAGGCTACCTGGACATTTTCTGGGAGGTAAAAGCATTTGGCTTGATATTAACCACATCACCCTCATGTATCTACAATTTTAGTATTGTCCAGACCCTCTTCTCAGTTCCTTCTGAGACACTCTTTCTTGATATGGACATTCCGTCTGTTCAGTTGCTCTCTCCACATAATCCCAGAGATTTCAGCACATCACCTTTATAGTCAAGTAGCTCTCCTCCCAGAGAAACTGCAGCAGCAACCTAATCTATCAACTTGTTGATTGCCCAGCACACCAGAGTGCCCTTAGCACAAAATCCATAATATACTTGCAATCTCTTTTGTGTAGAGCACTGCTAGATGAAATTATATTTATATGGGCAATTATTTGTCTTTGTTAATTTGTCTCCTGCAGTCCTTGAATATTGGACTCCTTAGTTGAACAAAGGATTCCTAGCATTATACAAAGACACCACATCTCAGCGGCCTCTGGTTTCTGTCTAATCTTGGTATTCAGGTTCCGTGATTTACAGGCATACAGATGTATGGACAGTATGGAACAGTTAAAAACGTGTTTTGTTGAAGATTATACAGATGTAATTGTTCTGGTCATTTAGTTGTTCAACAATGAAATATGTAAAACATTGGAACAGGTCATACTGTTTTATACCAAATGAAGCCAGTTTCAAACCGCAACCCTGATTGCTGCAGTTGTGATAGTGTTGGAAATGTTTTATATGGAATATGTATATGTGAAAATGTGACCATGATATTTTAAATAAAAAATGGGAATCCTGAAAGGTAAATTGAGCATATGTGTTTGTAACAAGGGACATATCTTGAAATAAAGTATACAATTTAGGACCTTTTATATTTTGTGCATAATATGTGAGTTACATTATGTAAAATAAGTACTGACATTAAATGTTAGAAACAGAATTCTTAAGTGTTACATATAACCAGTTTTAACATATGGCTGTGAATCATGACTAGTTAGTAAACAATCAAGAAACATTTAGCTACCAAAGCCTACTGGCCATTTATTCATATGTATAGAAATATTCTGGCCTATTTGGTCACAATGAAATAAACTAAATATTACCAATATTTAAAGTGGATACATCACTATGATCGCAGGTCAGCATGGCCAAATGGGTAAGAACACATTCTTAAACATCTGTTGTGCTGATGCCGAGGAAAGCGGTTCAACCCCAACACTGGACAGCTGGACTAAAATGATGACCTGTCGTCCTTGATTTGGGGACGTAAATTTCAAGTACCTCTGAAGTCGGAGTCGGTTCGCCTGATGGCGAGGGACACTGTTAATAGGCAAAGCTAATCCACATGAAAAATTAAGTCCGCCACTACTATAAATAGTGTGTATGGACTACGCTTGAGCTCAAAGCGAGCGAGCGAAAAAAAAATCAATATGATCAAGTATTTCAGCACTTGCGCTGGTTGTGAAACTTCCTTGTAATTCCATTCCACAGTTATCTATACACTGGCGTAAATTCACGTCATCTGAGATGAGATGCATAAGAAACAGCTGGAAAAACAAGAAGAGATAGAGAGACAAATGAAAAACTAAGAATAAGTGTTGTGATAACACCGATTACTGACTTGACAGAACACCAAAGAATTAAATGGTTCGGACACTTAACTACAATAGAACAAAACCAGCCAGCGGACAGAGCAGAACATTCTACATGAAAACATCGGGATACAAAGTGAGGTAACAACCCAGGAAGGGCTGGCTACACGGAGTAAAAGGAATATTAAAGAAATCAAATGTGGCACAAGCAACAAGACAAGTGAAACACAGAAAACATTACACCCACTTCTCTCTGCAACGATTTGCAGCAAAAGTAGTAGGACAAAAGAAGTTGTCTGTCTTGTGCCACTCTCTTCATTTCCTTGTCTGTCTGCACTGATATGTCTGTTCATGTCTCTGTTCCCTAGTATGTGCCCTCCAGTTGTGTTTTCATGTTTTAAGGTGTGACCAAGCCATGAGAGTCTTCACTGTCAGATTACTTGACAAACAATCGCTTTCATTCTGTTATATATTCCAAACCATGTTCATCTGTCAATTTTCCAATCCAATTAGTTATTGATGTTTGGCGTTTGCCCATCACGAATGATGATAACCATTAATTTCATCCAGTGGCGTTGAAAGTTTGGAGCTGTGAGTTCTAAGATGGCTGACAAGGCCTATTTTGGCTCGGAACATTCTCTGACAATGTGGGAAAAGAATGTTTGATGTTCCAGGAGAAGGATCTCCTGCTGTGGTTTTTTTGTCCAGTCTTTTTTTCGCAGTCCTGTTTGCTTCACAAGTGACTGCACCCTTGCGTAATGATGTACGCCATTAATTTTCGTCATTGGCAGCAGTCTCCTAAGTGTCGTGATGAATTTCAAAAGCTTTTAGTGAAATCTTCAGAGTGTCTTTAAAGCGTTTCACCTGGCCACCTTGGGAGCACCTCTAGTTATTGACATATTTCGGTAACACCACATCTTGGGCGGGCAGGCTAGCAAAACTGATAGCGAGCCGGGCTGGTAGTACCATGAGCATGTGCTGAAAGAGGTTCAACACTTGGGCTTGTTGCTTGCCAAAGTGAGGGAAAGATTGGCCACCTATTTTCTTTCTAGCTCTTGGCCTACAAAATGTGATGACGTTATCACATCACAGACAATTTATTTTTGTTATTATTATCAAGTGTTTCAGTCCATGGGCTGGTCGTGAAGCTTCCTTATAATTCCAATCCCTAGTTGTCTGTCTTGTGTACATTTAATTCCATGCATGTCTGCATTGATAGATCTGAATTTCTCTCTTCCCCAGTATTGTGTCCTCCAGTATTCTCTTTGACGTTTCTTCACGTCTTAGAGTGCGATCAAGCCATGCGTCTTCACTTTTCATTATTTATTCACATCTTAGAGTGCGACCAAGCCATATGTCTTCACTGTTTGATTATTTCTTCATTTCTTAAAGTGTGACCAAGCCATATGTCTTCACTTTTTGATTATTTCTTCATTTCTTAGAGTACGACCAAGCCACGTCTTCACTGTTTGATTATTTCGCCTTTCAGCCCGGTGGACATGGGTTTGAATCTACACCGGGGTGGATTTTTAAAATTGACTGGACTCCCAGGTTGACTCGGCCTGAAATAGGTACCAGATTGATTGATTGATTGATTGATTGATTTAGGAACCGACATCACAGCATTCGGGACATTCCCATAAGCGCTCCGTCTCCATCCTCAGCAGCCAGCGAAGAGTTCCAACACTAATAGTTCCAGTAGCAATCTGATTATATGTCCGTCTCGCCTTTCCTCCGAGCGCTGAGCGTCGGCCAGATCCCCTCGTCACACCTCGTTGTCTCATTCTTACCAGACCATGGTGCTCCATCTGCTCCTCCGAGGTGTACACGTGCTCCCACAAGGCCGCAAATAGGTACCAGAAAATAAATCAAGGTGGCCAGCATGACACTGACCCCATCACCCACTAAGTGATTAGTTAGTCAGTCAGTCAGTCAGTCAGTCAGTCAGTCAGTCAGTCTTTCCTCTCGAGCCTAAGTCAGCCAATAGGGCAGAAGTCATGGCTCTCCATGTCTGGCGGGTCTATAAAAAATATGGGATATGTATTACACATAAATATCAATTAGGGAACCTTTCAAGGCCACTGAAACAATTCACAAATAAACAGACATGTATTGTTTGGTGTTCATAGAAGTAGGGGTAAGAATTAGAGACTAGAGGATGCACTAGACAACATAAAAATTGAAAGCTATAGTTACCGACTATAGTTAACTATAACTTTCAATTTTACTGACCATAGTTAACTATAACTGGAAAAAAAAACACTGACATTTGGCAGACGATCAGATGGGTGATCAAGCGCATCATAGTGGAGCTAACAGAGGACCAAATACAGAAGCAGCTGCAGCAGAAGAACCCTCAAATTCAAGTCATAAAGTTAGCGCAGCTGTTGACATACGCCAAGATCCCAACAACACTCGCAGTAGTGACAACTTGAGAGGAGTGAGATGCCTGTCAGTGATGACGGACAACAAAATCACAGAGAGAACGCTTCATACTTCTTCTTCTTCTGCTGCGTTCATCCGGAGTTTTTGTTTTTTTCGGATGTGATTGCGTTGTGCCTGCTTACAGCAGAGCTGCGTTCCTGCGCCGTTAGGCCGACACATCCGACTTCTGCGGGCATTTGTTGACCGGGTTAACCTTCCCGGGGAACGCTTCATACTTAGAGTTATACAATGATCTTGGTGCCACAGGGCCGGACACAGTAAAACAACGTGTCGCAGCAGGACAGAAATCTGCCGGTACTGCTCAAAAGATCGTACCCTCAGCGAGTGTCCGCTGGCCAAACAAGACAAGGACTTCTGGAAGCCTTATGACAACAGGACATGAGTGAACTACCTAGACAAAATTGAAGCCAGATACCTGGGCTGTCTGTACCTCCAAAGACACAGAGACACCGTAAAACTCACCATAACTACAAATACATCATTCAAGGTGAGAGATGAGGAACATCCATGGGACTCTTGTCACTCTTGAAAAAAAAAAAAAAAACAATATACAGACCACAACACACAGACACACACACACACAAAGGGAGGTTAGCTCGGCCGAATGGATAAGAATGCATGTTCTTAACATCCGGTATGCTGATGCAGAGGTAAGGGGTCCCTACACTGGACAGTTGGACTAAAATGTTGACCTCTGCCCTTGACTTGGGGACATAAGTTACAAGTACCTCTGAAGTTGAAGTGGGTTCACCTGATGGCGAGGTGCACGGTTAATAGGGAAATCTAATCCAGATGCAAAATTCAGTCTAGCACTACTAGAAGTAGTGTTTATGGACTACGTTTGAGCAGGGGCGTCACTAGGGAGGTGCGGGGGGTGCGGGCCGCACCGGGTGACACCATCAAGGGGTGACACCAAAATAAAAAAAATTGCAAATTTGACAAAGCAGACATAGCAAAATAACAAAAATTTAACTTTGTCCGAGTTTGTCGAAGTTCTTTATTTATGTTTTACCTGAAGTATTGAAGTTATATTGTTCAATTTGTTTTCTTTCTTATGTCCTTATTAACTTTTTGACTTATTTTACAAACATTACTATATGCGATTATATATGGTACAGGAACACTCGGAAGAAGACCATGGTGAAAGTCTAGAGGGGTGACACCAAGAGTTTACCGCACTGGGTGACACCAACCCCAGTGACGCCACTGCGTTTGAGTTCAAAGCGAGTGAGTGCAAAAAAAAAAAAAAACACAGAGATTCACAGATATATATATATCCCCGCGTTTCCATCCTGTTTCAGGATATTGCGGTCAACACCAGCATCTTTCAGCTGTATGTTGATTCCTAGGGCAGATTGCGCTCATCAGCACGCCACGACTTTCTGAGCGACCGGCTCCATACTCTCATAAGTCACTGGAGTGACTCGAGCCACTTCTAATTCTCGTGCGCTCACATCAACCATGAGAGTATTCGGGATTAGCGGAGAAAGCTGCTAACGCCTCGGCCAGGGAGCCGGGGCACGCGCGCGCCCGCACGCACGCACGCACGCACACACACCCACACATTACAAAAACAAAGATAATGCATACAGATAAAACCACTATGGAGAAAGAAATATGTGTTAATGAGGAAAAATTGGAGGTGGTGGAAAACTTTGAATATCTTGGGTCATTGATTACCAACAACGGTGACACAATGAAAGAAATTAAACGACTATCGATTGCTCTTCAAAGACTAAAACAACTGAATAAATTATGGAATGGGACAGACAGAACTACAACAATTAGATTTTTAAGAGCATGCATATTTCCCATTGCAACATACGCATAAATGCCTTTGAATATAAATGTTAGAGACGAGTTCTAAGAATATCTTGGGTAAAGAAAAGAACAAATGCATCAATACTTCAAGAGCTGAATATTGAAGAAGGCTGGCTACTAAAGACGATAAAACAATGAAAATTGAAATATTTTGGAGAACTTGGTGACAACTGGCAAGATCGAAGGGAAGAGACCAAGAGGGAGACCGAGAAGTAAATACCTGGATGGCTTGGTCAAGTGGCATGGTCTAGACAGGAACACGGAGCTGATCCACGACTCTGGTGATCGAGTGAGATGGCAGAACATGACCCCCCCCCCCCACGCTTACCGGCATGGCACATGATGGATATATATATATATATATATATATCGTCGGCGGGCCGGATGAAATGACGTCTAGGGCTTAGAAAAATAATCTTTAGACTCATTATATTGCTCCTCTCCACGGTAATCTTTAGTAAAAATTTTTATTGTTTTCTGTGTTCAACGCATTCTGCATATTTGGCAATTTCATATGTGTATATCTTGTACAAGGTAAGAGGACATTTTTTGTTTTTGTTAAACGACCCAGTGAGTGTTTTATTTAAAGCAATCATACAAAAAAATATTTTTTTTTTTAAATGAAAAAACAAAACAACTTTTATTTCATACATAGCAATGTATATTTACAAGTTGTAGTGTGTGTTTCTTTTGTTTGTGTATATTACAGAGCGTTGCCGTTTGTTAGTGTTAAGTGTGACATTGTAATAAAACAAATACATACATATATACAGATATGATAATATGACATTTATGGCATAGTGCGCATGTAGATACACATTCCTTGCATATGTTTCACTTCCACTTCTGCAAGCGGAATGTATGAAACACCTGTCCATCTCTCTCTCTCTCTCTCTCTCTCTCTCTCTCTCTCTCTCTCTCTCTCTCTCTCTCTCTCTCTCTCTCTCTCTCTCTCTCTCACACACACACACACACATAATCTCGTGCTTTCTGGAGACGGCAGTACATTAAATGCTCCGCGCTTGGACAATGACCTTTAAACTATCATTTCCATTAAAATGTGGCTTCTTTGTAATTTCTGGGTCACTTAGCTACCGAGGCGAAGGTCGTTGGTGTTGTTGCCTGATGACAAATTACAGGGTGACGCTCTGGTCCATGATTCCTTTTGTTTGGGGGACAAGAATCATGGATGTACTACTAGTAATTAGAGTCCGTGGCCTGTCCCCAGGGAAATAATTGGTCCAAAGTTGTGATAGTGTCTGGGTTTCATATACAATGGGAAGGACTTAAAACCTGGCAACTAAAAGCCACCTTAGCTTACTGGGTACTTAAAGGGATCATTCAATTTGTTTATACATGGTGGTGCATATTTTTCTTTTGAAACATATCATTACCATATAACATCATTTTAAAACTTGAGATACCGACTTGGTTTAAAGGCTGCTACACGCACCTACGCACGTTCACGCACGCACACACACACACACACATGCGCGTGCAAATTCATGCACCACACACACACACACACACACACACACACACACACACACACCTGCATCCACACACAGACGCATACATATGTTACTGCCAACGGCACAGACACCCATCCACAATATATTTCATGTTGCACATTCAAATATAATAATGGGAAAATTAATAATAATAGTAGCAGTAATAATAATAGTATTATTAATAATAATAATATAATTATAAGATTATTAATACCATCAATAAACACATTTACAGTTGTAGTATCCTTTGTTTAAAACAAGTTATTTGCTTCTTCTGTAATATTTGCTGTCTTCAGCCAAATCTTTTACGAGATTTGCGCTTGTGGGGCTAAGATTAGAATGTTTGCGACTTTTTGTTGATAAAGATGTTGAACAATTTCTTTGTTGATTGTTCTGTAATTGTATAGTGCTATGTTTCTTAATGTCCATATAAGATTTCTGTACTCTGTCAATAGAACAAGTAGCTTTGTGTGGATGTCTTGTGTGGAGTAAGGAATGGAATTTATCATGATTGCTTTGTAAACATCTGTTCTTTGTTTGGTATGAGTGTTTAGAATGTTTTGTAGGAGATTTCTTGTTGGCATGATTGTGTTGCATTCGTAATAGATGTGCTCTTCTGATTCTTGGACGTTCCGTCTACAAAGCTGACACTGTAGTATTTGTTTAGTTATTTTTGCTGTTCTCTCTGTTGTTGGGGTCATGCTGTAAACAAGCCTATATGTAATTTCCTTTGCTTTTGGAGTAATTTGCTTGTTGTGAATATTAGAGAAAATTTCGGTATAATCTTTTATGAAATATCTATGTCCTCTTTTAATTTTGAGATGTACCGGAGTTGCTTGTAATTTAACTAAATGCCTGTAGATTGTATGTGTTTTGTGTAGTAATTTTTCGTGTCCTTTAATGGCTGAAATACATGTTTTGTAGAACGTTGGGAGAGTGCTAAAGTAATGTGAGAATGTATTCCTAATAGGTGTTAAATAAGAACATCGAACAATTAGTATAATGAGTCACATCACGAAGATTTTGCTAAGAATTATCATGCAAAGAGTTAGGAGGAAAATACAACCTGAAATAGGAGAAGAACAATGTGGGTTTGTGGAAGGCAAGGGTACAGTAAATGCTGTGTATATACTGAGAAACATAATCGAACGTTCTATAGAAGTAAACAAAGATCTACACCTTTGCTTTATTGACTACACAAAGGCTTTTGATAAAGTGAGACATGTCAACATGATAAGGATGCTTGAAGATCTACAAATTGATGGAAAAGATCTTAGACTTGTAAAAAACATATATTGGAAACAACAAGCTGCCATAAGAGTTGATAATGAAGTAAGCCAATATCAGCCTATTAAAAGGGGTGTGAGACAGGGATGTGTAATGTCTCCAGATCTGTTTTCCCTGTACAGTGAAAGTATTTTCAGAAATATTGAAGATATGGAAGGAATCAACATTGGGGGACGATGCATCAATAACATTAGATATGCAGATGATACAGTCTTGATTGCAGACAATGAACAGGACCTGCAAAATTTAGTAGATGCGATTGTGACACACAGTGAACAACTAGGGTTAGAATTAAATTGTAAAAAGACACAGATTATGGTCGTCACTAGGAAGGACGAAATACCACAATGTAATATACAAGTAAATGGGAATATTCTTCAACAAGTGAGCAGGTACAATTATCTCGGAACAGTAAGAACATCTGATGGGAGATGCCTTGAAGAGATTAGAACAAGAATCGCCATGGCAAAAGTAGCCTTTAGCAAGATGAAAAACATATTGACCAATAAAAAGATGTCAATTGAAACGAGAAAGAGAGTGTTGAGATGCTACATTGAGCCTGTACTTTTGTATGGATGTGAAGCGTGGACAATGAGCAGTCAGGCTGAAAAACATCTGATGGCTGTAGAGATGTGGTTTCTGAGGAAAATGCAAAGAATACCATGGACAGCCAGAAAGACCAATGAACAAGTCCTTCAAGAAACAAATGAAGATCGTAAATTGATTAGAGAAATTAGACGTAGACAGTCAAAATTTTTTGGACATGTTATGAGAAGAAATGGATTGGAGAATTTGGTGACAACTGGTAAGATCGAGGGGAACAGACCAAGGGGAAGACCTAGAAGCAAGTACCTGGATGGCTTGGCCTTGTGGCATAGTCGAGACAGAAACACGGAGCTGATCCACGACTCTGGTGATCGGGTGAGATGGCAGAACATGACCGCCCACGCTTACCGGCATGGCACATGATGGATGGAATTCCAATGTAATAGTGTGCTAAAGGGTGTTTTTCTGGGTGTTGTAGGATTTCACCTACGTGTTTGATCCTAAGTGCTTGTATTTTTGTTGTTATGTCTTGGAGGGCGATACCTCTATCTTTTTTGTCTTGCATGAGTGTAGTATGTTTGATACTGTAGATGGTGCTGCCAAACACAAAGCGTCTAATCTCTTTGTTCATGTTTGTGACAGTCTGACGTGGGGGATCTAGGACTGTGCACAGATATAGTATTTTTGGAATTATATATGTATTAACAATGGTACTTGTACCAAATATGGTAGTTGTTTTGTATTTGTACCTCTGTAACATATCTGTTATTTTCTTCTCCAGATTTTGCCAAGTGTCTTTGTGTGTCTGATTTGGTTGACATGAGAAGACTATTCCGTACACTTTTATAAGATTGTTTGATGGTAAGTCAAATGGAAAATCCGCCTTATTTTTCCATTTGCCTAAGCCCATTATAGTAGATTTTTGGACGTTTAATTTTGCCCCACTCCCTTTGCCGAAAAACGAGAACGTCTCCAAAATGATCCGTACAGATTTTTCAGTTGTTGGAAAGAAAATGGTATCGTCCGCATAAGTACGCAGCTTTTGTTCACCCTTCCCTGGTATGAACGTACCCCTGACATTGTCGTCCTGTCGTATCTTTTCTAGAAGTGGCTCTAGAGCGATAACGTACAGTAACGGGGACAAGGGACATCCCTGTCTCACTGACCTAGTCAACCTGAAAGAATTGGTTAGGGTATGGTTTAATAGAATCCGACTTTCCGGTATAACAGAGTAGGCTGTTATACGGGGTTTAGTTAGGTGGCACGGCGTGCAAGGGGAAAGAGACAAATAGCTGATGCACGCGTGAGCACCGTAGCTAGGTAGTTAAGGACGCTCACGTGCTGACGTAGAAGAAAATAAGGGGGCAGTTACCACCCAGCAGCCAAGCCAGTAAGATGTATCTACATTTATAGTCGCTGTATTCATTTTGATATGATTTGAAGACTCACAATAAACTGAGTCATTTCTAATCATCGTTGGCTTGACTTCCTCCATTCAGTTGCATGCAGTTGCTTTTGAGTCCTGGCTCTCTGTTAAACCGGTTTCAAATATAAAATTTTGACCCATGTCCGAAAATAATTTCCCACGTTGCAGTGTGAGAGAGTTTTGTGGAGGTATGAGTGAGATATTCTGTCGAATGCTTTTTCTTGATCTAAAGAGAGAATTGAGGTCTGACAGTTTTTCAGATGTGTGTAGTTGATGATGTCCCTTATGAAGTGTGTGTGTGTTGCTGGATATTCCGGTGTTGTACATTACATTGCTGGTCTTCATGAATGAGAGATACCATTACTGGTTTCAATTTATTCGTCAAAGTCTTTGTTAAAATCTTGTAGTCTACATTTAAAAGCGAGATAGGACTCTGTAACTCTTTAAAAATGTCTTGTCAGTGTTCTCCTTCGGAATAAGAGTAATGTAAGACGTGTTGAAACTAGATGGGAGTTCATGTTTGTGGAAAGAGTCAGAGAATACTGCTTGTAAAAGGGGACCTAGAAGAGGAAAGAAAAACTGATAAAATTCAGCGGTAATACCGTCAGGGCCAGGCTATTTGCCCTTCTGCATTCCATGAACCGCTTGTGTTATATCTGTTAGTGTTAATTCAGTATCTAGTGTTAGTTTCTGTTCCTCTGTGAGATCTTTTGTGAATTTCATGGTCTGTTAGCCCATGGATATCTAAAATTGTTTGCAATGTGTCTAATTGATGTTCCTCCTCCCCTGTTGTGTTTCTAATTTGCATTCTTACATCTCCAATTATATGGTCGTGCGCCGAAAGTACGCAATTAAAATCACCCCCTAGAATGATGTTGTGACCCCGATATGAGCGTGATAATAAATTTTCCAGTGTTTGGTAGAAGAGCGGCTGATTTCTGTAGTCAGGCGGTGCGTGTATGTTGACAATTGTGTATTTATTTATGTTATTTCTCACCTGTACTATAGCTATCCTACCCTGGCAGTCCCTGTCCTTCTCTATAATCTGCCACCTGTCCGATGTCTGTATTATTGCGGTACCCAATCCGATATGTTGAGTACTAAGACTAAAACACGAGTGTCTTAGACCTAAGCATGTTGTGATATATGATGCGTTTTCGTCGGTTTTAACGTTAGTTTCCTGAATGAGTATAAAATCAGGTTTATATTTGTGTATGAGTGGTATAAGATGATTAATTTTGGATCTTATACCTCGAATGTTAATACTCATTATTTTAATTTCCGCTGCCATTTTTGTTGTAAAATAAGAAACGGTTGAGCATAATTATGTTTCTTGTTTCAAACTTTCTGTATTCATGTTATCATTTCTGGAGATAGTCAGTAGATCCCTTCGCCGGGCTTGAAATCTCTAAGTCAATAACGAGGCGTGGTGAATAATCTGACAGGTTTCTTTGTCATGGTGGTGTGTTAATATTATCACTGTCTATTTCGGTCGACCGGTATTTCGGTCGGGTAGCGGGGTAGAGGTACACCCTATCAAAGGAGAAGTAAGGTGCCTCCTTCCCTCCGCTAGCCTACGGGACACCCTTGGGCAAGGTGGAGTACCCGTTTAGCCCCCCCCCCCCCCAACAGGGTAACGTGAAGCCATGGGAGCAGGTGGTGGATTGGACTTGGGAGCAGCTGACAGATAGTTGTTAGTTATGGTTTCAAGTCGGTGACGGTAGGCAGAGGATCTCTCAGTAGAGACAATGGCTACGGTCATCCGATCAGTACGGTCACTGCCAGGAAGGAAGAATGGTAGACTTCCCTCCTTATTGATTCCCGGGCAGAGGAGGCTCGTCAGCCTTGGTTGGTATCTCTTCTAAGAGAAGGAACTCTAAATCTCAAACCTCCGCTGCCTTGCGGGTATACCCATATGGGAAAGGCTTCGGGGGTAAACCCTGAGGACAAATCCGGAGATGGAGTCCCTAAGGCAGTTCCATGTTGTAAACAACATAGTTCTGGCAGCTCCTGCGACGGCACCGATGCCAAGTTGCATTGGCTACTGCCTTTCCCTTGGTCAACATCGGCGACGTGGAGAGGGGGAACCTGCTACTGGGCAACAGCTGGTTCTCCGATTTCCATTGCCCAGGCTTGTGCCCTGAAGAGGTCACTTCAGCACCGTGTAAAGCGGTGACATAACACGGAAAGCAGCATTTGCTGGTTATAAGTCTTAATGCTCGATTGGCGTAGAGCAAGGCGCCAGGGGCTACTTCCTACGGTGGGAGAGATCATTGTATCTCACTAGACAGCTACCGCCCGTCTAAGCTGGGCAGCCCCCAGTCAATAAGGTGTTGTCTTGCCGCGGTTCATCTGCTCCTGAGGGTGTGTGGAGCTTAGGGGAAAATCCTGACACATGGACCGCAATCTATACACCTAACAGTAAGAAAAAAACAAAACCGGCCCTAAGGCTGGGAACTTGGAACGTAAGAACCATGACCCCTGGTATCTCAAACGATCTAACTGAGATTGTGGATGCCCGCAAAACTGCAGTGATAAATAACGAACTACTAAGACTGGGGATAGACATTGTCGCCCTGCAAGAGACCAGACTCCAAGAATCTGGAAGCATCAAGGAGAGGGACTTCACTTTCTACTGGCATGGCAAGCCGTGCGGGGAGACCAGGGAGCATAGAGTTGGCTTCGCTATCAGAAACAAGCTGCTTAATTCCATCATACCACCAAGTGATGGCACTGAAAGAATACTGAAGCTCCAACTCCAGACAGAGGCAGGCCCAGTTTGTATTATAAGCGTTTACGCCCCAACACTAACTGCAGCATCAGAATCTAAAGACAAGATCTATGACGACCTTAGCAAAGAAGTCAGTGAAACACCAGAGAAACAACATCTTTTTATCCTGGGGGATTTCAATGCCAGGGTTGGCTCCGACCACAAATCTTGGCCTTCATGTCTAGGACAGTTTGGCGTTGGGAAGATCAATGACAATGGACAACGTCTCTTAGAATTCTGCAGCCACCATAATCTGTGCGTGACCAACACCTTCTTTGACACGAAACCTCAACACAAGGTGTCATGGAGGCACCCCATATCAAAGAACTGGCACCAACTCGACCTGGTGTTCACTAAACGCAGCAACCTCCGAAATGTACAGCTGACTCGCAGCTATCATAGTGCTGACTGCGACACCGACAATTCACTCGTCTCCAGCAAGGTGAAGATAAAGCCCAAGATAATCTACAGAAGCCGAACAGAAGGAAGACCACACATTGACACCAGCGGCACCCAAAATAAATAGAAGGTCAACAAATTCATGCAGGCTCTAGCGGATACTCTGCCTGGCCTCACAAACGGAAATTCCACCGAGAGATGGAGTCATTTTCGTGACACCATCTACAATACAGCACTATCAACATTTGGCAAGAAGCAATCTAAGTCAACCGACTGGTTTGAAGCACACTCTGAAGAGATGATCCCAGTCCTGGAGATAAGAGACATGCATTCTCAATGTATAAAACATCACCTTCAGAGAAAACACTGCAGGCATTGCGAACGGTCAGAAATAGAGTACAACAGATGGCAAGAAGATGTGCGAACAGGTACTGGCTCTCTGCTCAAATTCAAACTTGTGCAGACACTGGAAATATAAGAGGAATGTACGAGGGCATCAAGCAAGCTGTCGGTCCATCAAAAAATAAGATGGCCTGTCAGCAATCGCTGTCACAGGCATTCCGAGATAACTTCTCTCGCACCACACAAAAAAACTTGTTAGTCGTACGAGAGGAATTCATTATACATTTTATTGCCACTGGCTCTTTGCATCACATCAATGTATAACAAACAGTCGCTAACAAATCACACACGAATAAATGCACAGAATTGCCTATCACTAGTCGTTTCCTAACCCTATTGCTAATCTATCTACTCGGCTAACGAAATAAGCATCGGCGCTAAGCGATGCGCTCACTACGAAGTCTGTGTCCCGTCTGGGGAATTCTCCGCGTGCTGATTACACGGCGCGCGGAGTGACCTTGTGCGTACTTCGGCTTTTGCGTGCTGCATCACACAGCACGCTTGGAGTACTGGCCTCTCTTGAGTCTAGTTCTCTGTGTCTATCACGTTGGCGTGATTCTGCCCTGACCAGAGTGCTAACTCTCTGGTTGACACCTCCGTGTCCCATGAGAGAACTATTGAATAGTTCCCCTTCTTATTTCTTCCCTACACCTACCCTGCCCTCATGTAGGGGCACTGGGTTACCTCTATTCTACTTGAGGTAGACCACTCTTTCATGGTGGTCTTCATTCCTCTCTAACTAAGTCTTTGACATGGCCCCTTTACGATCAACTGAGGGGGTAATCATAAAAGATCGAGCGAAACAAATGAATCGCTGGGTAGAACACTACTCAGAGCTATACTCAGTGGATAACACTGTCAACGAAGAAGCTCTGGAAGCCATCGATCAACAGTCTGCCATGCATGCCCTGGATAATGAACCTTGCCTCACAGAAATCAGCGAAGCACTAGACTCTCTCAAATCCGGCAAGGCACCTGGAAAAGATAGTATTCCATCTGAAATTTTAAAATGTAGCAAAGAAATAATCATCCCAGAACTGTATGCAATATTTCAGCTCTGCTGGAGAGAAAAATCAATACCACAAGATATGAAAGACGCAAACATTGTTACCCTGTATAAAAACAAAGGCGAAAGAAGCGACTGCAACAACTATCGCGGCATTTCCCTACTCAGCATTACAGGCAAGATTTTTGCCAGAGTAATTCTTAAAAGATTACACATTCTTGCTGAAAGAATCTACCCCGAATCGCAGTGCGGATTTAGAAACCAATAGGTCCACCATCGATATGATTTTCTCACTCCGGCAGCTCCAAGAGAAGTGCAGAGAACAGAGGAAGCCATTATATATTGCCTTCATCGACCTCACAAAGGCATTTGACCTCGTGAGCAGAAGCGTCCTTTTTAAGGTCCTTGAAAATGTTGGATGTCCACCCACCCTTCTTAGTCTCGTGAAATCATTCCACGAAAACATGCAGGGGACCATTTTATTTGACGGCTCAACATCTCAGTCATTCAGCATCAGCAGCGGAGTAAAGCAGGGCTGCGTGCTTGCTCCTACACTCTTTGGTGTCTTCTTCGCTGTTCTCTTAAGGCAGGCATTTGGGACGGCCACTGAAGGCATATACCTCCACACAAGATCTGATGGCAAACTTTCTAACCCATCAAGACTCAAGGCAAAGACCAAAATAAGATCAAGATGTGTAAGAGAACTACTTTTTGCAGATGATGCAGCACTGACTACTCATACAGCAGAAGATCTCCAAAAGCTCATAGATCATTTTGCAGTGTTGGAACAAGACGCTGGTGCGCCTCCGTCAATCAAAATTGCTAATTACGAATTGAAGGTCGTCCACGATTTTGTGTATTTGGGGTCGACAATATCAGATAATCTTTCATTAGAGACAGAAATCGACAGACGCATTGGAAAGGCAGCCACAGCATTTTCCAGGCTAGCTAAAAGAGTTTGGGAGAATAATAGACTAACAGAGCGTACAAAAGCTCAAGTATACAAAGCTTGTGTTGTTAGCACACTACTCTATAGGTCTGAATCCTGGACCTTGTACTCAAGACAGGAAAGGAAGTTGAATTCCTTCCACATGAGATGTCTGAGACGTATCCTGGGCATAACATGGAAAGACCACATAACAAACAAACAGGTGCTTGAACGAGCAGATATTACCACAGTGCACACCCTCCTCAAGCAGAGACGCCTCCGGTGGCTGGGCCACGTATCTCGAATGGAGGATGAACGTATTCCCAAAGATCTCCTTTAAGGAGAACTAGCCACAGGAAAGAGGCCAACCGGAAGACCCCAAATGCGATATAGGGATGTGTGTAAACAAGATATGAAAACCATTGGAATAGATCCAGACACGTGGGAGAGAGTTGCAACAGACAGATACTCCTGGAAAAGAGATGTACGAAACGGATTGGTGCTCTTTGAGCGCAATCTGATCCAACAAACTGAAGATAGGCGGCACAGGCTCAAACCGCAGTCACTTACTGCAGGACTTGCCTCGTCTTACAGATGTGGAAACTGTGACAGGGATTGTCACTCTCGCATTGGACTATACAGTCACCAGCGGTGCTGCCAGACACCTCCCAAGCGGCACAACTCTATAGTCCTTCAGGACTGAAAGAGGCCTATTACTACTATTTCGGTCATGGCGCTGGTCGTTATCTGTTCAGTATAATTACTTACACATTTCTTTTTGTTTGACCTGTTCGCTTCAGGCGGTGTAAGGTAGTCGTGGTTGTTGAGGGGCGGCAGCGTGGTAACAAGTGTTTGGCAGACTGGAGGTGTCGAGCTCTCACCGTCAGACAGGCTCTTGGTTGAGCGTCCCATTTTCCGACTGACCAGCTGGAAACCGTCTTCACCCTTTTTATCCTTACTATGTTGAACTATCTGGGAGTTCGAGGTGACTTTTTGTGCCAGTCTAGGTCCCTTCTGGGTTTGTACTTTGGCCGGACATTTATTACTCCAGTGGGAGTCTTCCCCACAGACTGTACACACCGTACGGCGCCCCGCAACTGCGATGAAGAGACGGTGTAGCTTGTCTTCTACCCCGTCCAACTCCATGTCCACGTAATGTGGCAGAGGTTCTTTCGAGTTGCACAGAAGTAACCACTTGTCCGTGCTGTTTTTCAGTTTATGCACTTCCGCGTTTGTATCTCCCGAAATATCCGCGGCTATTTGCTTCACTGTCTTAATCTTTGCGGTTGTAGGCATCCAGTGAATCATAGCCTTGGTCTTTTCCTTCTCTATGTTTTCAATTACAATAGTTACTTTAGGATCCTGCAGTTCATGCTTCATCCCGTGAAGCCGTTCATAATGAGCCGCCTTTGCTTCCGGTGTCAGCGTAGCGTACTATCTTTTAGGGTCCTGAAAACGGTAGATGGATTTTATCCCTTCCCTGCCGATCCCGCAAGGCCCCCTCAAGACGCTAGCCATCAGCGAGTAGTTGAACCGGAATACATAGGGTCCTGATATAGAAACCACAAGTGTGTTCGCTTGATGGAACGCTCCTCCTTCGAAACCTTCACTTGTGTTGACTTTGACACGTTTAACAATTTGTTTTTCCATCTTCGATAATCAGTGACAGAGGAAATCTTGATTTTTTTTTTTTTTTAAACTTTTATTGAGTGTTAAAATCGTTGCAAATCGTTGCAAAATGTATTGTCCGTGTTTCTACAGAGCGTTGCATGTAGACGTGAAGGTGACATATGCGCAAAATTGCCAACCTATTATACATTTGAACATTTCTTCATTGACATTGTTGTAAGGAAATATTTTAAAACAAAACGCTTGATGGTAGTGCGCCGTTATTATTCCACCTGCCGCCTCGCTCTCCTGTCATCTCCAAGACTCCTACCAAGTACCCTCACCACCCCTCGGTGATGATGAACATGGCGGTGCACAAACTGTTTAGAACCAACCGGTGAGGGCGGCAGCAGAGACAACAATCCCAGTATCAAAAAGGTGGGAAAGGGGGATGTGACAGTATACGGATTTACCAAGCCATATACATTAATAATGATTACAATGATAATAATGCAAATAACAAACCAAATACATCAATAATAATAATGACAAGGAATAAAACTGCTAAGGGTGATAACAGCAATGCTAATAACAGCAATGATATAATAGTTATGATAATGATCACATTTTCCAAACATGTGATTCCATTTTTTTTTTTTTTACAATACAAAGCTGTTATTGTTATTCAGTATATCTGACCCTGCTGAAATTATGAATGTGTGGTCTTCTGTGCTGTCTCCGAAGTCGGCGTCATATTTTAAAACATGCAGCTATTGAGCTGACGATAATTATATCCGTTTGACTAATACTTTCTAGAGATTTGGTCATATTTCTCTTTGCCAGCATTATCCTACATTTCGGAATCTTCATTACGGAATTATTTTTTTTCCAACGTTTATTTCATACAAAGCAATGTATATTTGCAAGGTGTGTTTCTTTGTTTGTGTATATTACAGAGCGTCGCCGTTTGTTAGTGTTATGTGTCACATGCGTTAATAAAACAAATACATGCATATACAGTTATGATAATATAACATTTATGGCATAGTGCATGTAAACACACATTCCTCGTTTCATTTCCATCTCCACAAGTGGAATGCATGTTACACCTGTCCATCCTCTCTCTCTCTCTCTCTCTCTCTCTCTCTCTCTCTCTCTCTCTCTCTCTCTCTCTCTCTCTCTCTCTCTCTCACACACACACACACATTCAGTCTTGATTTATCTCTTGCTTTCTGTAGATAATAGTACATGTATTTCCGTGATCTTTACATTTTCATTATAATTAAATTGTGGCTTCCCAATTTATTTAGAGGGGGGGGGGGGGGGGGTTCTATATGCATATATTAATATAAATACCTGTATATCAACACAAAGCCATAATTATATTTACATAAATATCTACACGAATTCACCCATACCATATCTCTTCATTACGGAATTTTTTTTTTTTTTTTTTTTTTTTTACATTTTAATGACAATGTTTATTCCTTGACAGCATATTTTCTCAGAGGGTAAAGGCGCTGTTTCCTCAGTTCCTTCTTGCTCTTGCAGGTCAGCTCATAAGGTGTGAGAGCCCGACGCATGGCCCTGGTCTTCTTCTGTCGGAGATCCGTGGGCTTGTGGGCTTTTTTGCGGTAAAATTTACGCAGGTTGTCCTTCTGTGTCTGTTTGATGACTGTGAGGACTCTGGCAACAGACTTTCGTACTGTGTAGATCTTGCCCAGTTTGGCTGCAGCACCACCTGTCACTTTAGCCACACGCGAGATCTGCAACTCCTTCTTCAAATCATCCAGTTGCTTGAGAAGCTCTTCCTTCTTCTTGCCTCGCAGTTCCTTTGCTTTGACTTTAGCCATCTTGGTTAGTAATCCGACTCTTCATTACGGAAGCATAGATACAGATACGTTGTGAAGAGAAACCAGAGTAAACCTAACTTCTGTTTAGACAGACGCGGCCTAGAATATAAGGAAATAAATAATTTACTAAACAATATATATTACACAACAATTTAGTGTCTGAAATTTCAAATAAAAATCAAAAATGTGTAAAGCTTTTATAATGGTAACATTCACTTGAAACCGTCCAAAATATAAATACAATTGTTACAGGAATAAACTTGTCTTGCAAAATAGCTATCGGTACAAGTATAGTGAAATCTATAATTGTTCCCCTTGATTGCTAAAGCAGAAAGAAATATGATTTCAACCTAGATGAAATTATTTCCCTTGTATTAAAGAATAATAACTTAGTTGCATATCCTTTAGAGGGCGTCGCGTCAACACCAATATTTTTTACTGTTGTGATCACTTGGCAAGTTTACGTTCAGTAGTTTTCTATTGCTTTCTGAACGACCGGCACCCATGCCATTTCGTAAAAAAAAAAAACAACGCAAGGCGGTTTGCTGCAGCTGAGCTTCGAAAGCGTGTATGTGAGAACTGCTCCCGTAACCCCTTCGCCTCGAAGCGAGAAAAAAAAAATATTCGTACTAATAAATAATTCTGTTCACGATATCTTTTTTTTTAAGGTTGGTGTTTAGCTTGTCCTCTGATATCCACATTTTTTTTTTCTCTTTAAGCTTTTCTAGAAGCTTTGCTGTATTTGACTGTTTTGTGTGTGCATGATTATAATTGATTATATTATTTATTATAACATCATTTTGCATATCCGCATCTCCACTTTCCATTTGCTTGTTCATTGTCCAGGTTAATGTGACACCCATACAGTAGTGTTATATGTATTCCAATTCCAATTCCAATTTTCAAAACAAAAATTCCAAATTCGGCCTCGTTCAACCTGCTTCCTCAGCTGTGGTTATTGTTGAGGTCCGTGGTTTTTGTGAGTTCGTTCACCCTAATTCTTGTCTTTTGCGCTCTTACGAGTGAGTCCTATCTCGGACTGGTTATGTAGCGTTTGTGTCTGTGACGTCAGCAGAGGGATCGGTCGGCGACTGTCCTTTGTGCATGTTTCCTCTTATGGTTTTCTTTGTTGGCGCAGGCTCCTGGCTTGACTTGTTGCAGTCTTTAAAAGGACTTTTTACTTGGTATTTTTGCCTTCTCATTTGTGAATTAACTGTAGAAGCTTTTCAATGTGATATGCCTCCTTGCGCTTTCTTTCACTTTGCTTTCCGCGCTTGAGTTCATGCTGTCTTTTGATTGCTTCCTCCGTGGTCAGCCATGGGATGATTTCTCCGTCTTCTATGTAGTATTGCCATGTGTATTCATCTGCGAGTTTTAAATCTGGCATTGTGGCGGTACAGCGGGGCATTGGTTTCCCGTTGAGTTTCTTGTACTTCTTTTCTTTTTCTTCCATGCGCGTTCTGTATTCCTCGCACTTGAGTTCGTATTTCCTTGTTTTCTCAGGGAACAATATTCCTGGCCTCGTGACGTCCTCTATGCCGACGACAGGGTGCTCATCTCGGTTTTCTTCGGATGTCTGGTGGGATATTGGCTTCCCTTTGAATGTGTCGGACGTCGTGGTTGGGCTGCTGGTTTTCGCTTGTGGTGCAGGCTCGGTCTCTTGGTTTTTATCCTGCGATTTCTCTGTAATTCCTTGTTCGGCTTCTGTTGTTTTATTTCAGAGTATTTCCATTTCAGCTTTCTGTAGTTCTCGCTCTGATTTAATGGTTTGTAGGATCTCTTCATTCTCCTTCTTAATCAGTGCCATATGTTCTACTTCTTGCTTGATGTTTTGCTGAATCTCCTTCATTTCCGCCAGTTGTTTTTCGTTGTCGTTATTTGGGGTCGGCGTCAGCAGTGCCTTGACTTGTCTCTTCAACTCGTCTATCTGTTTTTGAAGTTGATCTCTTTCGGCTTGTGCTATACCTGTGGCTGTCTAGCCCCTTCGCATTGCTTCCTTGACTGATGTCTTCGAGGTATTTGCGATCTTTAAGGCGTCTCTGTGTCGTTGCAGGTACGGACAGCCCAAGTATCTTGCTCCATGCTTGCCCAGGCAGTTGGCGCATTTTCTTTTGTTGTTAGGGGCTCTGAAGTCCGTGTCCAGCTTGGCCAGCGGACACTCCATGAAGGCGTGGTGATCGGCGCAGTAACGGCAGATTTCCGTCTTACTGCGGCATACTACTCTGCTGTGGCCGGCCCTCTGACATCTGGAACATTGGTTGACTCTAGGGATGAATCTCTCTGGCTGTTGTATTCTGTTGTTGATTGATACTGTTATCGGCATCTCGCTGCCCTCCGATATCACCACCGCCAAAGTTGTAGGTATCTTGGAGTAGGTGAGGAGCCGCTCCGCCTGCATGAATCGGATCTGAGGATTCTCTTCTCGTAGCTGTTTCAGGATTTCTTCGTCTGTCAGCTCCACTTGAATGCGTTTGACGACCCATCGGACTGTTATTGAGTCGGGGTTTCCGACTCTGGGGTCTTTCTCATCCTTCTCTGCTGTCTTGGTTCTTGACTGTGTTGGGCTGTCAAACTTCTCCCTCGTAGTAACTTCAGTAATAGCTGTAGTATCAGGCTCTCCATGTTCTTCTTCTTCTTGTCGGCTCCCACGCTGCACATATTGGCTACAGCGTGTTTCTTGTTGTTGGACTTTCAACGTGACATTTTCCATCGAATCAGGCTTCTTAACAGAATAAGGCGACTTGACTTGTTATCGCTCGCAGTGCGAATGTGACCACGGTTATATGTGTATATGTGTATATCTATCTATCTATCTATCTATCTATCTATCTATCTATCTATCTATCTATCTATCTATCTATCTATCTATCTATCTATCTATCTATCTATCTATCTATCTATCTATCTATCTATCTATCTGTCTGCCTACCCGTCCGTCTATCCCTCCCTCCCTCCCTATCTGTCCCACCCACCCCCCTCTCTCTCTCTCACTCTCTCTCTCTATCTATCTATCTATCTATCTATCTATCTATCTATCTATCTATCTATCTATCTATCTATCTATCTATCTGTCTGTCTGTCTGTCTGTCTGTCTATCTATCTATCTATCTATCTATCTGCCTGCCTACCCGTCCATCCGTCCGTCTATCCCTCCATCCCTTCCTCTTCCCCTCTCTATCTATCTGCCTGCCTGTCTGTCTACCCGTCCGTCCATCTATCCATCCCTCCCTCTGTATCTGTCTGTCTGTCTGTCTGTCTGCCCTCCTACCCGTCCGTCCGTCCGTCTTTCCCTTCCGCCCTGTCTATAGATATCTATAGATCGTCCAAGCGAACGGAAAAACTAATCCTTCGATATCCAGCTGACCCGGCCGGCTTCGCCCAGTACCTGGCGGGGATCTGTCTGTCTGTCTGTCTGTCTGTCTGTCTGTCTGTCAATCTATCTGTATGCCTGCCTGCCTGCCTCCGTCCAACGTTTACGTGGTCGGCCTCTTTCTCTGTTTCCCTCCGGTTTGTACATCATTGCTTGACTGCGGCGTAATTCAAAAGTTTCTCTCCCATATCCAAAATTGTTAGAGTGTTGAGACTAGAGATAGGACATAGAGAGGACAAGGGACAGAATAGAGGTAGAACGAATGAGATAACGAAACACAGGACATAGATAAGGACATCTACAGTATAGCCGATAGGGTAGAGACAGGAATAAGTCAGGACACAGAATGGTCATAAGGCAGGGCATCTACAGGACAGTAGATGAAGTGGAGACAGGACTTAGGTGGGGACACAGACGTATCATAGACAGGACACCGGCAGGACAAGACCGGGTGTTAGGAGGGGACGCCAGTTCACGGGACACTGCCCTGAACGGACTAGACGTCAGTACACTGAACAACCCTGCTTAGCACGGACGGACTGCAGTACAACGAGACTGCTAGGACAGCACGGGGTTTACGGACGGCACGGGGTCAAGTACGACAAGTCCAGCCAACCAGCTTGAGAACGTAAGACGGGACCCAGACAGTTTCAGGGGAGAACGCTTTATGTTTTCGAGAGCAAATGCTTAGCTTGCGAGAGTGCTAGTTTGAAGATAGGGAGTGTAGTACTTGTGTAATTGACTGTGTGCTATAAGCGTATGTAAGGCGGCATTTGTATATTTATGTACTGAAGCTACCGCCTGTGTATACCTTGTAATTATATCAGGTTCGCCTGAAATAAATGATAGAAGTACTTTATGCACGACTGATGTTTTCTTGAGTGCGTATGAATGAGCTAGAGTGCCTGTGTACGATGTGAGACGCTGACAGGCAGCTTAACTGGTGTCAGAAAGTGGTCAATCATACGATTGAAAGAATCCAAAAGCTTTAATGTGAGTGGTAACATCGTAACTGGTGTCAGAAGTTTGTGAATGAATCCACTGCTTACATGAGCGTGTAAGACCTGAACTGAATTTGAAAATAAGACTGAATCCACCGCGTGTGTGTGTAAAGTAACTTAACGTAACTTAAAACTCAATCACAAACGTTAAAGAGTGAGTGAATATTGACTGAAATTGAAAGCATATGTACATTTAATGAATTGATATGAAAATGATATGCATCATGTTTTCAGGGTGACGTTTCAGTTGATGTTCCACGGCTGTCGAAGACTACTATACACAACTAACACGACAGAAGACAGGACGACCGACAAAACTCACAAACATAGATTACGCATTATAAACCTCTCCCCTGAAAAGTGGACTTGACAGACAACAAATATAATTTTCGGTTTTTTGTGTGGCTTGCTCCGATACTAATTGTTGCTTCTCTACACACCAGAAGTAGAGAGTAAAGATGACGCCAACAGCCCAGATACTGTAACAGACTCGAGCAGAAAATTATCCTCGGGTGCAGGGTGAAAAGCAAGAAGTTTACAGAAATCAGATAAGTACCCCATTTTTCGACAGTGTGTGTTAAAGTAGCACCTTATTTTTTTTACAATTGCTGTAAATCAACATCTGTATTATTGCATTGTGTATTATACAATGTATATTATTAGATATTGCAATTTTAAAAATATAACCTGTAAGAATGTCAACGTTGAAAGAGTGCATTGAAGCGTGGAAAGATCTAGGATATAGTGGAGACAGATTAGAAAAATGGGCAGAGAAGAATTATAAAGAGCATACTGCTGCAGAGAGGGAAGAAAGAGCAAAAGAACGCTTACACAAGAAAGAGCTAGCAGAATTAGCTAAAGCTACCAAACTTAAAGAACTCAAAATGAAAGAACTGGAGTTAACGGAAGCTACCAAAATTAAAGAATTAGAATTGGCGCAAAAATCTGAAGAAACAAAGTTGAAAGAAAAACAATTAGAAAAGAAAGGGTCAGCTTATTTTGCTTCCAATAGACACATCTTTAGTGCTAACAGCGACGAAAATAATATAGTAGCGGCAGCAAACACTAAACCACAGAAACCATTCAAATACAGAGAGAAACAAAGATCCAATGCACCAAAATGTCCATACTGTAAATTTTCTCATTTTCAATTTCAAATGTGTGATGCAAACCCAGGTTATCCAGCTCACCTGGATATGATGGTGAAAAGACAGCAGGGTAAAAGAGAAACGTACCGGCGTTCTGTTAAATGCTATTTTTGCAAGACTTATGGGCATTATAGTTCTAAATATCAAGGTCGCCAAAGATTAAGAAGTGTGAATGCAGTACTTATTGACTCATCTTCTGAAAGCGAGTATGAGGAAGAAGAAATGAAAGAATGTGAAGAGAATGCTCTTGCAGCAATTGATATATCCTCAATTATGATAGATGTCAAACTTGTCATAAATTTCACGAGGATGGTATTTTGAAATGAGGACATATTCAATCCTAATTGTCAATGAAAATGCCAATGCAGTAATTTCTGACATAGGAAGATTAACCTTCCACCAGGGGATGGTTAACGATAGACCTTGTCAAGTCTTGCTTGATTCCAGATGCACGTTAATTGGTTTAAGAAAGGAGTTGGCTAACGCAGAAGATAACACAGGCGAGTTTGTGAATTGCCGAACATTTTCAGGCAATGTGGAGAAATACCCACTGGCCACAGCTCGCATTTGTACACCCTTTCTTACAGGCAAATTTAAGTGTGCAATTCTGAACGACCCTTGTAAGACCTAATTATAGGGTGTTTACCGGACGTAAAATACTGCACGCGCAAAGAGATTAATGCATGGGAGAAAAGGCATATGAAAAGAAAACCAGTAATGAATGTAACCATCACTAATAAAGAATTAAGTAACCAAGAACAGCAACTGAAAGGTACAAATTCAAGGGACGCGACTATTCAGAACATGACAAAACAACATGGAAGGTTACATAATACAGATTCTTTTCGGCAAATTATTGTGACGCTATAAACAAAATTGTTAAAAACCAGACTAAAAAACTTAGAAAAAGTTGCACTACCAGTATAACAACATCACAAGACAACATTACCACAAACAGACAGGATACACAACAGACAACCCAGACATCGGACTTAGAACGAAATTAAGATATCCAACAGTCTTGTGCTAGCAGACGACACAATCTGGAACACACGGACAGTAGCACATTGCACAGTGACATGTGTTTCAAGGGACATAACAGAAGGGACAGAAATCAGAACATGAACCTGCTAATATGGCGCATAATCAGTTCCATTGCAATTATATCGCTATTGGTGCTAAAGGTTATATGGACAGCATGGTGTGCTTACCAACTGCAGCCAACACCAATCACGGTTCTAGTGATTATTATATTAATGTTGCTTACGAATGTTGAAATAGTGTATAATTTTCTTCCATTTTTGAATAACATTCTGAATGAAAGGAAAATTATTATTGTATTGTACTGTAAGTTAACACCTATAAACTTCATTTGTATGCAAAATGTGAAAGATAATTTCGACAGGATAAGGTTGTTTAGACTCACTCTGAAATCAACAAAGGTAGAATTGGCATTTGAAGAAATTGAATGTCTGGGCCATGAAATATCTAAAGGCCACTTGATTACTGATGATAAGATCGTGACTAAGATTCTAAACCTCACGATGCCAACAACTAAGAAACACGTTAGAAGCTTGTTAGGCCTGGTGAACTATTACAACAAGTTCATATATAATTTGGCACAAATTACCAGTGTATTTTCAGATTTGTTAAAAACTAATTAAATAATCAATGTACAAGATGCTACTTTAAATAACGCAATGTCACAACTAAAGTATTGTTTTAGTAACATCCCTATTTTGAGGTTACCTAAAAGAGACCTAACGTATACTCTCAGAACAAACGCGAGCACCACGACCATCTCTGGGGTGCTGCTTCAAGCCTACGATGGTATTTTCCATCCAATAGTGTACGTCAGCAGGCAGCTGACTCTAGCGGAATCAAAGTATGGAGTGTCTCAACAAGAGGCTCTTGCAATTGTGTGTTGTATTACTAAATTAAATAAGTATCTTGCCGGAACACATTTCGTCGTTGAAACTGACAATTCCCCGTTAACGGTCATCGAGAAGGGACAACCGAAGAACAAACGCATCTACCGTTGCGCCCTTATTCTCCAGAACTATTCGTTTTCCGTTAAACACATTACAGGTTCCAAAAACACTTTAGCTGACTTGCTAACCAGATCTTCAGACTTCGCAGTCGAGCAGAGGAATGACGCTACATCATCGCCGTCATCTGGAACGACTACATAGTTAGTTAGTGTACATAGTTACATTACATTATTGATATTACGATAGACATACCATGTTATTTTTAGTGAAGTTGCACTATTAGATAAATTTTCCATTTGGCTAGAAGATAATACCAGTTTTGTATAATCACATAAATTTATCAATAAGTTAAATAACATAGCCCTAAAAATATACATAATGATTCAGCTACGTTATAAATTAAAGTAATATTTAGGCAATTAACAGCAACAAAGTAGTATATTACAAATTACATTTCTCTAACGAGACTACTTTGGTAAATACTAGTAATATTAGTTCATCAAGCAATAAACTGCATTAATTTAGAATTAAATACAGTTAGAATTTCTTAGTTTAATTAAGTAACAACATTGTGATTTAAGGGAGCTAACACATTTCTACTATAGCTATTTAGTTTAGTTAAATTATATTTCCTTTGCTTAATAACACCCATTAAACCAAAGTACAGAAAGGCAATTACAGTTTTTCCCCTTAGTATTGCCTAGTGCAATCAAACAATCTTGTAAATAAATTAGTGTACGATAGAAGTTATTGCTATTAAAATAATACACTATTAATTAAATGTAAATCAGCTTGTTCGCATGTTTAAAACGAGCGTATTTTATTTCAACAAGACAAACAATTTTAAAAATGCATTGTGTAACTGAGTGAGCAAAAAGTGTATGAAAGAAGGAATGAATGCATTAAAATGAGAAGTATGAATATTGGTGCGATTTTTTTTTTTTTTTTGCACACATGTTTTGTGTAAAATGATTTGTCTTCGTCTTCTGTGTAATACATGTGAGCGTGCAGTTATTTTATATGTGTTCCAATTACAATTACATTTCAACTATGGTGATGTTTTCGGGAGTCCCAGTTTGGCGACTCATCTCAGAAATTGAGCATAGGCCTTCATTTACGAGATGTAGAAACCTACCTGTGACACTTGAAAACCTAAAGTACACATATTATAAATATACACCTATGTTTCTAATTTAAACATTTTTTTTCTTGCATATCCTTTACAGGACATCGATGTCAACACCAGCATCTTTCAGCTGTATGTTGATTTCTTGACAAGATTACGCTAAGTAGTTTGCCATTGCTTTCTGAGCGGCCGGCTCACATACCCCGTAAGTTACCGATGTGATTCGAACCACTGTTGATTCTCACTGTCATCACGTTACCGACTAGATTATACGAGATTACGGAGAAAAGTCATAACCTCTAAGCCACGAAGCCAATTTAAACATACACTAATAATATAATATATTAATAATAATAATAATAATAATAATAATAATAATAATAATAATAATAATAATAATAATAATACAAGCACTCTCCCTCTATGTGTCTCCAACTTGCCGTGGTGGGGGAGCTTGCGTGTCCCATCGACCCCATGTGCTTGCAGATGGATGAAAACTACATATCGGACAACTTATGGGATAGGGGCCAGACTAAGAGAGACACAACTTGCTGCTCTGCAAGTAGACTGAGGATATTAGTCAAAATTTTGAATCAGTCGCACGAAGGGAGAAGTTCTTGGTCTGGACAATACTAAGGCTCTCTGTCGAGGGTTTAGGCCTCTAAGCCACAAACCCTCGGATATGAGAGCCGGGCCGATACCCACCTACCGAAAAATAGAGGTGGCATACTGAGCACGCTAAATGCGAAGTGGCAGTTCTGATACTTATTCGAAGGCTCTCAGCTGGGGGATATGACGGATTCCTGGATGAGAGGGCCTGGCCGTTTCTCGTTCACTGCTGCACGGAGGTAAGGTGCTGAGCCAGCAGCACATGTAGCCTACCTCGTGAGCGAGTAATAAAATTTAGAGAGTGTCCCAGTCGAATGAAATGGTTATGAAAACTGTCTGTATCTAACACATAGAGTGTAAACAAAAGTGAAAAACGTCCCAATAACACGAAATGGAACGCACGGCTAGCGAATCCATTGCGTGATCCGAAGTCAAAAGCAAAAGCTTACCGAGTGGATGTCGCCCACAGTCTGACCGTTTCTGGTGTGTGCTTGAGCGACCAGTGGCAAGCGAGATGCCCAACACATGGAAGTGAGGAATTAAAGCAGCCATGAGCAGGACGACGCAACTCCTTGGGTGAGCCCAGTCTCAGAGCAATATGTGCCGGCTCTGCAATTATGGAATCCTCCTTGGATATCTTTGGATATGCCCATGGTCTGCCCCTGCGTTCCCTTGAGGGATGACTGTGATGTCGAGGATCATTCTATCTTGACCAGCTGAGATGTGAGCGACATCACAACAAAAAGTCTAACGTGCCTCGAAACCCGAGGAAGGCTAACCTCACTAAAAAAAATGCCCGCCGAAGCCGGAAGTGCCGTCCTACGGGTGGCAAACTAAAAATTGGCACTATGCATTTACGTCCGAGTGAAATGTCTCGTCCGAATGTCTCTCGTGCTAGGAACAGCTCTGACTACCTAGTTTCCGAATGCCGCTCTAGTTCGGAACAGCTCTGACTGGGTAGTTTTCCGAATGTCCGTCGTGCCTGGACCAGCTCTGACGGGCGCAATGACAAGCACATGTCCGTGTCGAAAACTCGCTGAGTGGATATATATATATATAAATTGTATATTTCTTTACAGTACCCCTTACACATTTCTATTATAGCCGTGCTTTCTGTTAAAGTGTTCCATGTTGAGTTTCTTGGGTCTTGGGATGCATAATGTGATAATAAGCTTCCCCTTGCTTCTCAAATTCACATGGCTATGGGCTACATCCTCAGCCTTCAGATCCTTTTGGGCTGCCAAGGTAAATGGACACCTTGCTCTGTGGTATTCTGGCTAACAGCAACCCAGAGGTGTCCACTTATCCCAGTGGTAACTCGGGGACACTAGCATATGCTAGCCCAGTGTTTTAAGGTTGGCACAACCAGTTTTTACACATCACCTTTTCCTAAATTAGTACGTCAGGTGTACTTGGTGTACTTTCAAGTACCTATTTATAATTTGGTGCACTGTCAGGTATCTATTTATGACTCAAAGCACTTTAAAGTACCTATTTATGATTTAATACTGTGCTGGGCGCCTATTTTTGTCTCAATGTACTTGTAAATACCTTTTTATAATTTAGTGCACTACAGGATACCTATCTATGACTCAGTGCACTGCCAGGTACCTATTTCTGACTTTATGCAATTTCAGGTACACACTTATGAATCTGTGATGCCACAATATGGGCTGAACTTTTTATGACAGTCAACTGGTGACAGTTCTCCCTATCAGTGCTACCATTTAGTATACACCAAGCACTCATGAGGGATACACTGACCAACTACAGGGTGTATTTTTAATGAGTGGGTTTTTTTTGTTGAAAATATTGCCATTCCAAGTTTTGTATTTACTTTTTATGTTGCATGAACTCCACAGAGGGAGAATACAAAACTTGGAACGACAATATTTGCAGACACTGCACAGTCATTAAACATACACCCTGTATTACTCTGTGTATCCAGGCCTACAAAATGCGATGGCCCTGTCACACCACTGAACCATAACAGAAAACTGCTTCGGGGCAAATTTATATTTTTTTTAAACTACCCCCCACGCACAAACTTTACACTCATTTACAATTGTATATTGTTTTATTTGAATTCAGATGAATTAAATTTCATTTATTTCACATAATTTGTACACTTCAGGACATGTGATATTTCAGGAAGCATTAAAACTTCCTGCATATGGGTTTTCCAGGGCAGAACCATACAATGTAGCAACAGGATGAAAACATTACATTTTCTTATACAGTACTACATTTGTGCTTACAATTCAGATGTGCTTCTCGACAAGATTCAGTTATTGTGTACATCATCATTATCATCATCGTTATCGTGTGCCTTACTACCTGGCATTGGATTCTCCCCTGTGCTTTCTAGCAGCATATATTAAGGCAAATACTGGAACATGCTCTTCTCTCTGTGCTTTCCTCTCTCGCTTTTCCCATAAGTTTCACCAGTTGTTGCAATGTGTTTTTATCTTCTCATAACAGAGGGTGGGGAACGCTAGTACAAACTGGTTCGAATCCCAATATGGACTGCGTGGATGTTTATAAAAAAGAAAATGATGGTGAATCCCCATCTATCCTCGGGTAGTGCTTTGGATATCTAGCCTTTTCAGACAAAGGTGAAAGAGAGGATCATTGTGTATGTGAACAATCCCTTGAGAGTTGGACATAAAAATGAGAGCAAGCTGAAGAGGTCACTATACAAGCGAAATTTAGCAATTAAAAATTTTTACAAAACCAAGACAAGATGTAAACCATCCAATTAGAAAGTCACCAACACCATTACAAGATGTAAACCTTTCAATTAGAAAGTCACCAACACCAACACAAGATACAAACTTTCCAATTAGAAAGTCACAAGGACAAGATATAAACCATCCAATTAGAAAGTCACAAAGACAAGATGTAAACTTTCCAATTAGAAAGTCACCAACACCAATACAAGATGTAAACCTTTCAATTAGAAAGTCACCAACACCAATACAAGATGTAAACTTTCCAATTAGAAAGTCACCAACACCAATACAAGATGTAAACCTTTCAATTAGAAAGTCACCAACACCAACACAAGATGTAAACCTTCCAATTAGAAAGTCACAAGGACAAGATGTAAACCTTCCAATTAGAAAGTCACCAACACCAACACAAGATATAAATCTTCCAATTAGAAAGTCACAAAGACAAGATGTAAACCTTCCAATTAGAAAGTCACCAACACCAACACAAGATGTAAACCTTCCAATTAGAAAGTCACAAAGACAAGATGTAAACCTTCCAATTAGAAAGTCACAAAGACAAGATGTAAACCTTCCAATTAGAAAGTCACCAACACCAACACAAGATATAAATCTTCCAATTAGAAAGTCACAAAGACAAGATGTAAACCTTCCAATTAGAAAGTCACCAACACCAACACAAGATATAAATCTTCCAATTAGAAAGTCACAAAGACAAGATGTAAACCTTCCAATTAGAAAGTCACCAACACCAACACAAGATATAAATCTTCCAATTAGAAAGTCACAAAGACAAGATGTAAACCTTCCAATTAGAAAGTCACCAACACCAACACAAGATATAAATCTTCCAATTAGAAAGTCACAAAGACAAGATGTAAACCTTCCAATTAGAAAGTCACCAACACCAACACAAGATGTAAACCTTCCAATTAGAAAGTCACAAGCACAAGATATAAATCTTCCAATTAGAAAGTCACAAAGACAAGATGTAAACCTTCCAATTATATAGTCACCAACACCAACACAAGATATAAATCTTCCAATTAGAAAGTCACCAAGACAAGATGTAAACTTTATACCAATTAGAAAGTCACCAACACAATACAAGATGATTATCTTTCATTAACACAATACAAGATGATTATCATTTTATGGAGAGACCAGAATAAATCACCATTCAACGCCTCAGAACTGGTCACAATCAATTATGAAACCATGTGTATACACAATCTTAGATTGGCAAATGAGCCATGTGTACGTGTGGATTGTCACCCTGGGCAGCAGATCATGTACTCCAAAACTGCCTCAAATACGACATATATTAAGGCAAACTGTATGGCCTAGAGAAACAACAATAAAAGATAAACTTTAAGACCCCTGAGCGATCTATAAAATGACAGTAAAGTGTAAACAAGAGACATCATTGCAGATATAGACAAAAACATTTAACATATTAAAATGTAAAAAAAGTAAATTATCTTGGATTACATATCCTAGGTATGAATCCCAAAATTGGATACAGACTGTCAGATAGTGTGTAGATACACTTTATATCCACCTGTTTAAAAAGCCCTATAAAAAATTTACTTGAACAAAAGATCAACTGATCACCTTTTGTGTGTGTGACCAATTAAAGTATATATTATTTTTTATCAACACTTAGATCATTTTCAACGCAGGAATAAAATACTAAGAGTAGTGTTCTGAACAATTCAAATTCAAATGTTGAATTTTTAAAGGAGAGACGGTCTGTATTTGAGGCCGAAGTATCCATGTACTAATAAAAGCCGACCAGTAGTTTTTACAATACTGTTTGTTACCTTCTTCCCTGGAAATAATTTTTGAATGTATTAATTTTAAAATAAACCACTTATCTTCAAACTCTAACATATATTAAAAACTCTAACTCTATATAAAAGCTCAAAGTGAGAAAAAGATTCTGCCCCAAATAGATGAAACCCATCATATTCTTTAAGTGTAAAATAAAAAAACACTCCTTCGATATTACTATTATAATTTCTAGAGATATTAACATAAACTGGCATATACAGTGGATGATTTTAGAATCAAAATAACAACAAAGTTTCTAAATGGGAACTATAATAAAGGGTGTATTTATAAGGACTTTTAAAATTCATATTCACAGCTCTGCCAAAGCTAGCAATCCTAGAATATGAAGATAATCACACAACAATTCTTATGAGCCATAAGACAAAGCTTTTAGTGAGAATAGAAAGAGTAAAAAACAAGATAAACCAGAAATTAGTCATAAACAACGTGAATTTGTAGATGGAAAGGGCATAAACAATGCCATGTATATTCTCAGGACACTATTAGAAAAAGTAAAAACAGATCTATACTTATGCTACAGAGACTACACAAAAGAGTTTGACAGTGTGAAACATGAGGGCATAAACTACTGGAACAAGTAAACACTGATGATAATGAAGTGTGAATGATAAAGAGTATATATATTAGCTATAAAGAGCTGCTATAATAATCTGCAACCATTTAGAAATATTTCAATACATATAAAAGACTGTTCAGACTAGGATGTGTATTGTTCCCTGATTTGGTCATATATAACTTCTGATATGCTGATGACACTTGTCTTGATAGCAATAAGTCAGAGTAAAGATGTGGAAAATGATTGACAGTGGTTGCAGAAAGTGAAAAACAAAGAAATGGATAATGCCTAAATTTAAATTAAAGTCAATGGTACTAATTTGGGGGGCAAATACAGAAATTAAAATATTTAGGCACATGAATAACATCAGATGGAAGATGTATCACAGAGGTAAAGAACTTAACATGACAAACAAAATTCCATTTTCACTGCATTTTATCACATGAGAATGCAATAAATCCGCCATTGGAGGTTAGAAAAACATTTATTGAATGTTACACAGAGCCAGTTTTAACATATGGATATAAATCCTGGACTATTAGTAAACAAGTAAAAAATACCCTGGTGCCTCAGGAGATGTGGTTTTATGGAAGAATCCTGAAAATTCATTGGACTCTCAAAATGAGTAATTTTATTGGTTTGCAAGAGGCTAAAATACAAAGAAACCTTACCACAATCATCAGAAAGAGGTAGTCATCATGTTTGGACCACATTATGAGTAGATTAAAACTGGACCGTGTGACAACCGGAATGATTTATTGAAAGAGAGATAGAGAAATACAACGGGAGAAGACTCTTGACAGACTTGTTCTAGATCATAGAATGGTACCAGCACACGAACTGATACATGCTGCTGGAGATCTCAAGATGTGGAGAAGCATGATCACCCATGCCTGTCAGCAAGGCACTTATAATGAAATAAAACACACACCCTCATTCATGGATGCATACATGCATGCACATCCACCACCACAGACCTACTGTTGAAATAAGAATAGATAATGCATGCATACAAGACACATCCTCAACTATTCCACAACTATGGAGTTGTATTCAGTCAAGGCTTGTCAATGGTCATCATGTCAGAGAGGACCACCTTCCTGTACTTGCCCTCCAACTCCTTCATGTACTTGAACTGGTGAGCAACATGGAAACCCCTGATTGACTCCTCCTGGAACAAGTTCATCAATACAAAAACATTCATCATAAATTACTATGGTAGATCATTCAAATTACTGTGTGAATATGTGTGCTCTGTATTTCAGCTTGAAGAATTTATCTAACTACTTTCATTTATGCTGTGTCATTTCTGCAGTATGTACATGACGAGATGCAGCGAAATATCCCAGGCAATAAATCGTGCAATATATTGTTTGGTCTTTGTTATTCATATTCATCAGTGTTTTCTTGTACATATATCTTTTAATTATTTCTGTCCTGGAAAATGTCAGTTTCACAATCATAGCACTTAGGCTAGCAGGAGCCAAATAAATAACTGACTGGGACTGAATGAGTTAAAGTCAGGAACTGAATGAGTTAAAGTCTGGAACTGAATGAGTTAAAGTCTGGGACTGAATGAGTTAAAGTCTGGAACTGAATGAGTTAAAGTATGGGACTGAATGAGTTTAAGTCTGGGACTGGATGAATTTAAGTCTGGAACTGAATGAGTTAAAGTCTGGGACTGAATGAGTTAAAGTCTGGGACTGAATGAGTTAAAGTCTGGGACTGAATGAATGACCCCTCTGCCGTGCGTCCACCTTGACGAGGTAGAGGGGCTTGAGCGTTCCAATGACCCCAAGAGCTATGCCGACGGTAGCACAGCTACTGGTAGGGTCACCCATGTCGGACAGGTCAAGGGAGAGGGACCAGACGAAGTGACGCACAAACCTGCTGCCTTGTAGGTAGACTGGGGACAGTCAAAGGCTAGGGAAAGCATCCCGAAAAATGCTTGTCGAAATCGGATGTACTGAGCCACAGGCTTGACAAAGAAGTGCAACGTAACTTTATCATTTCATGATGCCACAGATGAAAATTAATCGTTATGGTGCTAATCCCGTGAAGTCCCATCAGGCGGTGATAGTGCCGGGCCCCCTGCCTCGAGGGGGTCCACCCATGACTACTGGTGGTCACCTTCCCCTGTGCTGTGGAGTCAAGGCACAGAGGAGTAGGTTAAGAGCTATTGACCAAAAACCCCGGACTCTCAACATACTACAATGGAATGCCGAAGGAGTTTATAACAAGAAAGCCTCCCTAACACAGCGTCTTCATAAAGATAGAATAGATGTGGCATGCATTCAAGAGACACACCTCAACGCCAATCGCACATTTTCAGTCGAGGGATATCAGGCCACACGTTTTGACCGCGAAGGACACAAAGGAGGAGTTGTAATACTTACACGAAATACAATACCTTGCAGCGAAGTATCTGTGATCTCTGACAACCAAACGGAAATTATAGGTGTTGATATAATGATAAAGGACATGAAAATAAGAATTTACAATCTGTATAGCCCGGCAGATAAGGATCTTACACTCTCAAACATGGAAATAACTGACACAAATTGCATTGTTGTCGGAGACTTTAATAGCCGCTCAGAAAGATGGGGATACCCAGATACTGACAAAAGAGGAGATGAAGTGGAGGACTGGGAAATAGACTCAAATCTCCATCTACTCAACAAAGCGGATGACACACCGAGCTTCTACTCCAGAAGATGGATTACCACTTCTACTCCAGACTTAGCTTTCTGCACAGGAGACATCCTCCACAAAATCGATCGCCATGTGCTTGACCAATTAGCAGGTAGTGACCACAGACCAATCAAGCTTGTAATAAATATGGAGTATGTTCCACAGGAGCAAAAGCCTTTGCCTCGCTGGAATTACAAACGAGCAGATTGGGACAGATTTTCCATACTAACAGACAAATATTGTGAAAACATAAATACACGATATGGCAACATGAAGCAAATGGTGGAAAGTCTAAACAGAGCAATAATACAGGCGGCCACTGAGTCTATTCCAAGAGGAGCGAGGAAAAATTACAAACCATACTGGACTGAGGAACTACAAATTTTGGAGGACAAAGTTGAAGATGCTAGGAAGACCGCAGAGAGAGAACAAACAACTGAAGCGAACATCTCTCTCAAAGCCATCTCAGCAAAATATAAAAGAACAGTAA
Source organism: Cepaea hortensis (assembly GCA_963921405.1). Lineage (NCBI taxonomy): Eukaryota > Metazoa > Mollusca > Gastropoda > Stylommatophora > Helicidae > Cepaea > Cepaea hortensis. Next base: position 77,813,402 of record OY992889.1, on the reverse strand, counting down.
ATCAAACAACAAGAGATTGTTGGAGGAAAAAAACAGAAAACCTGAATTTTGACAGGGATGGAAACAAACTATGGAAACTAGTGAAAGCCATGAACAATGAAGGACCTAGAAACAAACAAATAACAATTAAACAAGGAAATGCCTTGCTTACAGGAAAAAAGGCTGCAAATGCACTAATGGAACACTATGCCAGTGCAAACCACATTGATATTACAGCCGAACAGAAGAAAGCAATCAAAGATAAACAGATACATCATAGATATACAGAGACAGCAGCAGAATATATGATGGCAAATCTAACAATGGAAGAAATGGAACAGGCAATGAATACCCTAAAAAAAGAAGACATCACCAGGAAAGAATGGAATCACAAATGAAATGCTAATAGGACTAGGCACTAAGGCAAAAAAGAAACTACTAGCAGTCCTAAATTACAGCTGGAAGAGGGGAATAGTCCCACAGGCATGGAAGGAAGCTATACTAATACCAGTCCCAAAGAAAGGAAAAGACCTGGAAGAACCAAATGGCTATCGACCTATCAGTCTTCTTAGCTGTGTAGGAAAATTAATGGAACGCATTATCAATGGCAGGCTAACATGGCATCTGGAAGAAAACCAACTCTTAACACCTCACCAAGCAGGATTCAGAAAGTACAGATCCACTGAAGATCAAATAACCTATATAGCTCAGGAAATAGAGGATGCCTTCCAAGAGAAAAAGCACACACTAGCGGTCTGGATAGATTTAGAAAAAGCATTTGATAAAGTATGGAAGGAAGGACTGAAAGTAAAACTGCAAAAAATGCATGTTTGTGGGAAAATGTACAAATGGATCAGCCACTACCTTGAGAACAGAACTGCCAGGACAAAAGTACAAGGACAAACCAGCAAAATGATGCTGTTGGAGCAAGGTGTCCCCCAAGGAGGAGTTCTTTCACCAACATTATTCCTAGCATATACAAACGACATCACGGAAAATTTTCCAGCCAGAGTACACACATCATCCTTTGCAGATGACCTAGCCATATGGACATCTGAAGAATATATTAGTACAGCTAACAGCAGAATACAGCAAGCCCTATTAGCGCTAGAGGACTGGTCAAAATCATGGCTAGTGAAGATAAGTGAGGAGAAAACAACATGCACAGTATTCTCTCTCTCAACTAAAACTCAGCAACCTAAGCTGGTATTGAATGGAAAAATATTGCGCCATGAAGAAAATCCAAACTATCTAGGAGTCACCTTTGATCGTCGCCTGACATGGAAGACACAGGTTGAGAAAAATCGAACAAGAGCAAGGCAAAGAATGGCAATCATGAAAAAGCTTGCTGGTACAACGTGGGGAGCAGATGAGAAAGTTCTCAAGAAGTTATATACTGAACGGGTGAGGCCAGTACTGGAATATGGCATTGCAGCTTGGGCAACAGCAGCTAAGTCAAACTTTAACAAAATAAGCAGAGTCCAAAATCAAGGAATGCGAATCATAACTGGAAGCCTGAAGACAACGCCTATTAATGAACTAGAAAAGATCACTTGTTTACAACCAATGCAGGATAGAAGAGATAGCAGAGCCCAGCAACAAGCTGAAAAATTTAGAAGATTGACAGACCACCCTATGTATAAAAGGTTTAGTGGTTTTGGAAAGGGAAGACTGAAGCGTAACAACTTTGTAGAAACTGCAAAACGAAAGATTAGGGCAGATCCCATACTTAACATATCAACAGTCAAACCCATTTACAATGCAGACAAGTTCCCAGCTTGGAGACAGCAGCTACTGCCTGAGATGATAGAAAACATTCCTGGTATTGAGAAAAAGAACACTCAGCATGAAACCGAAAGAAGAAAAATAACCCTAAACTACATAAAAGAACATTACCCAAGCAGCAATTGGACCCATGCATATACAGATGGATCAGCCAAAAATTCAGTAGAGAATGGAGGACGATGAATTCTCCTAAATTTAAAAAATGGAGTGAAAAAAACACATTCAGTGGCAACTGGAAAGTTTTCAAGTAACTTCAAAGCGGAGGTAGAGGCTCTGAAAACTGCAGCAGAAATGCTCTTGATGGAGGAAAATAAAGAGACGCAAATAGCTATCTTTACAGATGCAAAGTCAGCTGTCTCAATACTGAAGAGCAATTACAGCACAGAAATAGCTGACCTAAGAGCAGCACTCCATGGTCTATGCCAGAAATCCAAAAAAGTTGTAATACAATGGATACCATCACATTGCAGTATACCTGGAAATGAAGAGGCTGACAGACTGGCAAAAGAGGGCGGACGACTACCACAGCCTGACATAGACATAACCTATAACGAGGCAAAGAGGTTGATAAAAAGCACTTATAGAATCAAATGGGAATCAGAGCATCCAGGTCACCAGAAGGATGATGCATATTACAAACTCGACCGAAGAGAACAAGTAGCAATCTTCAGACTCCGCACAGGACATAACAGGCTGAAATACCACTTGTTCAATAAACTAAAGATAGGAGATACCGATGAATGCAATTGTGGAACTGGTAAAATGACAGCTAAACATTTGCTGCAGGAGTGCCCAATATATGCAGAACAGAGAAAGATATTTTGGCCCACACCTGCTTCATTTGAGGACAAGCTCTATGGAGATATCAACAAGCTCAAGTTGACTACAGCTTACTTTAACTACATTCAGGTTGACATTTAAAGGTGCATGAAGAAGTATTTAGACTGCCGCACTTCATACCACAGGTATGTCGGTTACAAAAGCGCCCCAGAGGCATGAAATGGAATATTGCTTGGATAGCAAATCCATTACGTGGAAAGTCCGAACCAAAAGCTCACTGTGTGGGCTTCATAAAAGGTGGAAAAAGTGTCCCAGTGGCACGAAATGGAATATTGCTTGGATAGCAAATCCATTATGTGGAAAGTCCGAATCGAAAGCACACTGTGTGGGCTTCATAAAAGTTGGAAAAAGTGTCCTAGTGGCACGAAATGGAATATTGCTTGGATAGCAAATCCATTATGTGGAAAGTCCGAATCGAAAGCTCACTGTGTGGATGTCATCTGCAGACTGCATACTTCTGGTTTCCGGAAGAACAGCCTATGGTGAATGGAAGGCCCAATATACGGAAGTGAGGCTAAGCAGCCATGTGCAGGACGTGACGATTCCTTGGGTGAGCCCAGTACCAGAGCGCTGTGTGTTGGCTCTGCAAGTATGGAAGCCTCCTTGGATGGCGGGGAATGCCCATGGTCTGCCCCTGCCTTCCCTTGAGGGCTGACCAGGATGTCTTTGGCTGTTCTATATGGGCCAGCTGAGATGGGGGATAACACCACAACAGTGAGAGCCAAACGTCCTAAGAAACCCCCGGGAAGGTTAACCCGGTCAACAAATGCCCGCAGAAGTCGGATGTGTCGGCCTAACGGCGCAAGAACGCAGCTCTGCTGTGGACAGGCACAACGCAATCACGTCCGGAAAAAAACTCCGGATGAACGAAGAAGAAGAAGAATGAATGAAAGTCTGAGACTGAATGAATGAAAGTCTGAGACTGAATGAGTTAAAGTTGGTACTGAATGAATTAAGGTCTGGGATTTAATGAGTTGCAGTCTGAGACTGAATGAGTTAAAGTCTGGGACTGAAAGAGTTAAAGTCTGGGAGTGAATGAGTTAAAGTCTGGGACTGAATGATTTAAAGTCTGGGACTGAATAGTTTAAGTATGGAACTGAATGAGTTAAAGTCTGGGATTGAATGAGTTAATGTCTGGGACTGAATGCTTTAAAGACTGGGACTGAATGAATGAAAGTCTGAGACTGAATGAGTTAAAGTCTGGGACTGAATGAATTAAGGTCTGGGATTTAATGAGTTGCAGTCTGAGACTGAATGAGTTAAAGTCTGGGACTCACTTAGTTAAATTCTAGGACTAATGAGTTAAGGTCACGTCTAGAATGGAAACATTTATGATCATAACTAGGACACAGTGTCCACAAGAAAGTACTGTCCAAGACTGAAGGAGTTAAACTGTGAGACTAAATGCTTTAATGTCTGAGACTGAATTAATTAAACTCTGAGGCTGAAAGAGTTATAGTAACATCTAGAATGGCATTCAATATTAAATTTCCAGTTAAACTCATGACATGTTCATGACACAATTCATTCTCTCTGTCATTAATTCATTCTCTCCCTGTCACTAATTCATTCTCTCTCTCTAATTCATCCTCTCTCTGTCACTATTACACTCTCTCAGTTGACTTCATGATTATAACAGTTGACTTCATGATTAGAACAGTTGTGTTCATGATTATAACAGTTCACTTGATGATTAGAACAGTTCACTTCATGATTAGAACAGTTGACTTCATGATTAGAACATTTGTCTTCATGATTATAACAGTTGACTTCATAATTAGAACAGTTGACTTCATAATTAGAACATTTGACTTCATGATTATAACAGTTGACTTCATGATTATAACAGTTGACTTCATGATTATAACAGTTGACTTCATGATTATAACAGTTGACTTCATGATTATAACAGTTGACGTCATGATTATAACAGTTGACGTCATGATTAGAACAGTTGACTTCATGATTATAACAGCTGACTTCATGATTATAACAGCTGACTTCATGATTATAACAGTTGACTTCATGATTATAACATTTGTCTTCATGATTAGAACAGTTGACTTCATGATTAGAACAGTTGACTTCATGATTAGAACAGTTGACTTCATGATTAGAACAATTGTCTTCATGATTATAACAGTTGACTTCATGATTATAACATTTGTCTTCATGATTATAACAGTTGACTTCATGATTATAACAGTTGACTTCATGATTAGAACAGTTGACTTCATGATTATAACAGTTGACTTCATGATTATAACAGTTGACTTCATGATTATAACATTTGTCTACATGATTAGAACAATTTTCTTCATGATTATAACATTTGTCTACATGATTAGAACATTTGTCTTCATGATTATAACAGTTGACTTCATGATTATAACAGTTGACTTCATGATTATAACAGTTGACTTCATGATTATAACAGTTGACTTCATGATTATAACAGTTGACTTCATGATTATAACAGTTGACTTCATGATTATAACAGTTTACTTCATGATTATAACAGTTGACTTCATGATTAGAACAGTTGACGTCATGATTATAACTGTTGACTTCATGATTAGAACAGTTGACTTCATGATTATAACAGTTGACTTCATGATTAGAACAGTTGACTTCATGATTAGAACAGTTGACTTCATGATTAGAACAGTTGACTTCATGATTATAACAGTTGACTTCATGATTATAACAGTTGACTTCATGATTAGAACAGTTGACTTCATGATTATAACATTTGTCTTCATGTTTATAACATTTGTCTTCATGATTATAACAGTTGACTTCATGATTAGAACAGTTGACTTCATGATTAGAACAGTTGACTTCATGATTATAACAGTTGACTTCATGATTATAACAGTTGACTTCATGATTATAACAGTTGACTTCATGATTAGAACAGTTGACGTCATGATTATAACTGTTGACTTCATGATTAGAACAGTTGACTTCATGATTAGAACAGTTGACTTCATGATTAGAACATTTGTCTTCATGATTATAACAGTTGACTTCATGATTATAACATTTGTCTTCATGATTATAACAGTTTTTTTCATGATTATAACAGTTGACTTCATTATTATAACAGTTGACTTCATGATTATAACATTTGACTTCATGATTATAACAGTTGACTTCATGATTATAACAGTTGACTTCATGATTAGAACAGTTGACTTCTTGATTATAACATTTGACTTCATGATTATAACAGTTGACTTCATGATTATGACAGTTAACTTCATGATTGTAACAGTTGACTTATGATTAGAACAATTGTCTTCATGATTATAACTGATGACTTCATGATTGGAACATTTGTCTTCATGATTATAACAGTTGACTTCATGATTATAGCAGTTGTCTTCATGATTATAACAGCTGACTTTATGATTAGAACATTTGTCTTCATGATTATAACTGATTACTTCATGATTAGAACATTTGTCTTCATGATTATAACAGTTGACTTCATGATTATAACAGTTGTCTTCATGAGTATAACAGTTGACTTCATGATTAGAACAGTTGACTTCATGATTAGAACAGTTGACTTCATGATTAGAACAGTTGACTTCATGATTATAACATTTGTCTACATGATTAGAACAGGTAACTTCATGATTAGAACAGTTGACTTCATGATTAGAACATTTGTCTTCATGATTATAACAGTTGACTTCATGATTAGAACATTTGTCTTCATGATTGGAACAGTCAACTTCATGATTAGAACAGTTGACTTCATGATTATAACAGTTGACTTCATGATTATAACAGTTGACTTCATGATTGTGGCAGTCAAGTTTCTAGCCACGTTTTAAAGTGGATCCCAGGATCACCTTGACTTTAACTGAAATTACTAAGACGTGAATGTCCTGTTCTTTTCCACAGGCTCGGTCAATGACCGACTGGAGAATCTGAGGGCGATATACCAGAATGCTGAATCTCTGAAGAAGGCAACACTGTGAGCTAATCTATGAGCGGAGACATTAGTATTTGTTCATTCCTTACAGAGATGATTGTTTCAAAATGGATATCAGTCTCTCTGTCTTAAAAAAAAAAATCTAAAATCTCTGTCTGGATACAGTGTTTCTCAGTGGATAATTATACAGGGTGTTTGTAAAGTCTCACTACACTTTGTATATAGAACAAATTTGAAAAATGAAGTACGTGATGTCATAAAAAATGTGCTCCACTGTAAGACAGACAGGCTGAACTGTAAGTAAATGAACTTAGGGTACAGTGTAAAGAGAAAGAGATATTATACCAAGTGTACCAGATTTCTGTGTGTCTGACATGGTGAGATTCTGTGAAGATGTTGACATCTTTCTGCATGTTCTGCGCGTGTGATAGTGCTGTTTCTTGATTCGTTGTTTCCAGAACATTATTATAAAACTCCTGGCAAACATGGTAATGCAATGGCTGCCATGCTTCCTTTATGGCCCAGTGATCATGTGTTTAAGGCAGGAATTTTTTCTATTGACCAGGCACATCATCATCATCATCATCATTAGCCATGCAAATAAGGATGAGCGGTCATTGTGCCGATGTTATTAACACACTTAGAGAGATGTCGAGAGTGGAGGACTTTGACATCAGCGAATCCACATCAATGCCCAGAATGAGAGACTCTGGAGTAAAAATTGGCATGGACAGACACGGGAGGCACATTGGGAGAACAAGGGGTCTCGTCAACCAACACAGAACTGGCACTATTAGCTACCAGACGCTGATGCATACCTTGGGGAGAAGATCTGAGCACCTATGGACTTTTTCCGGAATGCATGGATGATACCCCAACAAATAACATGGGCGGTCTTTGCTTTCCCCTTGCTCTTTTCCCATCAATATTGCCATTCTACTACAGAAGCCATTACTGTCAAGGAATTTATACTTGGCACCAGAATCCTAACATGATGGTCCGCTGCCCTTGTGGAAGCTTATAGAGGAATAACGATGGTGATGATGACAGCAGTATTTGATACAAAAATGTACAGATCAACACACCAGGCTACCTGGACATTTTCTGGGAGGTAAAAGCATCTGACTTGATATTAACCACATCACCCTCATGTATCTACAATTTTAGTATTGTCCAGACCCTCTTCTCAGTTCCTTCTGAGACACTCTTTCTTGATATGGACACTCCGTCTGTTCAGTTGCTCTCTCCACATGATCCCAGAGATTTCAGCACATCACCTTTATAGTCAAGTAGCTCTCCTCCCAGAGAAACTGCAGCAGCAACCTAATCTATCAACTTATTGATTGCCCAGCACACCAGAGTGCCCTTAGCACAAAATCCATAATATACTTGCAATCTCTTTTGTGTAGAGCACTGCTAGATGAAATTATATTTATATGGGCAATTATTTGTCTTTGTTAATTTGTCTCCTGCAGTCCTTGAATATTGGTCTCCTTAGTTGACCAAAGGATTCCTAACATTATACAAAGACACCACATCTCAGCGGCCTCTGGTTTCTGTCTAATCTTGGTATTCAGGTTCCGTGATTTACAGGCATACAGATGTATGGAATAGTTCAAAACGTGTTTTGTTGAAGATTATACAGATGTAATTGTTATTACAGAAATATTTCAGAATTTTCTTCTGGTCATTTTGTTGTTAAACAATGAAATATGTAAAACATTGGAACAGGTCATACTGTTTTATACCAAATGAAGCCAGTTTCAAACCGCAACCCTGATTGCTGCAGATGTGGTATTGTTGGAAATGTTGTATATGGAATATGTGTATGTGAAAATGTGACTATGATATTTTAAATTAAAAAAATGGGAATCCTGAAAGGTAAATTGAGCATATGTGTTTGTAACAAGGGACATATCTTCAAATAAAGTATACAATTTTGGACTTTTTATATTTTGTGCATAAGATGTGAGTTACATTATGTGAAATAAGTACTGACATTAAATGTTAGAAATATAATTCTTAAGTGTTACATATAACCAGTTTTAACATATGGCTGTGAATCATGACTAGTTAGTAAACAATCAAGAAACATTTAGCTACCAAAGCCCACTGGCCATTCATTCATATATATATATATATATATATATATATATATATATATATATATATATATATATATATATATATATATATATATATATATATATATATATATATATATATATTCTGGTCTATTTGGTCACAATGAAATAAACTAAATATTACCAATGTTTAAAGTGGATACGTCACTATGATCGCAGATCAGCATGGCCAAATGGATAAGAACACATTCTTAAATATCTGTTGTGCTGATGCCGAGGTAAGCGGTTCAACCCCAACACTGAACAGCTGGACTAAAATGTTGACCTGTCGTCCTTGACTTGCGGACGTAAATTACAAGTACCTCTGAAGTCGGAGTGGGTTCGCCTGATGGCGAGGGACACTGTTAATAGGGAAAGTCAATCCACACAAAAAATTAAGTCCGTCACTACTATAAGTAGTGTGTATGGACTACGCTTGAGTTCAAAGCGAGCGAGCGAAAAAAAAAAACATCAATATGATCCTTGTAATTCCATTCCATAGTTGTCTATACACAAGCGTAAATTCACGTCATCTGAGATGAGATGCATAAGAAACAGCTGGAAAAACAAGAAGAGATAGAGAGACAAATGAAAAACTAAGAATAAGTGTTGTGATATCACCGATTACTGACTTGACAGAACACCAAAGAATTAAATGGTTCGGACACTTAACTAGAATAGAACAAGACCAGCCAGCGGCCAGAGCAGAACATTCTACATGAGAACATCGGGATACAAGGTGAGATAACAACCCAGGAAGAGCTGGCTACACGGAGTAAAAGGGATATTAAAGAAATCAAATGTGACACTAGCACAAGCAACAACACAAGGGAAACACAGAAAACATTACATCCACTTCTCTCTGCAACGCTTTGCAGCAAAAGTAGTAGGACAAAAGAAGTTGTCTGTCTTGTGCCGCTCTCTTCATTTCCTTGTCTGTCTGCACTGATATGTCTGTTCATGTCCCTGTTCCCTAGTATGTGCCCTCCAGTTGTGTTTTCATGTTTTAAGGTGTGACCAAGCCATGAGAGTCTTCACTGTCAGATTACTTGACAAACAATCGCTTTCATTCTGTTATATATTCCAAACCATGTTCATCTGTCAATTTTTCAATCCAATTAGTTATTGATATTTGGTGTTTGTCCATCAAGAATGATGATGACCATTCATTTTATCCAGTGGGGTTGAAAGTTTGGAGCTGTGAGTTCTAAGATGGCTGGTAAGGCCTATTTTGGCTCGGAACATTCTCTGACAATGTGGGAAAAAAATGTTTGACATTCCAGGAGAAGGATCTCCTGCTGTGGTTTTTTTTGTTTTTTGTTGGTCCAGTCTTTTTTTTCACAGTTCTTGCAGTCCTGTTTGCTTCACAAGTGACTACACCCTAGCGTAATGATGTACGCCATTAATTTTGGTCATTGGCAGCAGTCCCCTAAGTGTCGTGATGAATTTCAAAAGCTTTTAGTGAAATCTTCAGAGTGTCTTTAAAGCGTTTCATCTGGCCACCTTGGAAGCACCTCTAGTTATTGACATATTTCGGTAACACCACATCTTGGGCGGGCAGGCTAGCAAAACTGATAGCGAGCCTGGCTGGTAGTACCATGAGCATGGGCTGAAAGAGGTTCAACGCTTGGGCTTGTTGCTTGCCAAAGTGAGGGAATGATTGGCCACCTATTTTCTTTCTAGGTCTTGGCCTACAAAATGTGATGGCGCTATCACATCACAGACAATTTATTTTTGTTATTATTATCAAGTGTTTCAGTCCTTGGGCTGGTCGTGAAGCTTCCTTATAATTCCAATCCCTAGTTGTCTGTCTTGTGTACATTTAATTCCATGCATGTCTGCATTGATAGATCTGAATTTCTCTCTTCCCCAGTATTGTGTACTCCAGTATTCTCTTTGACGTTTCTTCACGTCTTAGAGTGCGACCAAGCCATGTGCCTTCACTTTTCGTTATTTATTCACGTCTTAGAGTGCGACCAAGCCATATGTGTTCACTGTTTGATTATTTATTCACATCTCAGAGTGTGACCAAGCCATGTGTCAGACAGATAGATTGACAGACAGACAGACAGATAGATAGATCCCCACCAGGGGCTGGGCGAAACCGGCCGGGTCAGTTAGATATCTTGGATATCGAAGGATTTGTTTTTCCGTTCGCTTGGCCGATCTATAGATATCTATAGACAGACAGGGAGGGAGGGATAGACGGACGGACGGGTAGGCAGGCAGGCAGGCAGGCAGACAGACAAACCGACAGACAGATAGAGAGGGAGGGAGGGATAGACGGACGGAGATAGATATAGATAGATAGATAGAGAGGGAGAGAGGAAGGGATGGAGGGATAGACGGACGGACAGGTAGGCAGGCAGACAGACCGGCAGATAGATAGATAGATAGATAGATAGGGAGGGAGGGATGGAGGAGTAGACGGAGAGATAGACGGACGGGTAGGCAGGCAGTCAGTCAGACAGACAGACAGACAGACAAACAGACAGATAGATAGATAGATAGATAGATATATAGATAGATTGATAGATAGATAGATAGATCCCCGCCAGGAGCTGGGCGAAGCCGGGCCGGGTCAGCTAGTGTATATATATACTATATATAATATATATATACACACACACACATACATATAACCGTGGTCACATTCGCACTTCGAGTGCTAACAAGTCAAGATACCTTATTCTGTCAAGAAGCCTGATTCGCTGGAAAATGTCACGTGGAAAGTCCAGCAACAAGAAACACGCTGTAGCTAAGATGTGCAGCATGGGAGCCGACAAGAAGAAGAAGAACGTGGAGAGCCTACCTGCTAGCCGCATCAAAGAGCCTGATACTACAGCTATTACTGAATCTGCTACGAGGGAGAAGATTGACAGTCCAACACAGTCAAGAACCAAGACAGCAGAGAAGGATGAGAAAGACACCAGAGTCGGAAACACCGACTCAAAAACAGTCCGATGGTTCATCAAGCGGATTCAAGTGGAGCTGACAGACGAAGAAATCCTGAAACAGCTACGAGAAGAGAATCCGCACATCCAATTTATGAAGGCGGAGCGGCTCCTCACCTACTCCAAGATACCTAAAACTTTGGCGGTGGTGATATCGGAGGGCAGCGAGATGCCCATAACAGTATCAATCAACAACAGAATACAGCAGCCAGAGAGATTCATCCCTAGAGTCAACCAATGTTCCAGATGTCAGAGGGCCGGCCACAGCAGAGCAATATGCCGCAGTAAGACGGAAATCTGCTGTTACTGCACCGATCACCACGCCTTCAAGGAGTGTCCGCTGGCCAAGCTGGACACGGCCTTCAGAGCCCCTAACAACAAAAGAAAATGCGCCAACTACCTGGGCAAGCATGGAGCAAGATACTTGGGCTGTCCGTACCTGCAACGACACAGAGACGCCTTAAAGATCGCAACTACTACGAAGACATCAGTCAAGGAAGCAATGCGAAGGGGCGAGACAGCCACGGGTATAGCACAAGCCGAAAGAGATCAACTTCAAAAACAGATAGGCGAGGTGAAGAGGCAAGTCAAGGCACTGCTGACGCCGCCCCGAATAACGACAACGAAAAACTACTGGCGGAAATGAAGGAGATTCAGCAAAACATCAAGCAAGAAGTAGAACATATGGCACTGATTAAGAAGGAGAACGAAGAGATCCTACAAACCATTAAATCAGAGCGAGAACTACAGAAAGCTGAAATGGAAATACTCTGAAATAAAACAACAGAAGCCGAACAAGGAATTACAGAGAAATCGCAGGATGAAAACCAAGAGACCGAGCCTGAACCACAAGCGAAAACCAGCAGCCCAACCACGACGCCCGAAACATTCAAAGGGAAGCCAATATCCCACCAGACATCCGAAGAAAATCGAGATGACCACCCTGACGTCGGCATAGAGGACGTCCCGAGGCCAGGAATATTGTTCCCTGAGATAACGAGGAAATACTAACTCAAGTGCGAGGAATACAGAACGCGCATGGAAGAAAAAGAAAAGAAGTACAAGAAACTCAAAGGGAAACCAATGCCCCGCCGTACCGCCACAATGCCAGATTTAAAACTCGCAGATGAATACACATGGCAATACTACATAGAAGACGGAGAAATCATCCCATGGCTGACCACGGAGGAAGCAATCAAAAGACAGCAAGAACTCAAACGCGGAAAGCAAAGTGAAAGAAAGCGCAATGAGACATATCACATTGAAAAGCTTCTACAGTTAATTCACAAATGAGAAGGCAAAAATACCAAGTAAAAAGTCCTTTTAAAGACTGCAACAAGTCAAGCCAGGAGCCTGCGCCAACAAAGAAAACCATAAGAGGAAACATGCACAAAGGACGGTCGCCGACCGATCCCTCTGCTGACGTCACAGACACAAACGCTACATAACCAGTCCGAGACAGGACTCACTCGTAAGAGCGCAAAAGACAAGAATTAGGGTGAACGAACTCACAAACACCACGGACCTCAACAATAACCACAGCTGAGGAAGCAGGTTGAACGAGGCCGAATTTGGAATTTTTGTTTTGAAAATTGGAATTGGAATACATATAACACTACTGTATGGGTGGTACATAAACCTGGACAATGAACAAGCAAATGGAAAGTGGAGATGCGGATATGCAAAATGATGTTATAATAAATAATATAATCAATTATAATCATGCAAACAAAAACAATCAAATACAGTAAAGCTTCTAGAGAAGCTTAAAGAGAAAACAAAATGTGGACATCAGAGGACAAGCTAAACACCAACCTTAAAAAAGATATCGTGAACAGAATGATTTATTAGTACGAATATTTTTTTTTTTCCTGTCTTCGAGGCGAAGAGGTTACGGGAGCATTTCCCACATACACACTTTTGAAAGTCAGCTGCAGCAAACCGCCTTGCGTTGTTTTTTACGAAATGGCATGAGTGCCGGTCGTTCAGAAAGCAATGGAAAACTACTGAACGTAAACTTGAAAAGTTATCACAACAGTAAAAAAATATTGGTGTTGACGCGACGCCCTCTAAAGGATATGCAACTATGTTATTATTCTTTAATACAAGGGAAATAATTTCATCTAGGTTGAAATAATATTTCTTTCTGCTTTAGCAATCAAGGGGAACAATTATCGATTTCACTATACTTGTACTGATAGCTATTTTGCAAGACAAGCATATGTTTATTCCTGTAACACTTGTATTTATATTTTGGACGGTTTCAAGTGAATGTTACCATTATAAAAGCTTTACATACTTTTGATTATTATTGGAAATTTCAGACACTAAATTGTTGTGTAATATATATTGTTTAGTAAACTATTTATTTCTTTATCTGCTAGGCCGCGTCTGTCTAAACAGAAGTTAGGTTTACTCTGGTTTCTCTTCACAACGTATATATTGTTCGCCAATTCGTCTATTGTGTAGTATCTGTTCTTCGTGGCCGAGGGGTTAGCAGCTTTCAATCGAGCATGTGGAAAAGGAGAGAGAACGGGTGACCATCCATTGGCTCCCGAATACTATCAGTTCTGAAGGAGTAAAGTTCTTGGTCTCCGAAACCATCGGAGACAAAAATGCGGAAGTTTTCCGCATTCAATACAGCGGCGGCAAGTGGGGTGTGTTATGTAACCCCACTAAAGACGTGCCGCACTATGTGCAAATCAAAGCGCCCGGCACCACCAACGGCCATCGCATATTATATACGATGCCTGGCCGTAAAACCCAATGTCCAAACTGCTTCTTGGACGACCACTGGGGGAACAAGTGCCCGACAAGAATGCGCAAGAAAGAAAATAAAAACAAATCCACGGAATCTCAACAAGAAGAATTCCCGGCACTTAGTGGTGAAACCCACAGAAAGCCCACCCATGCCGCCCAAGATGGCGCTGGGGCAGCCGGCAGACCGGAGGCCACGAGGCCAGCTGATGAGACAACAACAACAGAAGAAGGCGAAAAAGATGGTTTTACAACCGTCCAACACAAAAGAAAAAGACAACGGAAGGAGAGAGGGCAGTCTGTCTCTTCAAATGGCAAGGACGTAAAAGAGGAGGATGGGGAATCTTCTCCCTCCGTTCCTAGCAAGAGATTTACGAAATCGGAACATAAACAGAACGAAAACAATCCTAGCGACGGGGAGGGGCCTCTATTCATAAACACTGATTCGGAAACAGAAGAAGACGACGAGGAAGACGACAACCACGGAAAACACACTAAAGACGGAGAAAACATTCAAGACTAAAGATAAAACAACAAAAGGTATCATTAACGTTTTAATAACTTATTCTTATAACTTATCATTGTTTAGTTTTAATTTTTTATAAATGGCTGATAATTTAGTAATAATTAGTTTAAATATTTCAGGGATGAAAAACAAATTACAACATATAATCACACTCATACACAAACACAAACCAGATTTTATTTTACTACAAGAAACCAACATCAAAACAGACTTTCAAGCAGCAGAAATAGTGACACGGTTAGGTTTAAAATATTCATGTTTCAGTTTAGCTAAAAATAACACGGGGTCGGGGGTAGCCATTTTACAAACTTCTGATAGGTGGACTATTTATAGAACGCACAACGACCAACACGGCCAGATTAGCACGGTACAGGTAACTAACGACACACACACGTCTTACACAATAGTGAACATACACGCGCCACCCAATTATAATTATCAACCTGTATTCTACGAAGATTTAGACTATTTTTTAACACAGACATACAGGGGACAAAATATCGTTTTTGCCGGTGATTTCAACTGTGTTCTTGAAGATTTAGACGTAGTGGGTGGTTTTGTAAAAACACAGTTGAGAAGAGCCGGCAAGGACGATATGCATCAACTAGACACACTACGAAACATCATCGACACACACAACCTCACAGACGCATTCAGGCATACACACCACGACAGTAGGGAAACGACACACACAAACAAAACGCACAATAGGTCATCCAGACTAGATAGGATTTATACACCAGCAACACACCACATCATACAAACCAAACACCTACGGGAAACATTAGATTACACAGACCATAAAGGTGTACTAGCCCACATCAGCACAAACAGCACGAACACGCAGCCAAACGGAAGGTCACCTCACTGGAAGATGAACAACTTGCTCCTAAAAGATTCAGAATATGTAGAATATATGACACAGCTCATACACACGTACACAGGAAATATACCAACTGAGAACGTCACACAATACTGGGATTTGCTAAAAAGCACCATACGAAGCAGAACACAGCATTTAGCAACCATGATTCACAAAGACAGACTGAGACAAGAGCGCATAATACAGACAGCCATACGACTAACAAAACAGACAGACACAGATGCACTTCACTTACACACACTAGAAGCACAACTAGAAGAACATCAACAGCACAGATATCTCGGTGCTCTTCTTAGAACAAAACTAAACACAATCACACAAGAGGCACCGAGTCGACAGTACATGGCACTAGAACAGAACATTCAGAGAAACAGACAAATCAGCAAAATATTAGACATGCAGGGAAACATCCAGACCTAAACACCACACATAGGGACTGCTTTCGAGCAACACTACACACATCTATTCACAGCAGAGGCAGTCGACACACAGATACAAGACAACTTCCTACAGTACACAAAGAAATTACCCAACACAGACAGAGACACACTGGACTCAGAACTGACACTGACAGACATAACACAGGCACTGAGCACACTGAACAAAGACAAAACACCAGGACCAGACGGTTTGACAGTAGAATTCTACCAACATTTCTTTCCTATCCTAGGCAATCTTCTCCTCAAGGTTTATCAGGAAGCCTTTGACAAACAACATCTTCCTGATAGCTGCAACATGTCTTACATCACACTCATACCCAAAGACAACACTGACAAAACACAACTGAAGAACTACAGACCAATTTCCTTACTTAACACAGACTACAAGATACTTGCCAAAGCACTCACCAACAAACTTAAACCTTTCATGCCAACACTCATACACCCAGACCAACAGTGCAGTGTCAAACAAAGAAACATACATAATCACACCCATCTCATTAGAGACATTATCACCTACACCCACGGGAAAGACTGTCCATCCTCCCTCTTGTCCT
Source organism: Cepaea hortensis (assembly GCA_963921405.1). Taxonomy (NCBI): domain Eukaryota; kingdom Metazoa; phylum Mollusca; class Gastropoda; order Stylommatophora; family Helicidae; genus Cepaea; species Cepaea hortensis. Next base: position 77,796,612 of record OY992889.1, on the reverse strand, counting down.
TGGATCAAGAGAAGGCCTTCGACAGAATTTCCCACACTTACCTGCACAGGACACTAGAACACTGCAACATAGGGCAGTACTACCGGCAGTGGATACAGATCCTGTATAAAAATCCTGAGAGTAAAGTGTTGGTGAACCATTCACTGACAGCAAGCTTCAGGCTCACAAGATCTGTAAGGCAGGGATGCCCCTTATCACCACTACTGTATGTGCTGACCCTAGAGCCACTATTAGAAAAGATAAGACAAGACACTAGTATTAAAGGAACCTTCTTGCATGGGATAGGAGAGCAGAAGCTCATCGCTTATGCAGATGACACTGCTTTCTTTCCCACCAGCAACACATCAATAAGGAACATACTCCACACCTTTACCCATTTTGGAAAAGGCAGTGGAGCCAAAGTAAATGTACAGAAGTCACAGATAATGGGTCTGGGAAAGTGGAAACAGAAATCTGATTTCCCTCCAGATCTGAGACACACAGACACCATGAAACTGTATGGGATCACATTTCCATGTGATCCCACAGAAACACACAGACAGACATGGCATTCACTGACCCAACAGATCACAGACATGTTACATAGGTATAGGTACAAGACATCCACAATATTTGGTAGAAGCACAATAGTCAACACATACATAATACCTAAAATAATATACTTAGCGACAGTACTGGACCCTCCCAAACAGACCATCACAGACATAAACAAACAAATCAGACGCTTCATCTTCACCAACACAATATACAGCATCAAGCACAAAACTCTCATACAAGACAAACAGCAAGGAGGAATTGGATTACAAGACGTCCACACAAAAATACTGTCACTTAGAATTAGTTACATAGGCAAAATCATCAGACACCCAGAACAGCATAGATTAGCGTTATATTATATAGCACACAACATTAAACACCTCACACCTCTTAACAATGCAACTGCACATTACCAGGGAACACTGCCAACATTCTACCAGACATGCATACAGGCAATACAAAGACATGAACACTTAATACAGCAAACAACACACAAAATATACAAACAGTTAGTTAGAGAGCAAGCACCACCACTCAAACTTAGGATCAAAAGAGGACAAAAATACTTCATGTCTGACTTCACATGCACCTTTTCAAACCTACACAACAAACACATAACACCAAAAGCCAGAGAGATCACATATAGACTGATATACAATATGACGCCGACAACACAGGTAGAAGCACACAGATCTAAACAAACATCACAATGCCAATTATGTAGAAACAACACACAAGAGACAGAGGAACACATCTATTATGCTTGTCCAACAATTACAGCCATACGCGCAACACTCAAACACCTCATACATACACACACAGGCAAACAAACCGACATATATAAAGCAATTTTTCTCAATACTATACCAAAATCAGCAAAACACATACATACAAAACTACTGACAGCTCTTTCTTACTACAGACATCTCATATGGACATGTAGAAACTCAGCCAGATACAAACACCGCACATATAACACACACTTAATATCATTTATGTACACGCACAAAATAGCACAACTGTTTCCTGAGTAAATCATATGTATTCTTCATTATTGAATTACAAAGTTGGTATACATGAGTGCGAGGAAGAATCTGGGAAATGTGAATGAATGCGGATTGAATGAACATACAATCACATATGGTTTACCAAACCAACGATATTGTAAAATGTGTGAAAACACAAATGCGTGTTTATTCTTACAACAAAAAAAAAAAACAAAAAAAAGGGAAAAGATGAATGAACCCTTACAAAAAGGAGAAAAAAAAAAAAAGAAAGAAAGAAAAAAAAAAAAAAAAAAAATGCAAGGAGAAAAGAAACCAACTCCTCTACTCATACTATTATTAAAAAATAGCAGGTTGCACTTCTATTTTACTTGCTATGCTATATTAAAACCTTTGCCGAGAAAATCATGTTTAGTAAGTGGAATCACATGTTTATTATATTTTTGTCATTATTATTACTACTATTATCTTTCCTGTCATTATTCTTAGTATTTGTTTCTACCCTTACTATCATTATCATCGTTATAAATATTTGACTTCATCTCGCATGTATTCCCCCCCCCCCCCCCCCCCCCCCCCCCCCCCTTCTTAGACTTGTTGCCTTTGCTGATGCCCTCACCAGTTGGCTCAGATAGTCGCCCTGCCTCTACAATTATTACCAGAGAGTGGTGAAAATTTGATTGGTGAGGTGGGGCCAATGAGGAGAGCGGCAGCAAGGGAAACAATAATGGGAAGTTTTTTCTTTCTCTTCGTTGCCCCCCTTCCACATGGTAATATGGTCAATGAATAAATTATGCATTCGTCACATACACGCCCACATGCAACGCTCTGTAAATACACGCACACAAATACTGAACCCACAGGACGCATGTAACAACACTAACAAGTCAAATGCATTTGTACTGCTATTACGATGCTCTCCTATTGAGATTGGTAGGTAATTCTGTATTACTATATGATTATTATGGTTTGATTGCTATTAACTTTAATTTATGATCACTATTATTATTAGTATCCTCCCTCATCTCCGCCTTCTCCCCGCTTATTACTGTTGCTGTTGATGCTGATGCCGCCCTCACTGGTTGGCTCCAAAATGTTTACTGCCTTTATCAACATTACCGAAGAGGTGGTTATGGTGTTGGCGGTTTTGGAGCCGGCTGCTGGTGAGAGTGGAGACAGGGGAAACAAATATGGTAAAATAGCATACATTTTGGGTTTCCCCACTTTCATATGTAATTATGCCAAATGAATTATTGTTGTAATATTACACATATGTCACCTACACGCCCACATGCAACGCTCTGTAGATACACGCACACAAATATTGAACACACAGGACGCATGTAACAATACGAACAACACAAATGCAATTGAACTATTATTATCATGCCTCTTACGGCGATAGTTACCCTTGTGCATCACCTTTCTATTATTAAGGGTCATTGCTATCAATTTTATTGTCGTAAATTTGTATGGATGTTTACTATTACTATTATGCTCCCTCATTTTCCCCCACCCTTTCGATACTGTTGGTTTTGGAGGCAGCTGCCGCCTTCACCGGTTGGTTCTAACAAGTTTTACTGCCTTTTTCCTCATTACCAAGTTGTGATGATGGTATTGGTGGGGTTGGAGCCGACAGGTGAGAGGGTGGCAGAGGAAAAACAATGGTATCCTATCGTCTTGTTGTTGTTTGTACTCGTTTTTCGTTACCCCCCCCCCCCCCCATTTCAAATGTAAAAATGTTGTAAAAAATGTTGTAAAATTTTGCGCATATGTCACCAACACTTCCACATGCAACGCTCTGTAACAACACGAACAATACATCTTGCAATAACTTTAACACTCAATAAACGTTTAAAAAAAAAAAAAAAATCTGTTCGATGGTGGGAATGGTAGCAAGGAAAAACAAACATAGGGAAAGGCGTTTATGGCAAACACATTTGTGGGTGTCTGTATAGTAGAATATACATATACTTTTCCTGTTTTGATGTTTACATATAATACTGTCAAGACGATAGTTGCGTTGTGCTGAAAAGTGCACAATTTTAAAATCTATGGCAGTGTCGAGCGGGCTTGTACCAGATCCGGCTGCGAATTTAGCAGCGGAGGCGGATATACAGGAATGCTTTGTAGTAGTTAGCCGTGTGTGCCTCGAAGGAGGCCAACCTCGGCAAACGACACACACAACAGAGATTTTCTACAGCAATAGCGGATCTGACACGTGAGCGGTCTGTGCCTCGCACAACCTTTTGCGTGGTTTAGTTTCACAGGCTTCGCCTGTGACCTCTACTTGCTACTTGGTCATGCGACTTCCCAGTACACACAAATATAGTAAATAAAAATGGTCATATGTATGGTAGTTATATATGAGTAGCCATGTATGGGTGTTTTCTGTACATGTTTTTATATTAACGTAAACGATTTGTAGATACACATGTACTTGACTTATTTTTATATATACGTGTCGGCCGCATGCGGAATTTCCTTTACATAGCGGTCAATACACGATGTCCAGCGGTTCGCTTTACTTCCTAGGCAGCCGACACCCTCGCCGTGGTAAAAAGACGGCGTGGGGCGGCCTCTTTGTCGTTTCGCTTATGACACCGACATTTCTTTCATCATCATCACCACCACCACCATTATCATCACCATTACCATCAATCAAACATATATATATATATGTGTGTGGGTATGTGGGGGCGGGTGGGTGGTTGTGTGTGAGGGGTAAGTGGGAGTATATAGCGGGCACCTTGCCACTTTGACAGAGTCGATCTGCACATAACCTCTGAGGAGAGGAACGGCAACCAGATCTTCAGTCTAACACTCTCTGACGGGAGCTATTATGGCAGCCAGAGCATCTGACTTGTCTTATACACATGAATGCTGTTTGGTTTTGGCCTCGTGCGTTTTTACATGGCAGTCAATCTCTTCTTTTTTTTTCCCAGCGTTTTTACATCGCTTCCTAGGCCAACTTTCATTCTATGTATATATCATTGGTACGAGAATATGGAGACTATAAGAGGGAGAGAAGAACAGCTTTTCGGAGTGTATGAGGGGAATATATCATCAACACACCATATTTGTTGTCACCAACATAATTAAAATATTAATCATCATCATCATCATCATCATCATCATCATCATCATCATCATCACCATAAGTATCACCAACACTGTCCCTAAATAGCAAAACATGATTCAGTTTTAATTTATTACTCATATTTCATATTATGTAAATAAAATTTCACCACCCCCATTTCAAATGTAAAAACGTTGTAAAAAATGTTGTAAAATTTTGCGCATATGTCACCAACACTTCCACATGCAACGCTCTGTAACAACACGAACAATACATCTTGCAATAACTTTAACACTCAATAAACGTTTAAAAAATAAAAAAAAATCAAAAAAAAATCTGTTCTTCGTGGCCGAGGGGTTAGCAGCTTTCTCCGCTAACCCCGAATACTCTCGTCACGTGACGCGACGAGAATTAGCAGTGGTTCGAATCGCGAAAGTGACTTATGAGAGTATGGAGCCGGTCGCTCAGAAAGTCGTGGCGTGCTGATGAGCGTAATCTAGCCTAGGAATCAACATACAGCTGAAAGATGCTGGTGTTGACCGCAATATCCTGAAACAGGATGGAAACGCGGGAAAAAAAAAAAAAAGTAGTATCTGTTCTTACCGAGCGGACGTGTTTTCACCTCTCCAGTGTGACGTGTGGATTTTCGCTGTGTTCCTTTGTGATCTTGCAGTGTGTTTATTTCGGATTATTATTACAAATCATTCCACTAATCAACAATGGCACAAATCGACCTAGATCGTTTTATGGAAGGACTCAAATTTCATAAAAAAGGTACGTTGATAGTTACCATTACCGGCCCAGGCGCGGCGGCAAAAGCTACGCCAAACTTAGTTGCTAGCGCCTTGCTTGGCCCCTGTGGGGTGCCTTCGGGCGGAATAGCTGATATTTATCGCCTCGAATCACCTACGAGGTGGTTCGTCAATCTGAACCAAGCCGCACACATCGCGGTGTACAAAGGCCTACACGGCAAAAAGTTCAAGCTGCCTATTGAGGGACTGGAAATATCAGTCGAGCATGTGGAGAAGGAGAGAGAACGGGTGACCATTCATTGGCTCCCGAACACTATCAGTTCTGAAGGAGTAAAGTTCTTGGTCTCCGAAACTATCGGAGACGTAAACGCGGAAGTCTTCCGCATTCAATACAGCGGCGGAAAGTGGGGTGTGTTGTGCAACCCCACTAAAGACGTGCCGCACTATGTGCAAATCAAAGCGCCCGGCACCACCGGCGGCCATCGCATATTATATAATATATACGATGCCTGGCCGTAAGACCCAATGTCCAAATTGCTTCTTGGACGACCACTGGGCAAACAAGTGCCCGACAAGGATGCGTAGGAAAGAAAATAAAAACAAATCCACGGAATCAACACAAGAAGAATTCCCGGCAATCAGTGGTGAAACCCACCGAAAGCCCAGCCACGCCGCCCAAGATGGCGCCGGGGCAGCCGGCAGACCGGAGGCCACGAGGCCAGCTGATGAGACGACAACAACAACAACAGAAGAAGGCGAAAAAGATGGTTTTACAACCGTCCAGCACAAGAGAAAACGACAACGGCGGGAGAGAAGGCAGTCTGTCTCTTCAAATAGCAAGGACATAAAAGAGGAGGATGGGGAATCTTCTCCCTCCTTACCTAGCAAGAGATTTACGAAATCGGAACATAAACAGAACGAAAACAATCCTAGCGACGGGGAGGGGCCTCTATTCATAAATACTGATTCGGACACCGAAGAAGACGACGAGGAAGACGACAACCACGGAAAACACACTAAAGATGGAGAGAACTTTCAAAACTGAAGACAAAACAACAAATGGTATCAACTTTTAATAACTTAGTCATTGTTTAGTTTTAATTATTTATAAATGGCTGATAATTTATGTATAATTAGTTTAAATATTTCAGGGATGAAAAACAAATTACAACATATAATCACACTCATACACAAACACAAACCAGATTTTATTTTACTACAAGAAACCAACATCAAAACAGACTTTCAAGCAGCAGAAATAGTGACACGGTTAGGTTTAAAAAATTCATGTTTCAGCTTAGCTAAAAATAACACGGGGTCGGGGGTAGCCATTTTGCAAACTTCTGATAGGTGGACTATTTATAGAACGCACAACGACCAACACGGCCAGATTAGCACGGTACAGGTAACGAACGACACACACACACGTCTTACACAATAGTGAACATACACGCGCCACCCAATTATAATTATCAACCTGTATTCTACGAAGATTTAGACTATTTTTTAACACAGACATACATGGGACAAAATATCGTTTTTGCCGGTGATTTCAACTGTGTTCTTGAAGATTTAGACTTGGTGGGTGGGTTTGTAAAAACACAGTTGAGAAGAGCCGGCAAGGACGATATGCACCAACTAGACACACTACGAAACATCATCGACACACACAACCTCACAGACGCATTCAGGCATACACACCACGACAGTAGGGAAACGACACACACAAACAAAACACACAACAGGTCATCCAGATTAGATAGGATTTATACACCAGCAACACACCACATCATACAAACCAAACACCTACGGGAAACATTAGATTACACAGACCATAAAGGTGTACTAGCCCACAACAGCACAAACACGCAGCCAAACGGAAGGTCACCTCACTGGAAGATGAACAACTTGCTCCTAAAAGATTCAGAATATGTAGAATATATGACACAGCTCATACACACGTACACAGGAAATATACCAACTGAGAACGTCACACAATACTGGGATTTGCTAAAAAGCACCATACGAAGCAGAACACAGCATTTAGCAACCATGATTCACAAAGACAGACTGAGACAAGAGCGCATAATACAGACAGCCATACGACTAACAAAACAGACAGACACAGATGCACTTCACTTACACACACTAGAAGCACAACTAGAAGAACATCAACAGCACAGATATCTGGGTGCTCTTCTTAGAACAAAACTAAACACAATTACACAAGAGGCACCGAGTCGACAGTACATGACACTAGAACAGAATATTCAGCGTAACAGACAAATAAGCAAAATATTAGACATGCAGGGGAACATCCAGACAGAAACACCACAAATAGGAACTGCTTTCGAGCAACACTACACACATCTATTCACAGCAGAGGCAGTCGACACACAGATACAAGACAACTTCCTAAAGTACACAAAGAAATTACCTAACACAGACAGAGACACACTGGACTCAGAACTGACACTGACAGACATCACACAGGCACTGAGCACACTGAACAAAGACAAAACACCAGGACCAGACGGTTTGAAAGTAGAATTCTACCAACATTTCTTTCCTATCCTAGGCAATCTTCTCCTCAAGGTTTATCAGGAAGCCTTTGACAAACAACATCTTCCTGATAGCTGCAACATGTCTTACATCACACTCATACCCAAAGACAACACCGACAAAACACAACTGAAGAACTACAGACCAATTTCCTTACTCAACACAGACTACAAGATACTTGCCAAAGCACTCACCAACAAACTTAAACCTTTCATGCCAACACTCATACACCCAGACCAACAGTGCAGTGTCAAACAAAGAAACATACATAATCACACCCACCTCATTAGAGACATAATTACCTACACCCACGGAAAAGACTGTCCATCCTCCCTCTTGTCCTTGGATCAAGAGAAGGCCTTCGACAGAATTTCCCACACTTACCTGCACAGGACACTAGAACACTGTAACATAGGGCAGTACTACCGGCAGTGGATACAGATCTTGTATAAAAATCCTGAGAGTAAAGTGTTGGTGAACCATTCACTGACAGCCAGCTTCAGGCTCACAAGAGCTGTAAGGCAGGGATGCCCCTTATCACCACTCCTGTATGTGCTGACCCTAGAGCCACTATTAGAAAAGATAAGACAAGACACTAGTATTAAGGGAACCTTCTTGCATGGGATAGGAGAGCAGAAGCTCATCGCTTATGCAGATGACACTGCTTTCTTTCCCACCAGCAACACATCAATAAGGAACATACTCCACACCTTTACCCATTTTGGAAAAGGCAGTGGAGCCAAAGTAAATGTACAGAAGTCACAGATAATGGGTCTGGGAAAGTGGAAACAGAAATCTGATTTCCCTCCAGATCTGAGACACACAGACACCATGAAACTGTATGGGATTACATTTCCATGTGATCCCACAGAAACACACAGACAGACATGGCATTCACTGACCCAACAGATCACAGACATGTTACATAGGTATAGGTACAAGACATCCACAATATTTGGTAGAAGCACAATAGTCAACACATACATAATACCTAAAATAATATACTTAGCGACAGTACTGGACCCTCCCAAACAGACCATCACAGACATAAACAAACAAATCAGACGCTTCATCTTCACCAACACAATATACAGCATCCAGCACAAAACTCTCATACAAGACAAACTGCAAGGAGGAATTGGACTACAAGACGTCCACACAAAAATACTGTCACTTAGAATTAGTTACATAGGCAAAATCATCAGACATCCAGAACAGCATAGATTAGCTTTATATTATATAGCACACAACATTAAACACCTCACACCTCTTAACAACGCAACTGCACACTACCAGGGAACACTGCCAACATTCTATCAGACATGCATACAGGCAATACAAAGACATGAACATTTAATACAGCAAACAACACACAAAATATACAAACAGTTAGTTAGAGAGCAAGCACCACCACTCAAACTTAGGATCAAAAAAGGACACAATTACTTCATGTCTGACTTCACATGCACCTTTTCAAACCTACACAACAAACACATAACACCAAAAGCTAGGGAGATCACATATAGACTGATATACAATATGACACCGACAACACAGGTAGAAGCACACAGATCTAAACAAACATCACAATGCCAATTATGTAGAAACAACACACAAGAGACAGAGGAACACATTTATTTTACATGTCCAACAATTACAGCCATACGCGCAACACTCAAACATCTCATACAAACGTACACAGGCAAACAAACCGACATATATAAAGCAATTTTTCTCAATACTATACCAAAATCAGCAAAACACATACTTACAAAACTACTGACAGCTCTTTCTTACTACAGACATCTCATATGGACATGTAGAAACTCAGCCAGATACAAACACCGCACATATAACACAAACTTAATATCATTTATGTACACGCACAAAATAACACAACTGTTTCCTGAGTAAATCATATGTATTCTTCATTATTGAATTACAAAGTTGGTATACATGAGTGCGAGAAAGAATCTGGGAAATGTGAATGAATGCGGATTGAATGAATATACAATCACATATGGTTTACCAAACCAACGAAAATGTAAAATGTGTGAAAACATAAATGCTTGTTTTATTCTTACCAAAAAAAAAAAAAAAAAAAAAAAAAAAGGGAAAAGATGAATGAACCCTTACAAAAAAAAAAAAAAAAAACAAGGGAAAAAAAAAATGCAAGGAGAAAAGAAAACAACTCCTTTACTCCTACTATTATTAAAAATAGTAGGTTACACTTCTATGTTGCTTGCCATGCTATATTAAAACCATTGCTGAGAAAATCATGTTTAGTAAGTGGAATCACATGTTTATGATATTGTTGTCATTATTATTACTATTATTATCTTTCCTGTCATTATTCTTAGTATTTGTCTCTACCATTACTATCATTATCATCGTTATAAATATTTAACTTCATCTCGCATGTATCCCCCCCCCCTTCTTAGCCTCGTTGCCTTTGCTGATGCCCTCACCAGTTGGTTTAAATAGTCACCCTGCCTCTACCATTATTATCAGAGAGTGGTGATAAGTTGATTGGTGAGGTGGGGACAATGGGGAGTGCGGCAGCAAGGGAAACAAAAATGGAAAGTTTTCTCTTTCTCTTCGTTGCCCCCTTTCCACATGGTAATATGTTCAATGAATAAATTATGCATATGTCACATACACGCCCACATGCAACGCTCTGTAAATACACGCACACATATACTGAACCCACAGGACGCATGTAACAACACTTAACAATACAAATGCATTTGTACTGCTATCACGATGCTCTCTTATTGAGATTGGTAGGTAATTCTATATTACTATATGAGTATTATGGTTTGATTGCTGTTAATTTTAATTTAAGATCACTATTATTATTAGTATCCTCCCTCATCTCCGCCTTCTCCCCGCTTATTACTGTTGCTGTTGATGCTGATGCCGCCCTCACTGGTTGGCTCCAAAATGTTTACTGCCTTTATCAACATTACCGAAGAGGTGGTTATGGTGTTGGCGGTTTTGGAGCCGGCTGCTGGTGAGGGTGGAGACAGGGGAAACAAACATGGTAAAATAACATACATTTTGGGTTACCCCACTTTTCACATGTAATTATGCCAAATGAATTATTGTTGTAATATTACACATATGTCACCTACACGCCCACATGCAACGCTCGGTAAATACACGCACACAAATATTGAACATACAGGACGCATGTAACAATACGAACAATACAAATGCAATTGCACTATTATTATTATGCCTTCTTGTGGTGATAGTTAACCTTGTGCATCACCTTTCTATTAATAAGGGTTATTGCTATCAATTTTATTGTTGTTAATTTTTATGGATGTTTACTATTACTATTATGCTCCCTCATTTCCCCTCCTCCCCGCTTGTTTACTGTTGGTTGTTTCGACGCTGCTACCGCCCTCCCTTGTCGGTTCTATCAATTGGCTGCCACCGCCATCACTACCGAAAAGGTGGCGATGGTATTGGTGGCTTTGGAGCCGGCTGGAGATGGTGGTGACAGGGGGAACAATCACGGTAATAAATAAAAATTTGGGTTACCCCCCTTGACATGTAAATATGCAAATGAATTAATTATTGTAATACTCCACAGATGTCACCTACACGCCCAGACGCAACGATCCGTAAATACACGCACACAAATACTGAACACACAGTACGCATGTAACAACACGAACAATACATATGCAACAACTACCCTTCTGCATTGTAAACTAATATACCACTTGACAACCCCCCCCCCCCCCCCCCCCCCTCTTCGATACTGTTGGGTTTGATGCTGCTGCCGCCTTCACCGGTTGGTTCTAACAAGTTTACTGCCATTTTCCTCATTACCAAGTGGTGATGATGGTATTGGTGGGGTTGGAGCTGGCGGGTGACAGGGTGGCAGAGGGGGGGGGAAATGGTATACTATCGTCTTGTTGTTGTTTGTACTCGTTTTTCGTTACCCCCCCCCCCCCCCCCCCACATTTCAAATGTAAAAATTTTGATATAAATGTTGTAAAAATTTGCGCATATGTCACCAACACTTCCACATGCAACGCTCTGTAACAACACGAACAATACATTTTGCAATAACTTTAACACTCAATAAACGTTTAAAAAAAAAAAAAATTCGTCTATTGTACCACACATACAATAGTGTTATGTGTATTCCAATTCCAATTTTCAAAACAAAAATTCAAAATTCGGCCTCATTCAACCTGCTTCCTCAGCTGTGGTTATTGTTGAGGTCCGTGGTTTTTGTGGGTTCGTTCACCCTAATTCTTGTCTTGTGCGCTCTTACGAGTGAGTCCTATCTCGGACTAGTTATGTAGCGTTTGTGTCTGTGACGTCAGCAGAGGGATCGGTCGGCGGCTGTCCTTTGTGCATGTTTCCTCTTGTGGTTTTCTTTGTTGGCGCAGGCTCCTGGCTTGACTTGTTGCAGTCCTTAAAAGGACTTTTTACTTGGTATTTTTGCCTTCTCATTTGTGAATTAACTCTAGAAGCTTTTCAATGTGATATGTCTCCTTGCGCTTTCTTTCACTTTGCTTTCCGCGTTTGAGTTCTTGCTGTCTTTTGATTGCTTCCTCCATGGTCAGCCATGGGATGATTTCTCCATCTTCTATGTAGTATTGCCATGTGTATTCATCTGCTCGTTTTAAATCTGGCATTGTGGCGGTACAGCGGGGCATTGGTTTCCCGTTGAGTTTCTTGTACTTCTTTTCTTTTTCTTCCATGCGCTTTCTGTATTCCTCGCACTTGAGTTCGTATTTCCTCGTTATCTCAGGGAACAATATTCCTGGCCTCGGGACGTCCTCTATGCCGACGTCATGGTGCTCATCTCGGTTTTCTTCGGATGTCTGGTGGGATATTGGCTTCCATTTGAATGTTTCGGGCGTCGTGGTTGGGCTGCTGGTTTTCGCTTGTTGTTCAGGCTCGGTCTTTTGGTTTTCATCCTGCGATTTCTCTGTAATTCCTTGTTCGGCTTCTGTTGATTTATGTCAGAGTATTTCCATTTCAGCTTTCTGTAGTTCTCGCTCTGATTTAATGGTTTGTACGATCTCTTCGTTCTCCTTCTTAATCAGTGTCATATGTTCTACTTCTTGCTTGATGTTTTGCTGAATCTCCTTCATTTCCGAAAGTAGTTTTTCGTTGTCGTTATTTGGGGTCGGCGTCAGCAGTGCTTTGACTTGTCTCTTCAACTCGTCTATCTGTTTTTGAAGTTGATCTCTTTCGGCTTGTGCTACACCTGTGGCTGTCTAGCCCCTTCGCATTGCTTCCTTGACTGATTTCTTCGTGGTAGTTGCGATCTTTAAGGCATCTCTGTGTCGTTGCAGGTACGGACAGCCCAAGTATCTTGCTCCATGCTTGCCCAGGCAGTTGGCGCATTTTCTTTTGTTGTTAGGGGCTCTGAAGTCCATGCCCAGCTTGGCCAGCGGACACTCCTTGAAGGCGTGGTGATCGGCGCAGTAACGGCAGATTTCCGTCTTACTGCGGCATATTGCTCTGCTGTGACCGGCCCTCTGACATCTGGAACATTGGTTGACTCTAGGGATGAATCTCTCTAGCTGTTGTATTCTGTTGTTGATTGATACTGTTATGGGCATCTCGCTGCCCTCCGATATCACCACCGCCAAGGTTTTAGGTATCTTGGAGTAGGCGAGGAGCCGCTCCACCTTCATGAATTGGATGTGCGGATTCTCTTCTCGTAGCTGTTTCAGGATTTCTTCGTCTGTCAGCTCCAATTGAATCCGCTTGATGAACCATCGGACTGTTTTTGAGTCGGTGTTTCCGACTCTGGTGTCTTTCTCATCCTTCTCTGCTGTCTTGGTTCTTGACTGTGTTTGACTGTCAATCTTCTCCCTCGTAGTAGCTTCAGTAATAGCTGTAGTATCAGGCTCTTTGATGCGGCTAGCAGGTAGGCTCTCCACGTTCTTCTTCTTCTTGTCGGCTCCCATGCTGCACATCTTGGCTACAGCGTGTTTCTTGTTGTTGGACTTTCAACGTGACATTTTCCAGCGAATCAGGCTTCTTCGCAGAATAAGGTGTCTTGACTTGTTAGCACTCGAAGTGCGAATGTGACAACGGTTATATGTATGTGTGTGTGTGTGTGTGTGTGTGTGTGTGTGTGTGTGTGTGTGTGTGTATATATATATATATATATATATATATATATATACACACACACACACACTAGCTGACCCGGCCCGGCTTCGCCCAGCCCCTGGCGTTGATCTATCTATCTATCTATCTATCTATCTATCTATCTGTCTGTCTGTCTGTCTGTCAGACTACCTGCCTACCCGTCCGTCTTTCTCTCCGTCTATTCCTCCATCCCTCCCTATCTATCTATCTATCTATCAATCTATCTATCTATCTATCTATCTATCTATCTATCTATCTATCTATCTATCTATCTATCTATCTATCTATCTATCTATCTATCTATCTATCTATCTATCTATCTATCTATCTATCTATCTGCCTGCCTACCTGTCCGTCCCTTCCTCTCTCCCTCTCTATCTATCTATCTCTATCTATCTCCATCCGTCTATCCCTCCCTCCCTCTCTATCTATCTGTCTGTCTGTCGGTCGGTTTGTCTGTCTGCCTGCCTGCCTGCCTGCCTACCCGTCCGTCCGTCTATCCCTCCCTCCCTTTTTATCTGTCTATGGATATCTATAGATCGGCCAAGCGAACGGAAAAACAAATCCTGGGGCATACAGAAAGAATGGAAGATAATAGGGAAACAAAACTCGCTTACACTCAGGAAATAAATGACCGTAGACCCCGAGGTAGACCAAGAAGACGGTGGAAAGATAATATATATATATACAGACCTACAAGCACTTGGAATCAACGACTGACAAGAGAAGGTCAACCAGAGAGACGAATGGAGATGGATTGTATCTGCAGCAAAGAACCTCAATGGCTCGGAACGCTGAAGAAGAAGATATATATATATATATATATATATATATATATATATATATATATATATATATATATATATATATATATATATATATATATTTCTTCACAGTACCCCTTGCATATTTGTATTATATCCTTGCTTTCTGTTAAAGTGTTCCATGTTGAGTTTCTTGGGTCTTGGGATGCATAATGTGATAATAAGCTTCCCCTTGCTTCTCAAATTCACATGGCTATGGACTACATCCTCAGCCTTCAGATCCTTTTGGGGTGCCAAGGTAAATGGACACCCTGCTCTGTGGTATTCTGGCTAACAGCAACCCAGAGGTGTCCACTTATCCCAGTGGTAACTCGGGGACACTAGCATATGCTAGCTCAGTGTTTTAAGGTTGGCACAACCAGTTTTTACACATCACCTTTTCCTAAAATAGAACGTCAGGTGTACTTGGTGTACTTTCAAGTACATATTTATAATTTGGTGCACTGTCAGGTATCTATTTATGACTCAAAGCACTTTAAAGTACCTATTTATGATTTAATACTGTGCTGGGCGCCTATGTTTGTCTCAATGTACTTTTAAATACCTATTTATAATTTAGTGCACTACAGGATACTTATCTATGACTCGGTGCACTGCCAGGTACCTATTTCTGACTTTATGCAATTTCAGGTACATACTTATGAATGCATGATGCCACAATATCTTCTGAACTTTTTATGACAGTCAACTGGTGACAGTTCTCCCTATCAGTGCTACCATTTAGTATACACCAAGCACTCATGAGGGATACACTGACCAACTACAGGGTGTATTTTTAATGAGTGTTTTTTTTTTTTTAAATTTTGCCATTCCAAGTTTTGTATTTACTTTTTATGTTGCATGAACTCCACAGAGGGAGAATACAAAACTTGGAATGACAATATTTGTAGACACTGCACAATCATTAAAAATACACCTTGTATTACTCTGTGTATCCAGGCCTACAAAATGCGATGCCCCTGTCATATCACTGAACCATAACAGAAAACTGCTTCGGGACAAATTTATATTTATTTTAAACTACCCCCACACACAAACTTTACACTTACTTACAATTGTATATTGTTTTATTTGAATTCAGATGAATTAAATTTTATTTATTTCACATAATTTGTACACTTAAGGACATGTGATATCTCAGGAAGCATTAAAACTTCCTGCTTATGGGTCTTCCAGAGCAGAACCATACAATGTAGCAACAGGATGAAAACATTACATTTTCTTATACAGTACCTCATTTGTGCTTACAATTCAGATGTGCTTCTCGACAAGATTCAGCTATTGTGTACATCATCATCATCATCGTCGTTATCGTGTGCCTTACTACCTGGCATTGGCTTCTCCCCTGTGCTTTCTAGCAGCATATATCAAGGCAAATACCGGAACATGCTCTTCTCTCTGTGCTTTCCTCTCTCGCTTTTCCCATAAGTTTTACCAGTTGTTGCAATGTGTTTTTATCTTCTCATAACAGAGGGTGGGGAACGCTAGCACAAACTGGCTCGAATCCCAAACATAGACTGTGTGGATGTTTACAGAAAAGAAAATGATGGTGAATGGTCTTCCTAGGGTAGTGCTTTGGATGTCTAGCCTTTTCAGACAAAGGTGAAAGAGAGGTTCATTGTGTATGTGAATAATCCCTTGAGAGTTGGACATAAAAATGAGAGCAAGCTGAAGAGGTCACTATCCAAGTGAAATTTAACAATTAGAAAATTTTACAATTAGAAATCCACCAACACCAATACAAGATGTAAACCTTCCAATTAGAAAGTCACCAACACCAACACAAGATATAAACTTTCCAATTAGAAAGTCTCAAAGACAAGATATAAACCTTCCACTTAGAAAGTCACAAAGACAAGATATAAACCTTCCAATTAGAAAATCACCAATACCAATATAAGATGTAAATCTTCCTATTAGAAAGTCACCAACACCAATACAATATGTAAACCTTTCAATTAAAAAGTCACAAAGACAAGATGTAAACCTTCCAATTATATAGTCACCAACACCAAGACAAAAAATAACAGAGCAATCTGAAGAGGTCACTGTTCAAGTTGAATTCCACAATTAGGAAACTTACCAATTAGAAAGTTACCAATACCAATACAAGATGAAAACCTTCCAATTAGAAAGTCACCAACACCAATACAAGATATAAACCTTCCAATTAGAAAGTCACCAACACCAACACAAGATATAAACCTTCCAATTAGAAAGTCACCCACACCAAGGCAAGATATAAACCTTCCAATTAGAAAGTCACCAACACCAACACAAGATATAAACCTTCCAATTAGAAAGTCACCCACACCAAGGCAAGATGTAAACGTTACCAATTAGAAAGCCACTAATACCAATACAAGATGTAAACCTTACCAATTAAAAAGTTCACCAACACCAATACATGAAGTAAACCTTACCAATTAGAAAGTCACCAACACCAAGACAAGATGTAAACCTTACCTATTAGAAAGTCACCAACAACAACACAAGATGTAAATCTTACCAATTAGAAAGTCACCAACACCAACACAAAGTTGTAAACCTTACCAATTAGAAAGTCACCAACACCAACACAAAGATGTAAACCTTACCAATTAGAAAGTCACCAACACCAATACAAGATGTAACCCTTACCAATTAGAAAGTCACCAACACCAATACAAGATGTAAACCTTACCAATTAGAAAGTCACCAACACCAATACAAGATGTAAACCTTACCAATTAGAAAGTCATCAACACCAACACAAAGTTGTAAACCTTTCAATTAGAAAGTCACCAACACCAACACAAGATATAAACCTTCCAATTAGAAAGTCACAAGGACAAGATATAAACCATCCAATTAGAAAGTCACAAAGACAAGATGTAAACCTTTCAATTAAAAAGTCACAAAGACAAGATGTAAACCTTCCAATTATATAGTCACCAACACCAAGACAAAAAATAACAGAGCAATCTGAAGATGTCACTGTTCAAGTTGAATTCCACAATTAGGAAACTTACCAATTAGAAAGTTACCAACACCAATACAAGATGAAAACCTTCCAATTAGAAAGTCACCAACACCAACACAAGATATAAACCTTCCAATTAGAAAGTCACCCACACCAAGGCAAGATGTAAACGTTACCAATTAGAAAGCCACTAATACCAATACTAGATGTAAACCTTACCAATTAAAAAGTCACCAACACCAATACATGAAGTAAACCTTACCAATTAGAAAGTCACCAACACCAAGACAAGATGTAAACCTTACCTATTAGAAAGTCACCAACAACAACACAAGATGTAAATCTTACCAATTAGAAAGTCACCAACACCAATACAAGATGTAAACCTTACCAATTAGAAAGTCACCAACACCAACACAAAGTTGTAAACCTTACCAATTAGAAAGTCACCAACACAAAGATGTAAACCTTACCAATTAGAAAGTCACCAACACCAATACAAGATGTAAACCTTACCAATTAGAAAGTCACCAACACAAGATGTAAACCTTACCAATTAGAAAGTTACCAACACAAGATATAAACCTTCCAATTAGAAAGTCACCAAGACAAGATGTAAACTTTACCAATTAGAAAGCCACCAAGACAATATGTAAACTTTATACCAATTAGAAAGTCACCAACACAATACAAGATGATTATCATTTTGTAGAGAGATCAGAATAAATCACTATTCTATGCCTCAGAACTGGTCACAATCAATTATGAAACCACATGTTTACACAATCTTAGATTGACAATAGATTACGCAACCACATGTATACAAAATTCAGGATTGGTGACTCAGCCATGTGCACAAGTGGTTTGGCGTCGCAGACAGCAGAGCACATACTCCAGGATTGCCCAAACTACAACATATCCAGGCGAACCTTCTGGCCTAGAGAGACAACAGTGGAAGATAAACTCTATGGACCGCTGAATGAACTAAAAAAGACTGTTAGATTCATACAAGAGACAACATTGCAGTTATAAACATAATTTAGGCGAACGAAAGAAGAAGAAGAAGATTGACAAATTAGCCATGTGTACGTGTGGATTGTCACCCTAAGCAGCAGATCATGTACTCCAAAACTGCCCCAAATACGACATATCAAGGCAAACCTTATGGCCTAGAGAAAGAAACGAAAGTAAAAGATAAACTTTAAGGATCCCTGAGCGAACTAAAAAAACGACAGTAAAGTTTAAATAAGAGACTTCATTCCAGATATAGACAAAAACATTTAACATATTAAAATGTAAAAAAAGTAAATTATCTTGGATCACATATTCTAGGTATGAATACCAAATTTGGATACAGACTGTCAGATAGTGTGTAGATACACTTTATATCCGCCTGTTTAAACAGCCCTATAAAACATTTACTTGAACAAAAGATCAACTGATCACCTTTTGTGTGTGTGGCCAATTAAAGGATATATGATTTTTTATCATTACTTAGATCATTTTCAACGCAGGAATAAAATACTAAGACTAAAACATAGTGTTCTGAACAATTCAAATTCAAATGTTGAATTCTTAAAGGAGAGACGGTCAGTATTTGAGGCCGAAGTACCCATGTAAGGCCATGTATTATCCATAATAAAGGCCGACCAGTAGTTTTTACAATACTGTTTGTTACCTTCTTCCCTGGAAATAATTTTTGAATGTATTCCCTTTAAAATAAACCACTTATCTTCAAACTCTAACATATATTAAAAACTCTAACTCTTTATAAAAGCTCAAAGTGAGAAAAAGATTCTGCCCCAAATAGATGAAACCCATCATATTCTTTAAGTGTAAAATAAAAAACACACTCCTTTAATATTACTATTATAATTTCTAGAGATATTAACATAAACTGGTATATAACAACAAAGTCAAAGTTTCTAAATGGGAACTATAATAAAGGGTGTATTTATAAGGACTTTTAAAATTCATGTTCACACCTCTGCCAAAGGAGCTTAGAATATTAAGATAATCACACAACAATTCTTATGAGCCATAAGACAAAGCTTTTAGTGAGAACAGAAAGAGTAAGAAACAAGATAACCAGAAATTAGTCATGAACAACGTGAATTTGTAGATGGAAAGGGCATAAATAATGCCATGTATATTCTCAGGACACTATTAGAAAAAGTAAAAACAGATCTATACTTATGCTACAGAGACTACACAAAAGAGTTTGACTGTGTGAAACATGAGGGCATAAACTACTGGAACAAGTAAACACTGATGATAATGAAGTGTGAATGATAAAGAGTATATATATATATATTGGCTATAAACAACTGCTATAATAATCTGCAGCCATTTAGAAATATTTCAATACATATAGAAGACTGTTCAGACTAGGATGTGTATTGTTCCCTGATTTGGTCATAATATAAATAACTTCCGATATGCTGATGACACATGTCTTGATAGCAATAAGTCAAAGTAGAGATGTGGAAAATGATAGACAGTGGTTGCAGAAAGTGAAAAACAAAGAAACGGATAATGCCTAAATTTAAATTAAAGTCAATGGTACTCATTTGGGGCAAATACAAAAATTAAAATATTTAGGCATATGGATAACATCAGATGGAAGATGTATCACAGAGATAAAGAACTTAACATGACAAACAAAATTCCATTTTCACTGAATTTAATCACATGAGAATGCAATAAATCCGCCATTGGAGGTTAGAAAAACATTTATTGAATGTTACACAGAGCCAGTTTTAACATATGGATATAAATCCTGGACTATTAGTAAACAAGTAAAAAATACCCTGGTGCCTCAGGAGATGTGGTTTTATGGAAGAATCCTGAAAATTCATTGGACTCTCAAAATGAGTAATTGTATTGGTTTGCAAGAGGCTAAAATACAAAGACACCTTACCACAATCATCAGAAAGAGGTAGTCATCATGTTTGGACCACATTATGAGTAGATTAAAACTGGACCGTGTGACAACCGGAATGATTTATTGAAAGAGAGATAGAGAAAGACAACGGGAGAAGACTCTTGACAGACTTGTTCTAGATCATAGAAAGGTACCAGCACACGAACTGATACATGCTGCTGGAGATCTCAAGATGTGGAGAAGCATGATCACCCATGCCTGTCAGCAAGGCACTTATATTGAAATAAAACACACACCCTCATTCATGGATGCATACATGCATGCACATCCACCACCACAGACCTACTGTTGAAATAAGAATAGATAATGCATGCATACAAGACACATCCTCAACTATTCCACAACTATGGAGTTGTATTCAGTCAAGGCTTGTCAATGGTCATCATGTCAGAGAGGACCACCTTCCTGTACTTGCCCTCCAACTCCTTCATGTACTTGAACTGGTGAGCAACATGGAAACCCCTGATTGACTCCTCCTGGAACAAGTTCATCAATACAAACACATTCATCATAAATTACTATGGTAGATCATTCAAATTACTGTGTGAATATTTGTATTTCAGCTTGAAGAATTTATCTAACTACTTTCATTTATGCTGTGTCATTTCTGCAGTATGTACCTGACGAGATGCAGCGAAATATCCCAGGCAATAAATCGTGCAATATATTGTTTGGTCTTTGCTATTCATATTCATCAGTGTTTTCTTGTATACATCTTTTAATTATTTCTGTCCTGGAAAATGTCAGTTTCACAATCATAGCACTTAGGCTAGCAGGAGCCAAATAAATAACTGACTGGGACTGAATGAGTTAAAGTCTGGAACTGAATGAGTTAAAGTCTGGGACTGAATGAGTTAAAGTCTGGAACTGAATGAGTTAAAGTATGGGACTGAATGAGTTAAAGTATGGAACTGAATGAGTTAAAGTCTGGAACTGAATGAGTTAAAGTCTGGGACTGAATGATTTAAAGTCTGGAACTGAATAGTTTAAGTCTGGAACTGAATGTGTTAATGTCTGGGACTGAATGAGTTAAAGTCTGGGACTGAATGAGTTAAAGTCTGGGACTGAATGAATGAAAGTCTGAGACTGAATGAATGAAAGTCTGAGACTGAATGAGTTAAAGTCTGGGACTGAATGAATTAAGGTCTGGAATTTAATGAGTTGCAGTCTGAGACTGAATGAGTTAAAGTCTGGGACTGAATGAGTTAAAGTCTGGGACTGAATGAATGAAAGTCTGAGACTGAATGAGTTAAAGCCTGAGACTGAATGAATTAAGGTCTAGGATTTAATAAGTTGCAGTCTGAAACTGAATGAGTTAAAGTCTGGGACTCACTGAGTTAAATTCTAGGACTAATGAGTTAAGGTCACGTCTAGAATGGAAACATTTATGATCATAACTAGGACACAGTGTCCACAAGAAAGTACTGTCCAAGACTGAAGGAGTTAAACTGTGAGACTAAATGCTTTAATGTCTGAGACTGAATTAATTAAACTCTGAGGCATAATGAGTTATAGTAACATCTAGAATGACATTCAATATTAAATTTCAAGTTAAACTCATGACATGTTCATGACACAATTCATTCTCTCTGTCACTAATTCATTCTCTCCCTGTCACTAATTCATTCTCTCTCTCTAATTCATCCTCTCTCTGTCACTATTACACACTCTCAGTTGACTTCATGATTATAACAGTTGACTTCATGATTATAACAGTTGACTTCATGATTAGAACAGTTAACTTCATGATTAGAACAGCTGATTTCATGATTAGAACATTTGACTTCATGATTAGAACATTTGTCTTCATGATTATAACAGTTGACTTCATGATTAGAACAGTTGTTTTCATGATTATAACAGTTGACTTCATGATTATAACAGTTGACTTCATGATTAGAACATTTGTCTTCATGATTAGAACATTTGTCTTGATGATTAGAACATTTGACTTCATGATTAGAACATTTGCCTTCATGATTATAACAGTTGATTTCATGATTATAACAGTTGAATTAATGATTATAACAGTTGACTTAATGATTATAACAGTTGACTTCATGATTATAACATTTGACTTCATGATTAGAACATTTGTCTTCATGATTATAACAGTTGACTTCATGATTAGAACATTTGCCTTCATGATTATAACAGTTGACTTCATGATTAGAACATTTGTCTTCATGATTATAACAGTTGACTTCATGATTAGAACATTTGTCTTCATGATTAGAACAGTTAACTTCATTATTATAACAGTTGACTTCATGATTATAACAGTTGACTTCATGATTATAACAGTTGACTTCATGATTAAAACAGTTGACTTCATTATTATAACAGTTGACTTCATGATTATAACAGTTGACTTCATGATTATAACAGTTGACTTCATGATTAGAACATTTGTCTTTATGATTAGAACGTTTGACTTCATGATTAGTACATTTGTCTTCATGATTATAACAGTTGACTTCATGATTATAACAGTTGACTTCATGATTAGAACATTTGTCTTCATGATTATAACAGTTGACTTCATGATTAGAACATTTGTCTTCATGATTATAACAGATGACTTCATGATTATAACAGCTGACTTCATGATTATAACAGTTGTCTTCATGATTATAACAGTTGATTTCATGATTATAACAGCTGACTTCATGATTATAACAGTTGACTTCATGATTAGAACAGTTGACTTCATGATTAAAACAGTTGACTTCATGATTATAACAGTTGACTTCATGATTAGAACAGTTAACTTCACGATTATAACTGTTGACTTCATGATTATAACAGTTATCTTTATGATTATAACAGTTAACTTCATGATTAGAACAGTTGACTTTATGATTATAACAGTTGACTTTATTATTATAACAGTTGACTTAATGATTATAACAGTTGACTTCATGATTATAACAATTGACTTCATTAGGGCAGTCAAGTTTCTAGCCACGTTTTAAAGTGAATCCCAGGATCACCTTGACCTTAACTGAAATTACTAAGACATGAATGTCCTGTTCTCTTCCACAGGCTCAGTCAATGACCGACTGGAGAATCTGAGGGAGATTTACCAGAATGCTGAATCTCTGAAGAAGGCAACACTGTGAGCTAATCTTTGAGCGGAGACATTAGTATTTGTTCATTCCTTACAGAGATGATTGTTTCAAAATGGATACCAGTCTCTCTGTCTGGATACAGTGTTTCTCAGTGGATAATTATACAGGGTGTTTGTAAAGTCTCACTACACTTTGTATATAGAACAAATCTGAAAAATGAAGTACATGATGTCATAAAAAAATGTGCTCCACAGTTAATTGTGAAGCAATATGCGACAAATGGCTGTCATCTGCTGGAGTAATTCGTTGTACTCCAAACAGAATGGTATTATCAACGGAAGAAATAATTTTTTTCAAATTTGTTCTGCATAAAAAGTATAGGGACACTTTACAAACACTCTGTATACTGATCCGCACATATTAATTAGAGCCATATATTCCATTATGGCTGAATAGAAAGTAAATGAACTTAGGGTGCTGTGTAAAGAGAAAGAGATATACCAAGTGTACCAGATTTCTGTGTGTCTGACATGATGGGATTCTGTGAAAATGTTGACATCTTTCTGCATGGTCTGCGCCTGTGGTAGTGCTGTTTCTTGATTCATTGTTTGCAGAACTTTATCATAAAACTCCTGGCAAACATGGTAATGCAATGGCTGCCATGCTTCCTTTATGGCCCAGTTTAAGGCAGGAATTTTTACCATTGACTAGGCTCATCATCATCATCATCATCATTAGCCATGCAAATAAGGATAAGCGGTCATTGTGCCGATGTTATTAACACACTTAGAGAGATGTCGAGAGTGGAGGACTTTGACATCAGTGAATCCACATCAATGCCCAGAATGAGAGACTGGAGTAAAAATTGGCATGGACAGACACGGGAGGCACATTGGGAGAACAAGGGGTCTCGTCAACCAACACAGAACTGGCACTATTAGCTACCAGACGCTGATACATACCTTGGGGAGAAGATCTGAGCACCTATGGACTTGTTCCGGAATGCAAGGATGATACCCCAACAAATAACATGGGCGGTCTTTGCTTTCCCCTTGCTCTTTTCCCATCAGTGTTGCCATTCTACTACAGAATCCTAACAAGATGGTCCGCTGCCCTTGTGGAAGCTTATAGAGGAATAACGATGGTGATGATGACAGCTTATAGAGGAATAACGATGGTGATGATGACAGCAGTATTTGATACAAAAATGTACAGATCAACACACCAGGCTACCTGGACATTTTCTGGGAGGTAAAAGCATTTGGCTTGATATTAACCACATCACCCTCATGTATCTACAATTTTAGTATTGTCCAGACCCTCTTCTCAGTTCCTTCTGAGACACTCTTTCTTGATATGGACATTCCGTCTGTTCAGTTGCTCTCTCCACATAATCCCAGAGATTTCAGCACATCACCTTTATAGTCAAGTAGCTCTCCTCCCAGAGAAACTGCAGCAGCAACCTAATCTATCAACTTGTTGATTGCCCAGCACACCAGAGTGTCCTTAGCACAAAATCCATAATATACTTGCAATCTCTTTTGTGTAGAGCACTGCTAGATGAAATTATATTTATATGGGCAATTATTTGTCTTTGTTAATTTGTCTCCTGCAGTCCTTGAATATTGGACTCCTTAGTTGAACAAAGGATTCCTAGCATTATACAAAGACACCACATCTCAGCGGCCTCTGGTTTCTGTCTAATCTTGGTATTCAGGTTCCGTGATTTACAGGCATACAGATATATGGACAGTATGGAACAGTTAAAAACGTGTTTTGTTGAAGATTATACAGATGTAATTGTTCTGGTCATTTAGTTGTTCAACAATGAAATATGTAAAACATTGGAACAGGTCATACTGTTTTATACCAAATGAAGCCAGTTTCAAACCGCAACCCTGATTGCTGCAGTTGTGATAGTGTTGGAAATGTTTTATATGGAATATGTATATGTGAAAATGTGACCATGATATTTTAAATAAAAAATGGGAATCCTGAAAGGTAAATTGAGCATATGTGTTTGTAACAAGGGACATATCTTGAAATAAAGTATACAATTTAGGACCTTTTATATTTTGTGCATAATATGTGAGTTACATTATGTAAAATAAGTACTGACATTAAATGTTAGAAACAGAATTCTTAAGTGTTACATATAACCAGTTTTAACATATGGCTGTGAATCATGACTAGTTAGTAAACAATCAAGAAACATTTAGCTACCAAAGCCTACTGGCCATTTATTCATATGTATAGAAATATTCTGGCCTATTTGGTCACAATGAAATAAACTAAATATTACCAATATTTAAAGTGGATACATCACTATGATCGCAGGTCAGCATGGCCAAATGGGTAAGAACACATTCTTAAACATCTGTTGTGCTGATGCCGAGGAAAGCGGTTCAACCCCAACACTGGACAGCTGGACTAAAATGATGACCTGTCGTCCTTGATTTGGGGACGTAAATTTCAAGTACCTCTGAAGTCGGAGTCGGTTCGCCTGATGGCGAGGGGCACTGTTAATAGGCAAAGCTAATCCACATGAAAAATTAAGTCCGCCACTACTATAAATAGTGTGTATGGACTACGCTTGAGCTCAAAGCGAGCGAGCGAAAAAAAAATCAATATGATCAAGTATTTCAGCACTTGCGCTGGTTGTGAAACTTCCTTGTAATTCCATTCCACAGTTATCTATACACTGGCGTAAATTCACGTCATCTGAGATGAGATGCATAAGAAACAGCTGGAAAAACAAGAAGAGATAGAGAGACAAATGAAAAACTAAGAATAAGTGTTGTGATAACACCGATTACTGACTTGACAGAACACCAAAGAATTAAATGGTTCGGACACTTAACTACAATAGAACAAAACCAGCCAGCGGACAGAGCAGAACATTCTACATGAAAACATCGGGATACAAAGTGAGGTAACAACCCAGGAAGGGCTGGCTACACGGAGTAAAAGGAATATTAAAGAAATCAAATGTGGCACAAGCAACAAGACAAGTGAAACACAGAAAACATTACACCCACTTCTCTCTGCAACGCTTTGCATCAAAAGTAGTAGGACAAAAGAAGTTGTCTGTCTTGTGCCGCTCTCTTCATTTCCTTGTCTGTCTGCACTGATATGTCTGTTCATGTCCCTGTTCCCTAGTATGTGCCCTCCAGTTGTGTTTTCGTGTTTTAAGGTGTGACCAAGCCATGAGAGTCTTCACTGTCAGATTACTTGACAAACAATCGCTTTCATTCTGTTATATATTCCAAACCATGTTCATCTGTCAATTTTCCAATCCAATTAGTTATTGATGTTTGGCGTTTGCCCATCACGAATGATGATAACCATTAATTTCATCCAGTGGGGTTGAAAGTTTGGAGCTGTGAGTTCTAAGATGGCTGACAAGGCCTATTTTGGCTCGGAACATTCTCTGACAATGTGGGAAAAGAATGTTTGATGTTCCAGGAGAAGGATCTCCTGCTGTGGTTTTTTTGTCCAGTCTTTTTTTCGCAGTCCTGTTTGCTTCACAAGTGACTGCACCCTTGCGTAATGATGTACGCCATTAATTTTCGTCATTGGCAGCAGTCTCCTAAGTGTCGTGATGAATTTCAAAAGCTTTTAGTGAAATCTTCAGAGTGTCTTTAAAGCGTTTCACCTGGCCACCTTGGGAGCACCTCTAGTTATTGACATATTTCGGTAACACCACATCTTGGGCGGGCAGGCTAGCAAAACTGATAGCGAGCCGGGCTGGTAGTACCATGAGCATGTGCTGAAAGAGGTTCAACACTTGGGCTTGTTGCTTGCCAAAGTGAGGGAAAGATTGGCCACCTATTTTCTTTCTAGCTCTTGGCCTACAAAATGTGATGACGTTATCACATCACAGACAATTTATTTTTGTTATTATTATCAAGTGTTTCAGTCCATGGGCTGGTCGTGAAGCTTCCTTATAATTCCAATCCCTAGTTGTCTGTCTTGTGTACATTTAATTCCATGCATGTCTGCATTGATAGATCTGAATTTCTCTCTTCCCCAGTATTGTGTCCTCCAGTATTCTCTTTGACGTTTCTTCACGTCTTAGAGTGCGATCAAGCCATGCGTCTTCACTTTTCATTATTTATTCACATCTTAGAGTGCGACCAAGCCATATGTCTTCACTGTTTGATTATTTCTTCATTTCTTAAAGTGTGACCAAGCCATATGTCTTCACTTTTTGATTATTTCTTCATTTCTTAGAGTACGACCAAGCCACGTCTTCACTGTTTGATTATTTCGCCTTTCAGCCCGGTGGACATGGGTTTGAATCTACACCGGGGTGGATTTTTAAAATTGACTGGACTCCCAGGTTGACTCGGCCTGAAATAGGTACCAGATTGATTGATTGATTGATTGATTGATTTAGGAACCGACATCACAGCATTCGGGACATTCCCATAAGCGCTCCGTCTCCATCCTCAGCAGCCAGCGAAGAGTTCCAACACTAATAGTTCCAGTAGCAATCTGATTATATGTCCGTCTCGCCTTTCCTCCGAGCGCTGAGCGTCGGCCAGATCCCCTCGTCACACCTCGTTGTCTCATTCTTACCAGACCATGGTGCTCCATCTGCTCCTCCGAGGTGTACACGTGCTCCCACAAGGCCGCAAATAGGTACCAGAAAATAAATCAAGGTGGCCAGCATGACACTGACCCCATCACCCACTAAGTGATTAGTTAGTCAGTCAGTCAGTCAGTCAGTCAGTCAGTCAGTCAGTCAGTCTTTCCTCTCGAGCCTAAGTCAGCCAATAGGGCAGAAGTCATGGCTCTCCATGTCTGGCGGGTCTATAAAAAATATGGGATATGTATTACACATAAATATCAATTAGGGAACCTTTCAAGGCCACTGAAACAATTCACAAATAAACAGACATGTATTGTTTGGTGTTCATAGAAGTAGGGGTAAGAATTAGAGACTAGAGGATGCACTAGACAACATAAAAATTGAAAGCTATAGTTACCGACTATAGTTAACTATAACTTTCAATTTTACTGACCATAGTTAACTATAACTGGAAAAAAAAACACTGACATTTGGCAGACGATCAGATGGGTGATCAAGCGCATCATAGTGGAGCTAACAGAGGACCAAATACAGAAGCAGCTGCAGCAGAAGAACCCTCAAATTCAAGTCATAAAGTTAGCGCAGCTGTTGACATACGCCAAGATCCCAACAACACTCGCAGTAGTGACAACTTGAGAGGAGTGAGATGCCTGTCAGTGATGACGGACAACAAAATCACAGAGAGAACGCTTCATACTTCTTCTTCTTCTGCTGCGTTCATCCGGAGTTTTTGTTTTTTTCGGATGTGATTGCGTTGTGCCTGCTTACAGCAGAGCTGCGTTCTTGCGCCGTTAGGCCGACACATCCGACTTCTGCGGGCATTTGTTGACCGGGTTAACCTTCCCGGGGAACGCTTCATACTTAGAGTTATACAATGATCTTGGTGCCACAGGGCCGGACACAGTAAAACAACGTGTCGCAGCAGGACAGAAATCTGCCGGTACTGCTCAAAAGATCGTACCCTCAGCGAGTGTCCGCTGGCCAAACAAGACAAGGACTTCTGGAAGCCTTATGACAACAGGACATGAGTGAACTACCTAGACAAAATTGAAGCCAGATACCTGGGCTGTCTGTACCTCCAAAGACACAGAGACACCGTAAAACTCACCATAACTACAAATACATCATTCAAGGTGAGAGATGAGGAACATCCATGGGACTCTTGTCACGCTTGAAAAAAAAAAAAAAAAAACAATATACAGACCACAACACACAGACACACACACACACAAAGGGAGGTTAGCTCGGCCGAATGGATAAGAATGCATGTTCTTAACATCCGGTATGCTGATGCAGAGGTAAGGGGTCCCTACACTGGACAGTTGGACTAAAATGTTGACCTCTGCCCTTGACTTGGGGACATAAGTTACAAGTACCTCTGAAGTTGAAGTGGGTTCGCCTGATGGCGAGGTGCACGGTTAATAGGGAAATCTAATCCAGATGCAAAATTCAGTCTAGCACTACTAGAAGTAGTGTTTATGGACTACGTTTGAGCAGGGGCGTCACTAGGGAGGTGCGGGGGGTGCGGGCCGCACCGGGTGACACCATCAAGGGGTGACACCAAAATAAAAAAAATTGCAAATTTGACAAAGCAGACATAGCAAAATAACAAAAATTTAACTTTGTCCGAGTTTGTCGAAGTTCTTTAATTATGTTTTACCTGAAGTATTGAAGTTATATTGTTCAATTTGTTTTCTTTCTTATGTCCTTATTAACTTTTTGACTTATTTTACAAACATTACTATATGCGATTATATATGGTACAGGAACACTCGGAAGAAGACCATGGTGAAAGTCTAGAGGGGTGACACCAAGAGTTTACCGCACTGGGTGACACCAACCCCAGTGACGCCACTGCGTTTGAGTTCAAAGCGAGTGAGTGCAAAAAAAAAAAAAAAAAACACAGAGATTCACAGATATATATATATCCCCGCGTTTCCATCCTGTTTCAGGATATTGCGGTCAACACCAGCATCTTTCAGCTGTATGTTGATTCCTAGGGCAGATTGCGCTCATCAGCACGCCACGACTTTCTGAGCGACCGGCTCCATACTCTCATAAGTCACTGGAGTGACTCGAGCCACTTCTAATTCTCGTGCGCTCACATCAACCATGAGAGCATTTGGGGTTAACGGAGAAAGCTGCTAACCCCTCGGCCAGGGAGCAGGGACACGCGCGCGCGCACGCACGCATGCACACACACACACATTGCAAAAACAAAGATAATGCATACAGGTAAAACCACTATGGAGAAAGAAATATGTGTTAATGAGGAAAAATTGGAGGTGGTGGAAAACTTTGAATATCTTGGGTCATTGATTACCAACAACGGTGACACAATGAAAGAAATTAAACGACTATCGATTGCTCTTCAAAGACTAAAACAACTGAATAAATTATGGAATGGGACAGACAGAACTACAACAATTAGATTTTTAAGAGCATGCATATTTCCCATTGCAACATACGCATAAATGCCTTTGAATATAAATGTTAGAGACGAGTTCTAAGAATATCTTGGGTAAAGAAAAGAACAAATGCATCAATACTTCAAGAGCTGAATATTGAAGAAGGCTGGCTACTAAAGACGATAAAACAATGAAAATTGAAATATTTTGGAGAACTTGGTGACAACTGGCAAGATCGAAGGGAAGAGACCAAGAGGGAGACCGAGAAGTAAATACCTGGATGGCTTGGTCAAGTGGCATGGTCTAGACAGGAACACGGAGCTGATCCACGACTCTGGTGATCGAGTGAGATGGCAGAACATGACCCCCCCCCCCACGCTTACCGGCATGGCACATGATGGATATATATATATATATATATATATATATATATATATATATATATATATATATATATATATATATATATATATATATATATATATATCGTCGGCGGGCCGGATGAAATGACGTCTAGGGCTTAGAAAAATAATCTTTAGACTCATTATATTGCTCCTCTCCACGGTAATCTTTAGTAAAATTTTTTATTGTTTTCTGTGTTCAACGCATTCTGCATATTTGGCAATTTCATATGTGTATATCTTGTACAGCCGGTCTCTCTGGCTGTGGGGTTACAACACTTTCTCTCTGTAATCCCGTTTATCACGCAGAGTCTCGCAGCGGAGCGAGAACTGAGGTGGTTCGACCCCCGCTCGTGACTTGCGGATACTGAGCCGGCCGCTCAGAAAGCAATGGCAAACTACTGAGCGTAATCTTGCCAAGAGATCAACAGACAGCTGAAAGATGCTGCTGTTGACAGCTAAGTCCTGTAAAAGGATACGCAAAACATTTATTTATATCTTGTACAAGGTAAGAGGACATTTTTTGTTTTTGTTAAACGACCCAGTGAGTGTTTTATTTAAAGCAATGATACAAAAAAATATTTTTTTTTTAAATGAAAAAAAAACAACAACTTTTATTTCATACATAGCAATGTATATTTACAAGTTGTAGTGTGTGTTTCTTTTGTTTGTGTATATTACAGAGCGTTGCCGTTTGTTAGTGTTAAGTGTGACATTGTAATAAAACAAATACATACATATATACAGATATGATAATATGACATTTATGGCATAGTGCGCATGTAGATACACATTCCTTGCATATGTTTCACTTCCACTTCTGCAAGCGGAATGTATGAAACACCTGTCCATCTCTCTCTCTCTCTCTCTCTCTCTCTCTCTCTCTCTCTCTCTCTCTCTCTCTCTCTCTCTCTCTCTTCTCTCTCTCTCTCTCTCTCTCTCTCTCTCTCTCTCTCACACACACACACACACACACACACATAATCTCGTGCTTTCTGGAGACGGCAGTACATTAAATGCTCCGCGCTTGGACAATGACCTTTAAACTATCATTTCCATTAAAATGTGGCTTCTTTGTAATTTCTGGGTCACTTAGCTACCGAGGCGAAGGTCGTTGGTGTTGTTGCCTGATGACAAATTACAGGGTGACGCTCTGGTCCATGATTCCTTTTGTTTGGGGGACAAGAATCATGGATGTACTACTAGCAATTAGAGTCCGTGGCCTGTCCCCAGGGAAATAATTGGTCCAAAGTTGTGATAGTGTCTGGGTTTCATATACAATGGGAAGGACTTAAAACCTGGCAACTAAAAGCCACCTTAGCTTACTGGGTACTTAAAGGGATCATTCAATTTGTTTATACATGGTGGTGCATATTTTTCTTTTGAAACATATCATTACCATATAACATCATTTTAAAAACTTGAGATACCGACTTGGTTTAAAGGCTGCTACACGCACCTACGCACGTTCACGCACGCACACACACACACACACACACACACATGCGCGTGCAAATTCATGCACCACACACACACACACACACACACACACACACACCTGCATCCACACACAGACGCATACATATGTTACTGCCAACGGCACAGACACCCATCCACAATATATTTCATGTTGCACATTCAAATATAATAATGGGAAAATTAATAATAATAGTAGCAGTAATAATAATAGTATTATTAATAATAATAATATAATTATAAGATTATTAATACCATCAATAAACGCATTTACAGTTGTAGTATCCTTTGTTTAAAACAAGTTATTTGCTTCTTCTGTAATATTTGCTGTCTTCAGCCAAATCTTTTACGAGATTTGCGCTTGTGGGGCTAAGATTAGAATGTTTGCGACTTTTTGTTGATAAAGATGTTGAACAATTTCTTTGTTGATTGTTCTGTAATTGTATAGTGCTATGTTTCTTAATGTCCATATAAGATTTCTGTACTCTGTCAATAGAACAAGTAGCTTTGTGTGGATATCTTGTGTGGAGTAAGGAATGGAATTTATCATGATTGCTTTGTAAACATCTGTTCTTTGTTTGGTATGAGTGTTTAGAATGTTTTGTAGGAGATTTCTTGTTGGCATGATTGTGTTGCATTCGTAATAGATGTGCTCTTCTGATTCTTGGACGTTCCGTCTACAAAGCTGACACTGTAGTATTTGTTTAGTTATTTTTGCTGTTCTCTCTGTTGTTGGGGTCATGCTGTAAACAAGCCTATATGTAATTTCCTTTGCTTTTGGAGTAATTTGCTTGTTGTGAATATTAGAGAAAATTTCGGTATAATCTTTTATGAAATATCTATGTCCTCTTTTAATTTTGAGATGTACCGGAGTTGCTTGTAATTTAACTAAATGCCTGTAGATTGTATGTGTTTTGTGTAGTAATTTTTCGTGTCCTTTAATGGCTGAAATACATGTTTTGTAGAACGTTGGGAGAGTGCTAAAGTAATGTGAGAATGTATTCCTAATAGGTGTTAAATAAGAACATCGAACAATTAGTATAATGAGTCACATCACGAAGATTTTGCTAAGAATTATCATGCAAAGAGTTAGGAGGAAAATACAACCTGAAATAGGAGAAGAACAATGTGGGTTTGTGGAAGGCAAGGGTACAGTAAATGCTGTGTATATACTGAGAAACATAATCGAACGTTCTATAGAAGTAAACAAAGATCTACACCTTTGCTTTATTGACTACACAAAGGCTTTTGATAAAGTGAGACATGTCAACATGATAAGGATGCTTGAAGATCTACAAATTGATGGAAAAGATCTTAGACTTGTAAAAAACATATATTGGAAACAACAAGCTGCCATAAGAGTTGATAATGAAGTAAGCCAATATCAGCCTATTAAAAGGGGTGTGAGACAGGGATGTGTAATGTCTCCAGATCTGTTTTCCCTGTACAGTGAAAGTATTTTCAGAAATATTGAAGATATGGAAGGAATCAACATTGGGGGACGATGCATCAATAACATTAGATATGCAGATGATACAGTCTTGATTGCAGACAATGAACAGGACCTGCAAAATTTAGTAGATGCGATTGTGACACACAGTGAACAACTAGGGTTAGAATTAAATTGTAAAAAGACACAGATTATGGTCGTCACTAGGAAGGACGAAATACCACAATGTAATATACAAGTAAATGGGAATATTCTTCAACAAGTGAGCAGGTACAATTATCTCGGAACAGTAATAACATCTGATGGGAGATGCCTTGAAGAGATTAGAACAAGAATCGCCATGGCAAAAGTAGCCTTTAGCAAGATGAAAAACATATTGACCAATAAAAAGATGTCAATTGAAACGAGAAAGAGAGTGTTGAGATGCTACATTGAGCCTGTACTTTTGTATGGATGTGAAGCGTGGACAATGAGCAGTCAGGCTGAAAAACATCTGATGGCTGTAGAGATGTGGTTTCTGAGGAAAATGCAAAGAATACCATGGACAGCCAGAAAGACCAATGAACAAGTCCTTCAAGAAACAAATGAAGATCGTAAATTGATTAGAGAAATTAGACGTAGACAGTCAAAATTTTTTGGACATGTTATGAGAAGAAATGGATTGGAGAATTTGGTGACAACTGGTAAGATCGAGGGGAACAGACCAAGGGGAAGACCTAGAAGCAAGTACCTGGATGGCTTGGCCTTGTGGCATAGTCGAGACAGAAACACGGAGCTGATCCACGACTCTGGTGATCGGGTGAGATGGCAGAACATGACCGCCCACGCTTACCGGCATGGCACATGATGGATGGAATTCCAATGTAATAGTGTGCTAAAGGGTGTTTTTCTGGGTGTTGTAGGATTTCACCTACGTGTTTGATCCTAAGTGCTTGTATTTTTGTTGTTATGTCTTGGAGGGCGATACCTCTATCTTTTTTGTCTTGCATGAGTGTAGTATGTTTGATACTGTAGATGGTGCTGCCAAACACAAAGCGTCTAATCTCTTTGTTCATGTTTGTGACAGTCTGACGTGGAGGATCTAGGACTGTGCACAGATATAGTATTTTTGGAATTATATATGTATTAACAATGGTACTTGTACCAAATATGGTAGTTGTTTTGTATTTGTACCTCTGTAACATATCTGTTATTTTCTTCTCTAGATTTTGCCAAGTGTCTTTGTGTGTCTGATTTGGTTGACATGGGAAGACTATTCCGTACACTTTTATAAGATTGTTTGATGGTAAGTCAAATGGAAAATCCGCCTTATTTTTCCATTTGCCTAAGCCCATTATAGTAGATTTTTGGACGTTTAATTTTGCCCCACTCCCTTTGCCGAAAAACGAGAACGTCTCCAAAATGATCCGTACAGATTTTTCAGTTGTTGGAAAGAAAATGGTATCGTCCGCATAAGTACGCAGCTTTTGTTCACCCTTCCCTGGTATGAACGTACCCCTGACATTGTCGTCCTGTCGTATCTTTTCTAGAAGTGGCTCTAGAGCGATAACGTACAGTAACGGGGACAAGGGACATCCCTGTCTCACTGACCTAGTCAACCTGAAAGAATTGGTTAGGGTATGGTTTAATAGAATCCGACTTTCCGGTATAACAGAGTAGGCTGTTATACGGGGTTTAGTTAGGTGGCACGGCGTGCAAGGGGAAAGAGACAAATAGCTGATGCACGCGTGAGCACCGTAGCTAGGTAGTTAAGGACGCTCACGTGCTGACGTAGAAGAAAATAAGGGGGCAGTTACCACCCAGCAGCCAAGCCAGTAAGATGTATCTACATTTATAGTCGCTGTATTCATTTTGATATGATTTGAAGACTCACAATAAACTGAGTCATTTCTAATCATCGTTGGCTTGACTTCCTCCATTCAGTTGCATGCAGTTGCTTTTGAGTCCTGGCTCTCTGTTAAACCGGTTTCAAATATAAAATTTTGACCCATGTCCGAAAATAATTTCCCACGTTGCAGTGTGAGAGAGTTTTGTGGAGGTATGAGTGAGATATTCTGTCGAATGCTTTTTCTTGATCTAAAGAGAGAATTGAGGTCTGACAGTTTTTCAGATGTGTGTAGTTGATGATGTCCCTTATGAAGTGTGTGTGTGTTGCTGGATATTCCGGTGTTGTACATTACATTGCTGGTCTTCATGAATGAGAGATACCATTACTGGTTTCAATTTATTCGTCAAAGTCTTTGTTAAAATCTTGTAGTCTACATTTAAAAGCGAGATAGGACTCTGTAACTCTTTAAAAATGTCTTGTCAGTGTTCTCCTACGGAATAAGAGTAATGTAAGACGTGTTGAAACTAGATGGGAGTTCATGTTTGTGGAAAGAGTCAGAGAATACTGCTTGTAAAAGGGGACCTAGAAGAGGAAAGAAAAACTGATAAAATTCAGCGGTAATACCGTCAGGGCCAGGCTATTTGCCCTTCTGCATTCCATGAACCGCTTGTGTTATATCTGTTAGTGTTAATTCAGTATCTAGTGTTAGTTTCTGTTCCTCTGTGAGATCTTTTGTGAATTTCATGGTCTGTTAGCCCATGGATATCTAAAATTGTTTGCAATGTGTCTAATTGATGTTCCTCCTCCCCTGTTGTGTTTCTAATTTGCATTCTTACATCTCCAATTATATGGTCGTGCGCCGAAAGTACGCAATTAAAATCACCCCCTAGAATGATGTTGTGACCCCGATATGAGCGTGATAATAAATTTTCCAGTGTTTGGTAGAAGAGCGGCTGATTTCTGTAGTCAGGCGGTGCGTGTATGTTGACAATTGTGTATTTATTTATGTTATTTCTCACCTGTACTATAGCTATCCTACCCTGGCAGTCCCTGTCCTTCTCTATAATCTGCCACCTGTCCGATGTCTGTATTATTGCGGTACCCAATCCGATATGTTGAGTACTAAGACTAAAACACGAGTGTCTTAGACCTAAGCATGTTGTGATATATGATGCGTTTTCGTCGGTTTTAACGTTAGTTTCCTGAATGAGTATAAAATCAGGTTTATATTTGTGTATGAGTGGTATAAGATGATTAATTTTGGATCTTATACCTCGAATGTTAATACTCATTATTTTAATTTCCGCTGCCATTTTTGTTGTAAAATAAGAAACGGTTGAGCATAATTATGTTTCTTGTTTCAAACTTTCTGTATTCATGTTATCATTTCTGGAGATAGTCAGTAGATTCCTTCGCCGGGCTTGAAATCTCTAAGTCAATAACGAGGCGTGGTGAATAATCTGACAGGTTTCTTTGTCATGGTGGTGTGTTAATATTATCAGTGTCTATTTCGGTCGACCGGTATTTCGGTCGGGTAGCGGGGTAGAGGTACACCCTATCAAAGGAGAAGTAAGGTGCCTCCTTCCCTCCGCTAGCCTACGGGACACCCTTGGGCAAGGTGGAGTACCCGTTTAGCCCCCCCCCCAACAGGGTAACGTGAAGCCATGGGAGCAGGTGGTGGATTGGACTTGGGAGCAGCTGACAGATAGTTGTTAGTTATGGTTTGAAGTCGGTGACGGTAGGCAGAGGATCTCTCAGTAGAGACAATGGCTACGGTCATCCGATCAGTACGGTCACTGCCAGGAAGGAAGAATGGTAGACTTCCCTCCTTATTGATTCCCGGGCAGAGGAGGCTCGTCAGCCTTGGTTGGTATCTCTTCTAAGAGAAGGAACTCTAAATCTCAAACCTCCGCTGCCTTGCGGGTATACCCATATGGGAAAGGCTTCGGGGGTAAACCCTGAGGACAAATCCGGAGATGGAGTCCCTAAGGCAGTTCCATGTTGTAAACAACATAGTTCTGGCAGCTCCTGCGACGGCACCGATGCCAAGTTGCATTGGCTACTGCCTTTCCCTTGGTCAACATCGGCGACGTGGAGAGGGGGAACCTGCTACTGGGCAACAGCTGGTTCTCCGATTTCCATTGCCCAGGCTTGTGCCCTGAAGATGTCACTTCAGCACCGTGTAAAGCGGTGACATAACACGGAAAGCAGCATTTGCCGGTTATAAGTCTTAATGCTCGATTGGCGTAGAGCAAGGCGCCAGGGGCTACTTCCTACGGTGGGAGAGATCATTGTATCTCACTAGACAGCTACCGCCCGTCTAAGCTGGGCAGCCCCCAGTCAATAAGGTGTTGTCTTGCCGCGGTTCATCTGCTCCTGAGGGTGTGTGGAGCTTAGGGGAAAATCCTGACACATGGACCGCAATCTATACACCTAACAGTAAGAAAAAAACAAAACCGGCCCTAAGGCTGGGAACTTGGAACGTAAGAACCATGACCCCTGGTATCTCAAACGATCTAACTGAGATTGTGGATGCCCGCAAAACTGCAGTGATAAATAACGAACTACTAAGACTGGGGATAGACATTGTCGCCCTGCAAGAGACCAGACTCCAAGAATCTG
The DNA here is from genome assembly GCA_963921405.1 of Cepaea hortensis. Classification (NCBI taxonomy): domain Eukaryota; kingdom Metazoa; phylum Mollusca; class Gastropoda; order Stylommatophora; family Helicidae; genus Cepaea; species Cepaea hortensis. Next base: position 77,757,963 of record OY992889.1, on the reverse strand, counting down.
GAAGCATCAAGGAGAGGGACTTCACTTTCTACTGGCATGGCAAGCCGTGCGGGGAGACCAGGGAGCATAGAGTTGGCTTCGCTATCAGAAACAAGCTGCTTAATTCCATCATACCACCAAGTGATGGCACTGAAAGAATACTGAAGCTCCAACTCCAGACAGAGGCAGGCCCAGTTTGTATTATAAGCGTTTACGCCCCAACACTAACTGCAGCATCAGAATCTAAAGACAAGATCTATGACGACCTTAGCAAAGAAGTCAGTGAAACACCAGAGAAACAACATCTTTTTATCCTGGGGGATTTCAATGCCAGGGTTGGCTCCGACCACAAATCTTGGCCTTCATGTCTAGGACAGTTTGGCGTTGGGAAGATCAATGACAATGGACAACGTCTCTTGGAATTCTGCAGCCACCATAATCTGTGCGTGACCAACACCTTCTTTGACACGAAACCTCAACACAAGGTGTCATGGCGGCACCCCAGATCAAAGAACTGGCACCAACTCGACCTGGTGCTCACTAAACGCAGCAACCTCCGAAATGTACAGCTGACTCGCAGCTATCATAGTGCTGACTGCGACACCGACAATTCACTCGTCTCCAGCAAGGTGAAGATAAAGCCCAAGATAATCTACAGAAGCCGAACAGAAGGAAGACCACACATTGACACCAGCGGAACCCAAAATAAATAGAAGGTCAACAAATTCATGCAGGCTCTAGCGGATACTCTGCCTGGCCTCACAAACGGAAATTCCACCGAGAGATGGAGTCATTTTCGTGACACCATCTACAATACAGCACTATCAACATTTGGCAAGAAGCAATCTAAGTCAACCGACTGGTTTGAAGCACACTCTGAAGAGATGATCCCAGTCCTGGAGATAAAGAGACATGCATTCTCAATGTATAAAACATCACCTTCAGAGAAAACACTGCAGGCATTGCGAACGGCCAGAAATAGAGTACAACAGATGGCAAGAAGATGTGCGAACAGGTACTGGCTACAGCTCTCTGCTCAAATTCAAACTTGTGCATACACTGGAAATATAAGAAGAATGTACGAGGGCATCAAGCAAGCTGTCGGTCCATCAAAAAATAAGATGGCCCCTTTACGATCAACTGAGGGGGTAATCATAAAAGATCGAGCGAAACAAATGGATCGCTGGGTAGAACACTACTCAGAGCTATACTCAGTGGATAACACTGTCAACGAAGAAGCTCTGGAAGCCATCGATCAACAGTCTGCCATGCATGCCCTGGATAACGAACCTTGCCTCACAGAAATTAGCGAAGCACTAGACTCTCTCAAATCCGACAAGACACCTGGAAAAGATAGTATTCCATCTGAAATTTTAAAATGTAGCAAAGAAATAATCATCCCAGAACTGTATGCAATATTTCAGCTCTGTGGAGAGAAAAATCAATACCACAAGATATGAAAGACGCAAACATTGTTACCCTTTATAAAAACAAAGGCGACAGAAGCGACTGCAACAACTATCGCGTCATTTCCCTACTCAGCATTACAGGCAAGATTTTTGCCAGAGTAATTCTTAAAAGATTACACATTCTTGCTCAAAGAATCTACCCCGAATCACAGTGCGGATTTAGACCCAACAGGTCCACCATCGGTATGATTTTCTCACTTCGGCAGCTCCAAGAGAAGTGCAGAGAACAGAGGAAGCCATTATATATTGCCTTCATCGACCTCACAAAGGCATTTGACCTCGTGAGCAGAAGCGGCCTTTTTAAGGTCCTTGAAAAGGTTGGATGTCCACCCACCCTTCTTAGTCTCGTGAAATCATTCCACGAAAACATGCAAGGGACCATTTTATTTGACGGCTCAACATCTCAGTCATTCAGCATCAGCAGCGGAGTAAAGCAGGGCTGCGTGCTTGCTCCTACACTCTTTGGTATCTTCTTCGCTGTTCTCTAAAGGCAGGCATTTGAATCTGCCACTGAAGGCATATACCTCCATACAAGATCTGATGGCACACTTTTTAACCCATCAAGACTCAAAGCAAAGACCAAAATAAGATCAAGATGTGTAAGAGAACTACTTTTTGCAGATGATGCAGCACTGACTACTCATACAGCAGAAGATCTCCAAAAGCTCATAGATCATTTTGCAGCCGCCTGCAAAGACTTTTGGGCTCACCATTAGCCTAAATAAAACACAGGTGTTGGAACAAGACGCTGGTGCGTCTCCGTCAATCAAAATTGCTAATTACGAATTGAAGGTCGTCCACGATTTTGTGTATTTGGGGTCGACAATATCAGATAATATTTCATTAGAGACAGAAATCGACAGACGCATTGGAAAGGCAGCGACAGCATTTTCCAGGCTAGCTAAAAGAGTTTGGGAGAATAATAGACTAACAGAGCGTACAAAAGCTCAAGTATACAAAGCTTGTGTTGTTAGCACACTACTCTATGGGTCTGAATCCTGGACCTTGTACTCAAGACAGGAAAGGAAGTTGAATTCCTTCCACATGAGATGTCTGAGACGTATCCTGGGCATAACATGGAAAGACCACATAACAAACAAACAGGTGCTTGAACGAGCAGATATTACCACAGTGCACACCCTCCTCAAGCAGAGACGCCTCTGGTGGCTGGGCCACGTATCTCGAATGGAGGATGAACGTATTCCGAAAGATCTCCTTTAAGGAGAACTAGCCACAGGAAAGAGGCCAACCGGAAGACCCCAAATGCGATATAGGGATGTGTGTAAACACGATATGAAAACCATTGGAATAGATCCAGACACGTGGGAGAGAGTTGCAATAGACAGATACTCCTGGAGAAGAGATGTACGAAACGGAATGGTGCTCTTTGAGCGCAATCTGATCCAACAAACTGAGGATAGGCGGCACAGGCTCAAAGCGCAGTCACTTACTGCAGGAGTTGCCTCGTCTTACAGATGTGGAAACTGTGACAGGGATTGTCACTCTCGCATTGGACTATACAGTCACCAGCGGTGCTGCCAGGCATCTCCCAAGCGGCACAACTCTATAGTCCTTCAGGACTGAAAGAGGCCTACTACTACTATTTCGGTCATGGCGCTGGTCGTTATCTGTTCAGTATAATTACTTACACATTTCTTTTTGTTTGACCTGTGCGCTTCAGTCGGTGTAGGGTAGTCGTTGTTGTTGAGGGGCGGCAGCGTGGTAACAGGTGTTTGGCAGGCTGGAGGTGTCGAGCTCTCACCGTCAGACAGGCTCTTGGTTGAGCGTCCCATTTTCCGACTGACCAGCTGGAAACCATCTTCACCCTTCTTATCCTTACTATGTTGAACTATCTGGGAGTTCGAGGTGACTTTTTGTGCCAATCTAGGTCCCTTCTGGGTTAGTACTTTGGCCGGACATTTATTACTCCAGTGGGAGTCTTCCCCACAGACTGTACACACCGGACGGCGCCCCGCAACTGTGATGAAAAGACGGTGTAGCTTGTCTTCTACCCCGTCCAACTCCATGTCCACGTAATGTGGCAGAGGTTCTTTCGAGTTGCACAGAAGTAACCACTTGTCCGTGCTGTTTTTCAGTTTATGCACTTCCGCGTTTGTATCTCCCGAAATATCCGCGGCTATTTGCTTCACTGTCTTAATCTTTGCGGTTGTAGGCATCCAGTGAATCATAGCTTTGGTCTTTTCCTTCTCTATGTTTTCAATTACAATAGTTACTTTAGGATCCTGCAGTTCATGCTTCATCCCGTGAAGCCGTTCATAATGAGCCGCCTTTGCTTCCGGTGTCAGCGTAGCGTACCATCTTTTAGGGTCCTGAAAACGGTAGATGGATTTTATCCCTTCCCTGCCGATCCCGCAATGCCCCCTCAAGACGCTCGCCATCAGCGAGTAGTTGAACCGGAATACATAGGGTCCTGATATAGAAAACACAAGTGTGTTCGCTTGATGGACCGCTCCTCCTTCGAAACCTTCACTTGTGTTGACTTTGACACGTTTAACAATTTGGTTTTCCATCTTCGATAATCAGTGACAGAGGAAATCCTGATTTTTTTTTTTTTTTTTTAACTTTTATTGAGTGTTAAAATCGTTGCAAAATGTATTGTCCGTGTTTTTACAGAGCGTTGCATGTAGACGTGTAGGTGACATATGCGCAAAATTTCCAACCTATTATACATTTGAACATTTCTTCATTGACATTGTTGTAAGGAAATATTTTAAAACAAAACGCGTGATGGTAGTGCGCCGTTATTATTCCACCTGCCGCCTCGCTCTCCTGTCATCTCCAAGACTCCTACCAAGTACCCTCACCACCCCTCGGTGATGATGAACATGGCGGTGCAAAACTGTTAAGAACCAACCGGTGAGGGCGGCAGCAGAGACAACAATCACAGTATCAAAAAGGTGGGAAAGGGGGATGTGACAGTTTACGGATTTACCAAGCCATATATATTAATAATGATTACAATGATAATATTGCAAATAACAAACCAAATACATCAATAATAATAATGACAAGGAATAAAACTGCTAAGGGTGATAACAGCAATGATAATAACAGCAATGAGTTATGTTAAGGATCACATTTTCCAAACATGTGATTCCATTTGCTAAAATGATTTTCTTAGGAATGGTGTTTACATGAAATACATCTATAATAGGCCTAATAATGACAAAGAATAAAACTACTAAGGGTGATAACAGCAATGCTAATAACAGGAATGATATAATAGTTATGATAATTATCACATTTTCCAAACATGTGATTCCATTTTTTTTTTTTTTTTTTTTTTTGGACAATACAAAGCTGTTATTGTTATTCAGTATATCTGACCCTGCTGCAGTTATTAATTTGGGGTCTTCTGTGCTGTTTCCGAAGTCAGCGTCATATTTTTAAAAATGTAGCTATTGAGCTGACGATAATTAAATCCGGTTGACCAATGCTTTCTCTAGATTTGGACAAATTTCTCTTTGTTGACAAATACAGATACGTTGTGAAGAGAAACCAGAGTAAACCTAACTTCTGTTTAGACAGACGCGGCCTAGAATATAAGGAAATAAATAATTTACTAAACAATATATATTACACAACAATTTAGTGTCTGAAATTTCAAATAAAAATCAAAAATATGTAAAGCTTTTATAATGGTAACATTCACTTGAAACCGTCCAAAATATAAATACAATTGTTACAGGAATAAACATATACTTGTCTTGCAAAATAGCTATCGGTACAAGTATAGTGAAATCTATAATTGTTTCCCTTGATTGCTAAAGCAGAAAGAAATATGATTTCAACATAGATGAAATTATTTCCCTTGTATTAAAGAATAATAACATAGTTGCATATCCTTTACAGGGCGGCGCGTCAACACCAATATTTTTTACTGTTGTCATCACTTGGCAAGTTTACGCTCAGTAGTTTTCCATTGCTTTCTGAACGACCGGCAACCATGCCATTTCGTAAAAAACAACGCAAGGCGGTTTGCTGCAGCTGAGTTTCGAAAGCGTGTATGCGGAAACTGCTCCCGTAACACCTTCGCCTCGAAGCCAGAAAAAAAAAAAAATATTCGTACTAATAAACCATTCTGTTCACGATATCTTTTTTAAGGATGGTGTTTAGCTTGTCACTTGTCCTCTGATGCCCACATTTTTTTTTCTCTTTAAGCTTCCCTAGAAGCTTTGCTGCATTTGATTGTTTTTGTTTGCATGATTATTATTAATTTATAATTGATTATATTATTTATTATAACATCATTTTGCATGTCCGCATCTCCACTTTCCATTTGCTTGTTCATTGTCCAGGTTTATATGCCACCCATACAGTAGTGTTATATAATCTATATGTATTCCAATTCCAATTCAAATTTTCAAAACAAAAATTCCAAATTCGGCCTCATTCAACCTGCTTCCTCAGCTGTGGTTATTGTTGAGGTCCGTGGTTTTTGTGGGTTCGTTCACCCTAAATCTTGTCTTGTGCGCTCTTACGAGTGAGTCCTATCTCGGACTGGTTATGTAACTTAAATATTGAGCACAACCCACTACTGGCAACGCCGATCGCATTCTGGTATGAACCTAAGGCCTATCCACGTCAATATGGAAGCACTATACTCGAGTTTCGCCCTTGTTTGAGCTCGTCAGTAGTGCATATCCGTGACCGGATCCGGAAACAGTCCCGGATCACGCGTGTGAAGCGGGTGTGTAACCACGCGGCACACACTGGACACACCAAACTATCACAGCGAACACCACAACGCTACCCATCGCAGGCCATGCTCAAAATGGTTATGTAACGTTTGTGTCTGTGACGTCAGCAGAGGGATCGGTCGGCGGCTGTACTTTGTGCATGTTTCTTCTTATGGTTTTCTTTGTTGGCGCAGGCTCCTGGCTTGACTTGTTGCAGTCCTTAAAAGGACTTTTTACTTGGTATTTTTGCCTTCTCATTTGTGAATTAACTGTAGAAGCTTTTCAATGTGATATGCTTCCTTGCGCTTTCTTTCACTTTGCTTTCCGCGTTTGAGTTCATGCTGTCTTCTGATTGCTTCCTCCATGGTCAGCCATGGGATGATTTCTCCGTCTTCAATGTAGTATTGCCATGTGTATTCATCTGCGAGTTGTAAATCTGGCACTGTGGCGGTACGGCGGGGCATTGGTTTCCCGTTGAGTTTCTTGTACTTCTTTTCTTTTTCTTCCATGCGCTTTCTGTATTCCTCGCACTTGAGTTCGTATTTCCTCGTTATCTCAGGGAACAATATTCCTGGCCTCGGGACGTCCTCTATGCCGACGTCAGGGTGCTCATCTCGGTTTCTTCGGATGTCTGGTGGGATATTGGCTTCCCTTTGAATGTTTCGGGCATCGTGGTTGGGCTGCTGGTTTTCGCTCGTGGTTCAGGCTCGGTCTCTTGGTTTTCATCCTGCGATTTCTCTGTAATTCCTTGTTCGGCTTCTGTTGTTTTATTTCGGAGTATTTCCATTTCAGCTTTCTGTAGTTCTCGCTCTAATTTAATGGTTTGTAGGATCTCTTGGTTCTCCTTCTTAATCAGTGCCATACGTTCTACTTCTTGCTTGATGTTTTGCTGAATCTCCTTCATTTCCGCGAGTAGTTTTTCATTGTCATTATTCGAGGTCGGCATCAGCAGTGCCTTGACTTGTCTCTTCAACTCGTCTATCTGTTTTTGAAGTTGATCTCTTTCGGCTTGTGCTATACCCGTGGCTGTCTCGCCCCTTCGCATTGCTTCCTTGACTGATGTCTTCGTGGTAGTTGCGATCTTTAAGGCGTCTCTGTGTCGTTGCAGGTACGGACAGCCCAAGTATCTTTCTCCATGCTTGCCCAGGCAGTTGCCGCATTTTCTTTTGTTGTTAGGGGCTCTGAAGTCCGTGTCCAGCTTGGCCAGCGGACACTCCTTGAAGGCGTGGTGATCGGCGCAGTAACGGCAGGTTTCTGTCTTACTGCGGCATATTGCTATGCTGTGGCTGGCCCTCTGACATCTGGAACATTGGTTGACTCTAGGGATGAATCTCTCTGGCTGCTGTATTCTGTTGTTGATTGATACTGTTATCGGCATCGACATTTTCCCGCGAATCAGGCTTCTTGACAGAATAAGGTGACTTGACTTGTTAGCCCTTGCCGTGCGAATGTGACCACGGTTATATGTCTGTGTGTGTATATATATATATATATATATATATATATATATATATATATATATATATATATATATATATATATATATATATATATATATATATAGACTAGCTGACCCAGCACGGCTTCGCCCAGCCCCTGGCGGGGATCTATCTATCTGTCTGTCTGTCTGCCTACCCGTCCGTCTATTCCTCCATCCCTCCCTCCCTCCCTCTCTAACTATCTATCTATCTATCTATCTATCTATCTATCTATCTATCTGTCTGTCTGTCTGTTTGTTTGTCTGCCTGCCTGCCTACCCGTCCGTCCGTCTGTCTATCTCTCCCTCCCTCCCTGTCTGTCTGCCTGCCTACCCGTCCGTCTATCCCTCCATATCTATCTATCTATCTATCTATCTGCCTGCCTGCCTGCCTGCCCGTCCGTCTATCCCTCCCCCCTTCCCTATCTGTCTGTCCCTCCCTCCCTCTCTCTCTCTCTCTCTCTCTCTCTCTCTATCTGTCTGTCTGCCTACCCGTCCGTCCATCTATCTCTCCGTCTATCCCTCCCTCCCTGTCTGCCTGCTATAGATATCTATAGATCAGCCAAGCGAACAGAAAAAAAAATCCTTCGATATCTAGCTGACTTGGCCGGCTTCGCCCAGCCCCAGGTGGGGATCTATCTGTCAATCTATCTGTCTGTCTGCCTGCCTGCCTTCGTCCAACGTTTACGTGGTCAGCCTCTTTCTCTGTTTCCCTCTGGTTTGTACATCATTGCTTGACTGCGGGGTAATTCAAAAGTTTCTCTCCCATATCCAAAATAAATCCATTATTTTTAATGAAAACTGTATTTATCAGCTACATGACTTTAGATAACTTCTTTAAACATAAAAAGATGAGTTAGAAAGTTTTCCCGTATTTAAAATAGATTCATTATTTTTATGAAAACTTTGAAAATACCTTAAAGATTTTATCATTATATATTATAATGCATATGCCTGTAGATAACTGTAGATAAACATTTTATAAAACTTTGAGTAAAATGCAACAATTATTTAAATTACATATATAGCATTCGTACTAAAACTTATGTCCCTTGATATAACTTTCTTAAGTTAAGTCCCCTCGCTATATATTAGTTATATAATGTAATCCAAAAATTAAATTTTATTACGTAAATAGCTGTTTGCAAACTAACAAACTATGACAGTTGGCTGAGCGGGAATGAGAAGTAGACGTGTAGAAAATTTCATCTAAATCGGATGGACCGTTCGCAAACGCATAAATCACATACATACATAGATACAGACAGACATACAGACATCACATTATATATATATATATATATATATATATATATATATATATATATATATATATATATATATATATATATATATATATATATATATATATATATTGTATATTTCTTCACAGTACCCCTTGCATATTTCTATTATATCCTTGCTTTCTGTTAAAGTGTTCCATGTTGAGTTTCTTGGGTCTTGGGATGCATAATGTGATAACAAGCTTCCCCTTGCTTCTCAAATTCACATGGCTATGGACTACATCCTCAGCCTTCAGATCCTTTTGGGGTGCCAAGGTAAATGGACACCCTGCTCTGTGGTATTCTGGCTAACAGCAACCCAGAGGTGTCAACTTATCCCAGTGGTAACTCGGGGACACTAGCATATGCTAGCTCAGTGTTTTAAGGTTGGCACAACCAGTTTTTACACATCACCTTTTCCTAAAATAGATCATCAGGTGTACTTGGTGTACTTTCAAGTACCTATTTATAAATTGGTGCACTGTCAGGTATCTATTTATGACTCAAAGCACTTTAAAGTACCTATTTATGATTTAATATTGTGCTGGGCGCCTATTTTTGTCTCAATGTACTTTTAAATACCTATTTATAATTTAGTGCACTACAGGATACCTATCTATGACTCGGTGCACTGCCAGGTACCTATTTCTGACTTTATGCAATTTCAGGTACATACTTATGAATGCATGATGCCACAATATGGGCTGAACTTTTTATGACAGTCAACTGGTGACAGTTCTCCCTATCAGTGCTACCATTTAGTATACACCAAGCACTCATGAGGGATACACTGACCAACTACAGGGTGTATTTTTAATGAGTGGATTTTTTTTGTTGAAAATATTGCCATTCCATGTTTTGTATTTACTTTTTATGTTGCATGAACTCCACAGAGGGAGAATACAAAACTTGGAATAACAATATTTGTAGACACTGCACAATCATTAAAAATCCACCCTGTATTACTCTGTGTATCCAGGCCTACAAAATGCGATGCCCCTGTCATATCACTGAACCATAACAGAAAACTGCTTCGGGACAAATTTATATTTATTTTAAACTACCCCCACACACAAACTTGACACTTACTTACAATTGTATATTGTTTTATTTGAATTCAGATGAATTAAATTTTATTTATTTCACATAATTTGTACACTTAAGGACATGTGATATCTCAGGAAGCATTAAAACTTCCTGCTTATGGGTCTTCCAGAGCAGAACCATACAATGTAGCAACAGGATGAAAACATTACATTTTCTTATACAGTACCTCATTTGTGCTTACAATTCAGATGTGCTTCTCGACAAGATTCAGTTATTGTGTACATCATCATCATCATCGTCGTTATCGTGTGCCTTACTACCTGGCATTGGCTTCTCCCCTGTGCTTTCTAGCAGCATATATTAAGGCAAATACTGGAACATGCTCTTCTCTCTGTGCTTTCTTCTGTCGCTTTTCCCATTAGTTTTACCAGTTGTTGCAATGTGTTTTTATCTTCTCATAACAGAGGGTGGGGAACTCTAGCACAAACTGGTTCGAATCCCAAACATAGACTGTGTGGATGTTTACAAAAAAGACAATGATGGTGAATGGTCTTCCTAGGGTAGTGCTTTGGATGTCTAGCCTTTTCAGACAAAGGTGAAAGAGAGGATCATTGTGTATGTGAATAATCCCTTGAGAGTTGGACTTAAAATTAGAGCAAGCTGAAGAGGTCACTATCCAAGTGAAATTTAACAATTAGAAAATTTTACAATTAGAAATCCACCAACACCAAAACAAGATGTACACCTTCCAATTAGAAAGTCACCAACACCAACACAAGATATAAACTTTCCAATTAGAAAGTCTCAAAGACAAGATGTAAACCTTCCACTTAGAAAGTCACCAATGCCAATATAAGATGTAAATCTTCCAATTAGAAAGTCACCAACACCAATACTATATGTAAACCTTCCAATTAAAAAATCACCAACACCAAGACAAGATGTAAACCGTCCAATTAGAAAGTCACAAAGACAAGATGTAAACCCTTCAATTAAAAAGTCACAAAGACAAGATGTAAACCTTCCAATTATATAGTCACCAACAACAAGACAAAAAATAACAGAGCAATCTGAAGAGGTCACTGTTCAAGTTGAAATCCACAATTAGGAAACTTACCAATTAGAAAGTTACCAACACCAATACAAGATGAAAACCTTCCAATTAGAAAGTCACAAACACCAATACAAGATACACACCTTCCAATTAGAAAGTCACCAACACCAATACAAATGTAAACCTTCCAATTAGAAAGTCACCAACACCAAGGCAAGGTGTAAACCTTCTAATTAGAAAGTCACCTACACCAAGGCAAGATGTAAACGTTACCAATTAGAAAGCCACTAATACCAATACAAGATGTAAACCTTACCAATTAAAAAGTCACCAACACCAATACATGATGTAAACCTTACCAATTAGAAAGTCACCAACACCAAGATAAGATGTAAACCTTACCTATTAGAAAGTCACCAACAACAACACAAGATGTAAATCTTACCAATTAGAAAGTCACCAACACCAACACAAAGATGTAAACCTTACCAATTAGAAAGTCACCAACACCAACACAAAGATGTAAACCTTACCAATTAGAAAGTCACCAACACCAATACAAGATGTAAACCTTACCAATTAGAAAGTCACCAACACCAATACAAGATGAAAACCTTACCAATTAGAAAGTCACCAACACCAATACAAGATGTAAACCTTACCAATTAGAAAGTCACCAACACAAAGATGTAAACCTTACCAATTAGAAAGTCACCAACACCAATACAAGATGTAAACCTTACCAATTAGAAAGTCACCAACACAAGATGTAAACCTTACCAATTAGAAAGTTACCAACACAAGATATAAACCTTCCAATTAGAAAGTCACCAAGACAAGATGTAAACTTTACCAATTAGAAAGTCACCAAGACAAGATGTAAACTTTATAAAAATTAGAAAGTCACCAACACAATACAAGATGATTATCATTCACCAACACAATACAAGATGATTATCATTTTGTAGAGAGTGTCGTGTCCTCCTTTACAGTGTCGTCCCTGGAGTGAAGAGAGCCGACACCCACATTATAATATTTTTTCCCTCTCAATATTCTGGAGAATCCACCAGCTTCCGTCCAACACACTCCATCAGCCTATGGACACCTTTTCCTATCACTCTCTCACTGTTGTACTATGCCCCCTTCTCATACTTCCCCAACGCAACACACTCAACAACTCTAGCCTCTAGAAATTAATAAAGATTAATTTATTAAAAGAAAAGTGTAACGTGTATGAGACGTGTATGCGAAGTAAATGTGTGACGTGTTCTATAAAGTGTGTAGAATCGGACTCTCAGACCACAACCCAGTCAGCTGATCCCAGCAAGGATAGACCACAGCACGTTATGTCAGAACATGTACATCTCACCCCGTGCCGAAACCATCTTGCCGGATACTGCTTTGCCTCTGTAGACCTCTGGTAATCCAATTTCATGATCATCCGAAATAGACACCGGTGGTATTAACAGTTAATCATGGACCGGTTGCACCCTACACAATGTCCGTTCCTATCGTTCCTTAAAAAAAACTGCACAAGTCCTTTGTAGTGTGTACACAGTTACTAATGTTAATTGTTACTGTACTGGATCCTCCCTCGTGTCTATCTAGCCTCAAGTATCAAGTCTTGTGTTCTATTACACGAGATTATATCACACTATGTAATTATTAGACTTAATGTTTTCAGTTCGTTACTACTGCCTGATGCTGTGTGGTGCATCAGTACGCATCACTCTCTTTGGTGAATCAACTTCCTTCTAGCTTTAGTTACGTTCTGTATGCAACTTTATTGATTGTTGAACTGGTGTTCTTCCGAATGGGATGTGATTCTTTCCCAAAAACTTGTTGAGTTTCCTTGGATCTGGTAGGGAACCTAGGATAGAAACAACACATCTGGTGATAGTACTAGTCACTGATCCTTTCGGCTGAGTGTAAGCCTATCGCCTTGCTTAATGATCTTTAGCTAACTAAACTATGTCCTAGAGCAGATTAGCTACCCACCTAGGGCCGAATCAGGCTATGACAAAGAAAAGACCAATAAACAGAGTGCAACCTCAGTATTCTATTCTTAACTAGCAGAGCTAATATCACTATTCTACTCTAACTAGTTTCCACTAACAGTGCTAATCATCACACTATAGTTTAACAAGGCTACAGTCTATATTAATTAGAACTAATAGACTATATTGACTACCTTATGTAAAAACCGCCTCATTCCCGGGATGGCTACTACACTTTGCCATAACGGCACATGCTAGTTAATGTGAAATTATTCTAACACTGTAGAGCTCTCCCACAAACACGTCCATCTTAATCCACGGGTTTTGGTCAACTCCCCATCTCCAATCATGGTTTTCTGGCAAACCCCTAAAATTGGTCACGTGATATGGGTGACGTCCTGCAGGTGTCATTTGCGCATATCATCCATTGTCAGGAATCGATTTTTCCTGGCTTGAGTCATTGTCAAAGTTGTCATCAATTGTTTAGATTCCCAAAACAAGCCAGCGAGTTCCTGTATGATCCCAACAATAGTGGCAAATAACCAGCTGTCAATCTTCTCGATGTTCCGGAAACTACGAATTGACCTATGTACTGTTACTTCCGTGCTAAGTACTTCCGTTTTCCCTCTGATATGTTTATGACTTGTCAACGAGATGTATGATTCAGCGCACTCACTTCCTCTATACATCTTCCACTTGTTAATTTTGTCCGACAGGTGACGGCCAACATCCGATTGCCACTATGACCCCACTGTTTCCATCTGTATTCAAATGTTGACAAACTTGTCAAGGCGATGTCGGGATTCGTTTCCCGCACTTCCGAGGGTGGCCAATCCGTCAACCATATGTACAAGTACAACTGTTATTTCTGCCCGACCTGTTTTTGGAAACACGTGCAGCCCCAACTATGAATGTTTTCTCTGTATTAGTTGAAACACTGGTTGCTTAGCAGATAGTCCGGTTAATCAAAAAATCCTCCCTAACAATCAGCTGGGTAAACGCACGGTTTCATTTTGTGACATAGGCCCCCTCTTAAGAGAGTAGTCCATCTCACTCTTCTCCACCGTGAGTTTAATCCAGATGATTCATTCTTCTTCTTCAGGAGCTGGGTGTCTTGATAAGAAATCCGCTCCAACATTTTCCTTCCCAGGAATGTACTCCACTGTGAAGTTATAGGGTTGAAGTAACAACGACCACCGCATCAAACGGGCGTTGAGCTTCTGAGAAGTAGCCAAGAACATCAGGGGCTGATGATCCGACTGGACCCGAAACTTAACTCCATACAAATATGGCTGAAATTTTTGCACTGCCCATACGAGGGACAAGCACTCTCTCTCGACAGTTGAATAATTCCTCTCCGCCTGTAGAAGTTTCTTACTTGCGTATGCCACAGGTTTCAAAACCGAAGCATCGTCTTTTCCTTCCTGTAACAAAGCGGCTCCAATTCCAATCGCACTCGCATCTGTTCTCAACACAAATTGTTTGGAAAGGTCAGGGAGCTGTAATACAGGTTTGCTGACTTTAACTGACTATAGGCATTCTCACATTCTGGTGTCCAAATGATTTGGTCCGGGAATCCCTTTTTCAAGGTTTCCGTCAACGGAGCTCCCAGTTCAGTGAAATGTGGGATAAATTTGTGGTAGAACCCACACACGAGAGAAAAGATCGCACATCCTTCTTCGTTTTTGGCCTTGGTGCATTTCTGATTTTCTCCAGGTTCTTCTCTTCTGGAACAATGTGTCCTGGAGTGATGGTGTGACCTAGAAATTCCAGAGTCTGGTAACCAATCTTGCACTTGGTTGGACGAGCAGTAAGCCCTGCTTCCTTGAGCCTATTAAACACTCTCTCCAAGGATTGTAAGTGGTCATCCAAGCTGTCACTGGAAATCAGAATATCATCCATGAAAGAGATGATGGACGGACCCTGTAACGGATCTAGTAAAGTCCTCATCATGCGTGTAAACACACTAGGTGCATTGCTGAGTCCAAAGGGCATGACCTTGAATTCGTAGTGTCCACTGGGTGTACTGAAGGCTAACAGTGGTCGAATCTCCGGTTTGACTGGTATCTGATAGTACCCCCGACTCAGATCCACTTTTGAAAAGTACCGAGCCTTATGGAGCCTAGCGAATAACTGAGTTGGATTCGGCAAAGGTTCCATCTGAAACTGTGTATGACTGTTCAGAAGTCGGTAATCTATACACAACCGGTGTTCTCCACTTGGTTTGCGTAACAAAACTACCCCCGCATTGTATGGGGATGTGGATGGTGCAATCACGTCAACCTCCAGCAGTTTTTGTATTTCCTCCTCCAGGGCCTTTTCTTTAGAGAATGGCACTGGGTAAACCTTTTGGCGAACAGGCTCTTTTGTGGTCAAAGTCATCTCGAACTCAACCAACCTCGTTCGTCCTGGTTTATCAGTCAGTATCTCCTTATGAGACTTGAGAACCTGGGTTATCCTTTCCCTCTCCTGGGAGGTCAGATCAGGGTTCACTTGCACATCCCTATAGGTTTCCTGGTGTTCCAAGGGATATTCCCTGCCCTCGCTGGTTCCCACTTCAGTCTCCACTGCAACTGCCATTGCCATGAGGTGAGCTGCCTTGTCTCCGGGTCTCTCTTCGTATTTCCGCAAGAGATTGATATGGAAAATCTTCGACTTTCCCCGGATCCGGATCTGATAGTTGGTTCTGGATATCACCCTTTCCACGGGAAATGGTCCTTGCCAACCTATCTCCAGTTTGTTGTTTCCCGTTGGGAGTAGCAACAAGACTTTATCTCCCACCTCTAGAGATCTTTCTTTAGACCTACGGTTGTAGTAAGCCGCATGTCTTTTCCTGGCCTTTTTCAAGTTTTGATTTGCCAGAGTCCATCCCTTGTGGAGTTTTTCTTTCAGTTCCTCCACGTATTGATAGGATGAGATCACTTCTTCTGACGTCCCCTCTTCAGTCCAACTCCTCAACATGGCTTCCAACGGTCCTTTGATTGGGCGACCAAACAGCAACGTAGCGGGTGGTAGTCCTGTTGAGCCATGAGGAACTTCCCGATAGGCAAAGAGTGCTGCTGGGATATATTCATCCCACCTATCAGGTTTTTCCTGCGCTAGTTTCCTGAGCATTGTCATCAACGTGCCGTTGAAACGCTCCACTTGTCCATTGGCTTGAGGGTGGTAAGGGCTGGTATGTATGTGGTTAGAGTGAAACACCCTAAATACCTCCTCCATGAGTTTTCCACAAAACTGAGATCCATTGTCCGTCAGAATTTGATCCGGAAAGCCTAATCTGGTAAAGGCCTCCATCAGTGCGTCCGCCACTCTTTTCGAGTCAATCGTGGTCAACGGTATAGCCTCACCCCACATTGTACAGCAATCCACCATTGTGAGTATATACATGTTCCTCTTCCTAGTCCTGGGAAGTGGACCCACGATATCGATGGCTACCCTCTCGAAAGGAGAGTTCATGATGGGCATCTCACCCAACACCACCGGTGCTGTCCAGTGTTTCGGTGCCACCCTCTGGCACTCAGGGCATGACTTCACATACCGACGCACATCATCTGTCATTCCCGGCCAATAGTAGTGGCAGGAAATCCGCTGCATGGTGGCGGCAATACCCATGTGTCCACTAAAGGAGATGGTATGCCCCATATGAAGAATCTGGGACCGGTGAGCTTTCGGGACGACCAACTGACCGTATAGGTTGTCTCCCCTTCCTGCTCTCCTGTAGAGTATCCTATTCTTCATGTAGTACTGCCCCCGTCCTGGTGGATCAGCACTTTTCTGCAGCTTTTTGTAGCAAGGACGTAAAGTATCATCCTCACTCTGGGCAGTTCGTAGCTCCCCCGGCATTGGGTTAGTCACAATTGCGTCTGCCTCTTCCGTTTTCGTCTGAGAGCGAGTCTGCATTGCTCCCATATGAATTGGCTCCCTGGGCATTCCCAGAAAGACATACCGGCAACCTAGGATGACTGGAAAAATGGGATCGGTCAATACAGCGGCCTTGATCGTGCCGGTGACGTACCTTGACCGAATCTCCACATTAGCAATGGGCAACGTCATGGTTACAGCACTCTTCTGTGCAGGCTGTATATCCAATGTCTCACCTGTGAATTGTTCTGGATGTACCAGATCCGCAGAAATCACGGCCTCCCCGTCCAGTCCTGTGTCGTATAAACACTCCACTTGACGACCGTTAACCTCTACCAATTCCACTACAGGTGGTTTTTCCTGGTCTGGAGTCTCTTCCTCGGCCTCGACCTGTTCGGTGGGCTCCACCTTAGGTTTCCCTGAGCACACGACGAATTGAGTGTCTCCTGACTATCCTCTGCAGTCAATAGCATTGTGCGTATTCGACTGGTATTGGTTGCACCATTTCCCTGTCCTAGATTTTCTATTGCCAGACTTGAGTGAGCTCTCCTGGTGGCGAGCTTCCTTGTTGACCTTGGCATTTTCCGTGACAACCTCCTTGGAAGTCACTTGACATGCTGCGAGGTGAGGGTTCTTAGCCTTCGATTTGCAGTCCCTCGTATTGTGAGAGGGTGACTTACAAATTGAACACCACTTCTCCGACCACGGTCGTTTTGGTGTAGAGCTTGAAGCGCTCTTGCTTCCCTCCTTCTTCTTCTCTGAACTATCCTCTGATTTTTGCACATAAGGTTCCCACTTTTTTGTTCCTGAGTTTTTGGTTTTCTTCTTGTCATGTTTCTCTTGACTTTTGGTGTTGGTGGAAAGGTTTTCCCCTGCCTCCCCATGTACCTTGACGAACCGATCTGCTAATTTAGTCACGAGGTCAATACGTTCCGCTCCTTGTTCTCCCAGGAACGTCCTGAGAGGTTTAGACATTTGCTTCTTCAACTGGTCGACCACCATGAGCTCTTCCAGACTCTCATAGTCATGTGCGAACCCAGCCAAATTCATCCACTTATGGAGATAAGATTTTAGACGCAAACTGTAGGCGGCAAACAACTCCCCCGGTTCTCGTTTCGCTGCTCGAAATTTTTTCCGGTAGCTATGTGACGTAACCTCGAATCGTTTCAGCAGAGCCGTCTTTAACTCATCATAATTGTTCTCATGTCCTGGTGGCAGGCGAGAATAAACCTCGTATCCGGTCCCGCGTAAACCCTGGGATAGCTTAAGATTCCATTTGTTACGCTCCAGACCCATAGCAACTGACATAGCCTCGAATCGTTGAAGGTATTGGTCAATCTTCTCTTTGTCCTCCTCGTAGACCGTTAAAGGAAACTTCATGGCATGGTACCCATGTCCACCTACTGGTGTTGAGCCTGGGATGGAGGAACTTCCAACTGCTCCCTCAGTTTCTCCATTAGATTGACTCTTCAACTCGAGTTCCCTCATCCGGTACTCGTGCTCCCTTTTCTGAGCTTCTTGTTCAGCTTCCAGTTTCCTAGCTGTTTGCTCAGCTTCAAATTTCTTAGCTGCTTGCTCAGCTTCCAATTCCATCCTTCTCAATTCCAACTCGGCCTTTCGATCTTCCCTTTCTGCTTGACGATACTCTCTCTCCACTTCCTGTATGTAATCCGTTAGAGCAGACCCCGCCAATCCCATGTCTTCCCCCTTTGCCTTTAATTCCAACGTGGTTAGTTTAGGGGTGGCCATTATACAGAGAGGTAAGCTAGCAGGTCTAGTACAATATAACTGCAAATTACTATACAGATATATGAACAAGTGCTATAAATCTAGATATTACTACACACAGCACATTCACTCAGTGACAAGAGTATAATCAGGACCACAGACCTATGCAGACGTGTGAAGTGTGAACAGGTAAGATATTTGTCCTAACCCCTATCCACATTCACTCTAGCTGGATTCTCCAAAATGATATCTCCCTCTTATAACTAGGGATCCCGTGTCAAAAGACCCCGTTGTCAGAAGATCCCACTGTCAAAGGTTCCTGTTTACAGGAGATCTCGCTGTCCAAGGATTCCGTTTACGGGAGATCCCGCTGTCCAAAGATTCCGTTTACGAGAGATCCCGCTGTCCAAAGATTCCGTTTACGAGAGATCCCGCTGTCCAAAGATCCCGTTTACGAGCCCCCAATAATGTCGTGTCCTCCTTTACAGTGTCGTCCCTGGAGTGAAGAGAGCCGACACCCACATTATAATATTTTTTCCCTCTCAATATTCTGGAGAATCCACCAGCTTCCGTCCAACACACTCCATCAGCCTATGGACACCTTTTCCTATCACTCTCTCACTGTCGTACTATGCCCCCTTCTCATACTTCCCCAACGCAACACACTCAACAACTCTAGCCTCTAGAAATTAATAAAGATTAATTTATTAAAAGAAAAGTGTAACGTGTATGAGACGTGTATGCGAAGTAAATGTGTGACGTGTTCTATAAAGTGTGTAGAATCGGACTCTCAGACCACAACCCAGTCAGCTGATCCCAGCAAGGATAGACCACAGCACGTTATGTCAGAACATGTACATCTCACCCCGTGCCGAAACCATCTTGCCGGATACTGCTTTGCCTCTGTAGACCTCTGGTAATCCAATTTCATGATCATCCGAAATAGACACCGGTGGTATTAACAGTTAATCATGGACCGGTTGCACCCTACACAATGTCCGTTCCTCTCGTTCCTTAAAAAAACTGCACAAGTCCTTTGTAGTGTGTACACAGTTACTAATGTTAATTGTTACTGTACTGGATCCTCCCTCGTGTCTATCTAGCCTCAAGTATCAAGTCTTGTGTTCTATTACACGAGATTATATCACACTATATAATTATTAGACTTAATGTTTTCAGTTCGTTACTACTGCCTGATGCTGTGTGGTGCATCAGTACGCATCACTCTCTTTGGTGAATCATCTTCCTTCTAGCTTTAGTTACGTTCTGTATGCAACTTTATTGATGGTTGAACTGGTGTTCTTCCGAATGGGATGTGATTCTTTCCCAAAAACTTGTTGAGTTTCCTTGGATCTGGTAGGGAACCTAGGATAGAAACAACACATCTGGTGATAGTACTAGTCACTGATCCTTTCGGCTGAGTGTAAGCCTATCGCCTTGCTTAATGATCTTTAGCTAACTAAACTATGTCCTAGAGCAGATTAGCTACCCACCTAGGGCCGAATCAGGCTATGACAAAGAAAAGACCAATAAACAGAGTGCAACCTCAGTATTCTATTCTTAACTAGCAGAGCTAATATCACTATTCTATTCTAACTAGTTTCCACTAACAGTGCTAATCATCACACTATAGTTTAACAAGGCTACAGTCTATATTAATTAGAACTAATAGACTATATTGACTACCTTATGTAAAAACCGCCTCATTCCCGGGATGGCTACTACACTTTGCCATAACGGCACATGCTAGTTAATGTGAAATTATTCTAACACTGTAGAGCTCTCCCACAAACACGTCCATCCTAATCCACGGGTTTTGGTCAACTCCCCATCTCCAATCATGGTTTTCTGGCAAACCCCTAAAATTGGTCACGTGATATGGGTGACGTCCTGCAGGTGTCATTTGCGCATATCATCCATTGTCAGGAATCGATTTTTCCTGGCTTGAGTCATTGTCAAAGTTGTCATCAATTGTTTAGATTCCCAAAACAAGCCAGCGAGTTCCTGTATGATCCCAACAATAGTGGCAAATAACCAGCTGTCAATCTTCTCGATGTTCCGGAAACTACGAATTGACCTATGTACTGTTACTTCCGTGCTAAGTACTTCCGTTTTCCCTCTGATATGTTTATGACTTGTCAACGAGATGTATGATTCAGCGCACTCACTTCCTCTATACATCTTCCACTTGTTAATTTTGTCCGACAGGTGACGGCCAACATCCGATTGCCACTATGACCCCACTGTTTCCATCTGTATTCAAATGTTGACAAACTTGTCAAGGCGATGTCGGGATTCGTTTCCGGCACTTCCGAGGTTGGCCAATCCGTCAACCATATGTACAAGTACAACTGTTATTTCTGCCCGACCTGTTTTTGGAAACACGTGCAGCCCCAACTATGAATGTTTTCTCTGTATTAGTTGAAACACTGGTTGCTTAGCAGATAGTCCGGTTAATCAAAAAATCCTCCCTAACAATCAGCTGGGTAAACGCACGGTTTCATTTTGTGACAGAGAGATCAGAATATATCACTATTCTATGCCTCAGAACTGGTCACAATCAATTATGAAACCACATGTATACACAATGTTAGATTGACAAATTAGCCATGTGTACGTGTGGATTGTCACCCTAAGCAGCAGATCATGCACTCCAAAACTGCCCTAAATACGACATATCAAGGCAAACCTTATGGCCTAGAGAAACAAAAGTAAAAGATAAACTTTAAGGATCCCTGAGCAAACTAAAAAACGACAGTAAAGTTTAAATAAGAGACTTCATTCCAGATATATACAAAAACATTTAACATATTAAAATGTAAAAAAACTGTAAATTATCTTGGATCACATATCCTAGGTATGAATACCAAATTTGGATACAGACTGTCAGATAGTGTGTAGATACACTTTATATCCACCTGTTTAAACAGCCCTATAAAACATTTACTTGAACAAAAGATCAACTGATCACCTTTTGTGTGTGTGACCAATTAAAGGGTATATGATTTTTTTATCAACACTTAGATCATTTTCAACGCAGGAATAAAATACTAAGACTAAAACATAGTGTTCTGAACAATTCAAATTCAAATGTTGAATTCTTAAAGGAGAGACGGTCTGTATTTGAGGCCGAAGTATCCATGTACTAATAAAGGCCGACCAGTAGTTTTTACAATACTGTTTGTTACCTTCTTCCCTGGAAATAATTTTTGAATGTATTCCCTTTAAAATAAACCACTTATCTTCAAACTCTAACATATATTAAAAACTCTAACTCTTTATAAAAGCTCAAAGTGAGAAAAAGATTCTGCCCCAAATAGATGAAACCCATCATATTCTTTAAGTGAAAAATAAAAAACACACTCCTTTAATATTACTATTATAATTTCTAGAGATATTAACATAAACTGGTATATACAGTGGATGGTTTTAGGATCAAAATAACAACAAAGTCAAAGTTTCTAAATGGGAACTATAATAAAGGGTGTATTTATAAGGACTTTTAAAAAATTCATGTTCACACCTCTGCCAAAGGAGCTTAGAATATTAAGATAATCACACAACAATTCTTATGAGCCATAAGACAAAGCTTTTAGTGAGAACAGAAAGAGTAAGAAACAAGATAACCAGAAATTAGTCATGAACAACGTGAATTTGTAGATGGAAAGGGCATAAACAATGCCATGTATATTCTCAGGACACTATTAGAAAAAGTAAAAACAGATCTATACTTATGCTACAGAGACTACACAAAAGAGTTTGACAGTGTGAAACATGAGGGCATAAACTACTGGAACAAGTAAACACTGATGATAATGAAGTGTGAATGATAAAGAGTATATATATATTGGTTATAGAGAAGTGCTATAATAATCTGCAGCCATTTAGAAATATTGCAATACATATAGAAGACTGTTCAGACTAGGATGTGTATTGTTCCCTGATTTGGTCATAATATAAATAACTTCCGATATGCTGATGACACTTGTCTTGATAGCAATAAGTCAAAGTAGAGATGTGGAAAATGATAGACAGTGGTTGCAGAAAGTGAAAAACAAAGAAACGGATAATGCCTAAATTTAAATTAAAGTCAATGGTACTCATTTGGGGCAAATACAAAAATTAAAATATTTAGGCATATGGATAACATCAGATGGAAGATGTATCACAGAGGTAAAGAACTTAACATGACAAACAAAATTCCATTTTCACTGAATTTAATCACATGAGAATGCAATAAATCCGCCATTGGAGGTTAGAAAAACATTTATTGAATATTACACAGAGCCAGTTTTAACATATGGATATAAATCCTGGACTATTAGTAAACAAGTAAAAAATACCCTGGTGCCCCAGGAGATGTGGTTTTATGGAAGAATCCTGAAAATTCATTGGACTCTCAAAATAAGTAATTTTATTGGTTTGCAAGAGGCTAAAATACAAAGACACCTTACCACAATCATCAGAAAGAGGTAGTCATCATGTTTGGACCACATTATGAGTAGATTAAAACTGGACCGTGTGACAACCGGAATGATTTATTGAAAGAGAGATAGAGAAAGACAACGGGAGAAGACTCTTGACAGACTTGTTCTAGATCATAGAAAGGTACCAGCACACGAACTGATACATGCTGCTGGAGATCTCAAGATGTGGAGAAGAATGATCACCCATGCCTGTCAGCAAGGCACTTATAATGAAATAAAACACACACCCTCATTCATGGATGCATACATGCATGCACATCCACCACCACAGACCTACTGTTGAAATTAGAATAAATAATGCATGCATACTAGACACATCCTCAACTATCCCACAACTATGGAGTTGTATTCAGTCAAGGCTTGTCAATGGTCATCATGTCAGAGAGGACCACCTTCCTGTACTTGCCCTCCAACTCCTTCATGTACTTGAACTGGTGAGCAACATGGAAACCCCTGATTGACTCCTCCTGGAACAAGTTCATCAATACAAACACATTCATCATAAATTACTATGGTAGATCATTCAAATTACTGTGTGAATATGTGTGCTCTGTATTTCAGCTTGAAGAATTTATCTAACTACTTTCATTTATGCTGTGTCATTTCTGCAGTATGTACCTGACGAGATGCAGCGAAATATCCCAGACAATAAATCGTGCAATATATTGTCTGGTCTTTGTTATTCATATTCATCAGTGTTTTCTTTTAATTATTTCTGTCCTGGAAAATGTCAGTTTCACAATTATAGCACTTAGGCTAGCACGAGCCAAATAAATAACTGACATTGCAGTCTGAGACTGAATGAGTTAAAGTCTGGGACTCACTGAGTTAAATTCTAGGACTAATGAGTTATGGTCACGTCTAGAATGGAAACATTTATGATCATAACTAGGACACAGTGTCCACAAGAAAGTACTGTCCAAGACTGAAGGAGCTAAACTGTGAGACTAAATGCTTTAATGTCTGAGACTGAATTAATTAAACTCTGAGGCTGAATGAGTTATAGTAACATCTATAATGACATTCAATATTAAATTTATTCTGCATACAAAGTGTAGGGAGACTTTACAAACACTCTGTATACTGGTCAGCACATATTAATTAGAGCCATATATTCCATTATGGCTGAATTGAAAGTAAATGAACTTAGGGTACTGTGTAAAGAGAAAGAGATATTATACCAAGTGTACCAGATTTCTGTGTGTCTGACATGATGAGATTCTGTGAAGATGTTGACATCTTTCTGCATGTTCTGCGCGTGTGATAGTGCTGTTTCTTGATTCGTTGTTTGCAGAACATTATTATAAAACTCCTGGCAAACATGGTAATGCAATTGCTGCCATGCTTCCTTTATGGCCCAGTGATCATGTGTTTAAGGCAGGAATCTTTTCCATTGACCAGGCTCATCATCATCATCATCATCATCATCATCATCATCATCATCATCATCATCATCATCATCATCATCATCATTAGCCATGCAAATAAGGATGAGCGGTCATTGTGCCGATGTTATTAACACCCTTAGAGAGATGTTGAGAGTGGAGGACTTTGACATCAGTGAATCCACATCAATGCCCAGAATGAGAGACTCTGGAGTAAAAATCGGCATGGACAGACATGAGAGGCACATTGGGAGAACACGGGGTCTCGTCAACCAACACAGAACTGGCACTATTAGCTACCAGACGCTGATGCTTACCTTGGGGAGAAGATCTGAGCACCTATGGACTTTTTCCGGAATGCATGGATGATACCCCAACAAATAACATGGGCGGTCTTTGCTTTCCCCTTGCTCTTTTCCCATCAATGTTGCCATTCTACTACAGAAGCCATTACTGTCAAGGAATTTATACATGGGCACCAGAATCCTAACAAGATGGTCCGCTGCCCTTGTGGAAGCTTATAGAGGAATAACGATGGTGATGATGACAGCAGTATTTGATACAAAAATGTACAGATCAACACACCAGGCTACCTGGACATTTTATGGGAGGTAAAAGCATCTGGCTTGATATTAACCACATCACCCTCATGTATCTACAATTTTAGTATTGTCCAGACCCTCTTCTCAGTTCCTTCAGAGACACTCTTTCTTGATATGGACACTCCGTCTGTTCAGTTGCTCTCTCCACGTGATCCCAGAGATTTCAGCACATCACCTTTATAGTCAAGTAGCTCTCCTCCCAGAGAAACTGCAGCAGCAACCTAATCTATCAACTTGTTGATTGCCCAGCACACCAGAGTGCCCTTAGCACAAAATCCATAATATACTTGCAATCTCTTTTGTGTAGAGCACTGCTAGATGAAATTATACTTATATGGGTAATTATTTGTCTTTGTTAATTTGTCTCCTGCAGTCCTTGAATATTGGACTCCTTAGTTGACCAAAGGATTCCTAGCATTATACAAAGACACCACATCTCAGCGGCCTCTGGTTTCTGTCTAATCTTGGTATTCAGGTTCCGTGATTTACAGGCATACAGATGTATGGACAGTATGGAACAGTTCAAAACGTGTTTTGTTGAAGATTATACAGATGTAATTGTTATTACAGAAATATTTCAGAATTTTCTTCTGGTCATTTTGTTGTTAAACAATGAAATATGTAAAATATTGGAACAGGTCATACTGTTTAATACCAAATGAAGCCAGTTTCAAACCGCAACCCTGATTGCTGCAGTTGTGATAATGTTGGACATGTTGTATATGGAATATGTGTATGTGAAAATGATGTGACCATGATATTTTAAATAAAAAAATAGGAACACTGAAAGGTAAATTGAGCATATGTGTTTGTAGCAAGGGACGTATCTTGAAATAAAGTATACAATTTAGGACTTTTTATATTTTGTGCATAAGATGTGAGTTACATTATGTGAAATAAGTACTGACATTAAATGTTAGAAACAGAATTCATAAGTGTTACATATAACCAGTTTTAACATATGGCTGTGAATCATGACTAGTTAGTAAACAATCAAGAAACATTTGGCTACCAAAGCCAACTGGCCATTCATTCATGTGTATAGAAATATTCTGGCCTATTTGGTCACAATGAAATAAACTAAATATTAGTTATTACCAATGTTTAAAGTGGATACATCACTATGATCGCAGGTCAGCATGGCCAAATGGGTAAGAACGCATTCTTAAATATATGTTGTGCTGATGCCGAGGTAAGCGGTTCAACCCCAACACTGGACAGCTGGACTAAAATGTTGACCTGTCGTCCTTGACTTGGGGACGTAAATTACAAGTACCTCTGAAGTCGGAGTGGGTTCGCCTGATGGCGAGGGACACTGTAAATAGGGAAAGCTAATCCACATGAAAAAGTAAGTCCATCACTACTATAAGTAGTGTGTATGGACTACGCTTGAGTTCAAAGCGAGCGAGCGAAAAAAAAAATCAATATGATCAAGTATTTCAGCACTTGCGCTGGTTGTCAAACTTCCTTATAATTCCATTCCATAGTTGTCTATACACAGGCGTAAATTCATATCATCCGAGATGAGATGCATAAGAAACAGCTGGAAAAACAAGAAGAGATAGAGAGACAAATGAAAAACTAAGAATAAGTGTTGTGATAACACCGATTACTGACTTGACAGAACACCAAAGAATTAAATGGTTCGGACACTTAACTAGAATAGAACAAGACCAGCCAGCGGCCAGAGCAGAACATTCTACATGAGAACATCGGGATACAAGGTGAGGTAACAACCCAGGAAGAGCTGGCTACACGGAGTAAAAGGGATATTAAAGAAATCAAATGTGACACTAGCACAAGCAACAACACAAGGGAAACACAGAAAACATTACATCCACTTCTCTCTGCAACGCTTTGCAGCAAAAGTAGTAGGACAAAAGAAGTTGTCTGTCTTGTGCCGCTCTCTTTATTTCCTTGTCTGTCTGCACTGATATGTCTGTTCATGTCCCTGTTCCCTAGTATGTGCCCTCCAGTTGTGTTTTCATGTTTTAAGGTGTGACCAAGCCTTGAGAGTCTTCACTGTCAGATTACTTGACAAACGATCGCTTTGATTCTGTTATATATTCCAAACCATGTTCATCTGTCAATTTTTCAATCCAATTAGTTATTGATATTTGGTGTTTGTCCATCAAGAATGATGATGACCATTCATTTTATCCAGTGGGGTTGAAAGTTTGGAGCTGTGAGTTCTAAGATGGCTGGTAAGGCCTATTTTGGCTCGGAACATTCTCTGACAATGTGGGGAAAAAATGTTTGACATTCCAGGAGAAGGATCTCCTGCTGCGGTTTTTTTTTTTTTTTTTGGTCCAGTCTTTTTTTCACAGTTTTTGCAGTCCTGTTTGCTTCACAAGTGACTACACCCTAGGGTAATGATGTACGCCATTAATTTTGGTCATTGGCAGCAGTCTCCTAAGTGTCATGATGAATTTCAAAAGCTTTTAGTGAAATCTTCAGAGTGTCTTTAAAGCGTTTCATCTGGCCACCTTGGGAGCACCTCTAGTTATTGACATATTTCGGTAACACCACATCTTGGGCGGGCAGGCTAGCGAAACTGATAGCGAGCCTGGCTGGTAGTACCATGAGCATGGGCTGAAAGAGGTTCAACGCTTGGGCTTGTTGCTTGCCAAAGTGAGGGAATGATTGGCCACCTATTTTCTTTCTAGCTCTTGGCCTACAAAATGTGATGGCGCTATGACATCACATACAATTTATTTTTGTTATTATTATCAAGTGTTTCAGTCCTTGGGCTGGTCGTGAAGCTTCCTTATAATTCCAATCCCTAGTTGTCTGTCTTGTGTACATTTAATTCCATGCATGTCTGCATTGATAGATCTGAATCTCTCTCTTCCCCAGTATTGTGTCCTCCAGTATTCTCTTTGACGTTTCTTCACGTCTTAGAGTGCGACCAAGCTATGTGCCTTCACTTTTCATTATTTATTCACGTCTTAGAGTGCGACCAAGCCATATGTGTTCACTGTTTGATTATTTATTCACATCTCAGAGTGTGACAAAGCCATGTGTCAGACAGATAGATTGACAGACAGACAGACAGATAGATAGATAGATAGATCCCCACCAGGGGCTGGGCGAAGCCGGCCGGGTCAGTTAGATATCTTGGATATCGAAGGATTTGTTTTTCCGTTCGCTTGGCCGATCTATAGATATCTATAGACAGACAGGGAGGGAGGGATAGACGGACGGACGGGTAGGCAGGCAGACAGACAAACCGACAGACAGATAGAGAGGGAGGGAGGGATAGACGGACGGAGATAGATAGAGATAGAGAGGGAGAGAGGAAGGGATGGAGGGATAGACGGACGGACAGGTAGGCCGGCAGATAGATAGATAGATAGATAGATTGATAGATATATAGATAGATTGATAGATATATAGATAGATAGATCCCCGCCAGGAGCTGGGCGAAGCCGGGCCGGGTCAGCTAGTGTGTATATATATATATATATATATATATATATATATATATATATATATATATATATATATATATATATATATATATATATATATATATATATATACACACACATACATATAACCGTGGTCACATTCGCACTTCGAGTGCTAACAAGTCAAGATACCTTATTCTGTGAAGAAGCCTGATTCGCTGGAAAATGTCACGTTGAAAGTCCAACAACAAGAAACACGCTGTAGCCAAGATGTGCAGCATGGGAGCCGACAAGAAGAAGAAGAACGTGGAGAGCCTACCTGCTAGCCGCATCAAAGAGCCTGATACTACAGCTATTACTGAATCTACTACGAGGGAGAAGATTGACAGTCCAACACAGTCAAGAACCAAGACAGCAGAGAAGGATGAGAAAGACACCAGAGTCGGAAACACCGACTCAAAAACAGTCCGATGGTTCATCAAGCGGATTCAAGTGGAGCTGACAGACGAAGAAATCCTGAAACAGCTACGAGAAGAGAATCCGCACATCCAATTTATGAAGGCGGAGCGGCTCCTCACCTACTCCAAGATACCTAAAACTTTGGCGGTGGTGATATCGGAGGGCAGCGAGATGCTCATAACAGTATCAATCAACAACAGAATACAGCAGCCAGAGAGATTCATCCCTAGAGTCAACCAATGTTCCAGATGTCAGAGGGCCGGCCACAGCAGAGCAATATGCCGCAGTAAGACGGAAATCTGCTGTTACTGCGCCGATCACCACGCCTTCAAGGAGTGTCCGCTGGCCAAGCTGGACACGGCCTTCAGAGCCCCTAACAACAAAAGAAAATGCGCCAACTACCTGGGCAAGCATGGAGCAAGATACTTGGGCTGTCCGTACCTGCAACGATACAGAGACGCCTTAAAGATCGCAACTACTACGAAGACATCAGTCAAGGAAGCAATGCGAAGGGGCGAGACAGCCACGGGTATAGCACAAGCCGAAAGAGATCAACTTCAAAAACAGATAGGCGAGGTGAAGAGGCAAGTCAAGGCACTGTTGACGCCGCCCCGAATAACGACAACGAAAAACTACTGGCGGAAATGAAGGAGATTCTTCTTTGCGTTCATCCGGAGTGATTTTTTCAGATGTGATTGCGGTGTGTCTGGTTAGGCACCCTCGGGTCGAAACCCTCAGGCCAACACATCCGACTTTTAGCGTGCATTTTTGACCAGGTTAGCAATCCTGGGAGACTCTCACTTTTGTGGTACCGTCCACATCTCAGCTGGTCTAGTTGGAACAGTCGAAGACTACACGGTCATCCCTCAAGTGAAGGCAGGGACAGTCCATAGCATTTTCCGCCATCCTGGGTGGCTTCCATAATTGCAGAGCCGGCACATAACGCTCTGGTGCTGGGTTTACCGAGGGAATCGTCACGTCCTGCTCATGGCTGTTTTAATTCCTCACTTCAATATATTGGGCATTTCGCTCGCCCTGGGCCGTTCCTGCACAAACCAGTCAGCTCTGCGGTTGGTTTCCACTAAGCGAGTTTTCGGACATGTGCTT
Source organism: Cepaea hortensis (assembly GCA_963921405.1). NCBI lineage: Eukaryota > Metazoa > Mollusca > Gastropoda > Stylommatophora > Helicidae > Cepaea > Cepaea hortensis. Next base: position 77,727,918 of record OY992889.1, on the reverse strand, counting down.
GTCCCTGTACCCATCAGAGCAGTTCCAGGCACGGCGGACATTCGGAAAACTACCTAGTCAGAGCTGTTCCGAACAAGAGCGGCATTCGGAAACTAGGTAGTCAGAGCTGTTCCTAGCACGGGAGACATTCGGACGAGACATTTCACTCGGACGTAAATGCGTAGTGTAAATTTTTAGTTTGAAACCCGTAGGACGACACTTCCGACTTCCGGCGGGCATTTTTTAGTGAGGTTAGCCTTCCTCTGGTTTCGAGACACGTTAGACTGTTGTAATGTCACCCACATCTCAGCTGGTCAAGATAGAACGATCAACGATATCGTGGTCTGCCCTCAAGGGAAGGCAGGGGCAGACCATGGGCATTATCTCGCTATCCAAGGAGGCTTCCATAATTGCAGAGCCGGCACATATTGCTCTGAGACTGGGCTCACCCAAGGAGTTTCCACGTCCTGCTCATGGCTGCTTTAGTTCCTCACTTCCATGTGTTGGACATCCCACTTGCCACTGATCACTCAATCACACACCAGGAGCGGTCAGACTGCGAGTGACATCCACTCGGTAAGCTTTTGCTTGTGACTTCAGACCACGCAATAGGTTCGCTCGCCGTGCGTTCCATTTCGCGTTGATGAGACATTATTCCACTTTTGTCTACACTCTCTATGAGTTAGATACAGACAGTTTCCGTAACCCTTCGACTGGGGCACTTTTCTGACTTTTTTGTACTCGCTCACGAGGTAGGCTACATGTGCTGCCGGCTCAGCACCTTACCTTCGTGCAGCAGTGAGCGGGAAACGGCCAGGCCCCTTCATCCGGGAAACTCTCATATCCCCCAGCTGGGAGCCTTCGAACATGTATCAGACCTGAGCATGTAGCTTGCTCAGTATCATGTTTCTATTTTCCGGTAGACGGGTATCAGCCTGGCTCTAAGATCCGAGGGTTTGTGGCTTAGAGGCGTTCAGCTACAGCCCTCGACAGGGAGTCTTAAGAGTTTTGTCCGGACCAAGAAAATTCTGCCTTTGTGCACCTCATTTAAATTTTGACTGCTATCCTCAGTCTATGCCTGCAGAGCAGCAGGTTGTGTCTCTCTTAGTCTGTTCCCTATCCCATAAGCTGTCCGATATGTAATTTTTCACCCATCGGCAAGCAAATGGGGTCTATGGGACACGCAAGCTCCCCCACCACGTCAAGGTGGAGACACATCGGGGGAGTGAAGGAGATTCAGCAAAACATCAAGCAAGAAGTAGAACATATGGCACTGATTAAGAAGGAGAACGAAGAGATCCTACAAACCATTAAATCAGAGCGAGAACTACAGAAAGCTGAAATGGAAATACTCTGAAATAAAACAACAGAAGCCGAACAAGGAATTACAGAGAAATCGCAGGATGAAAACCAAGAGACCGAGCCTGAACCACAAGCGAAAACCAGCAGCCCAACCACGACGCCCGAAACATTCAAAGGGAAGCCAATATCCCACCAGACATCCGAAGAAAACCGAGATGACCACCCTGACGTCGGCATAGAGGACGTCCCGAGGCCAGGAATATTGTTCCCTGAGATAACGAGGAAATACGAACTCAAGTGCGAGGAATACAGAACGCGCATGGAAGAAAAAGAAAAGAAGTACAAGAAACTCAAAGGGAAACCAATGCCCCGCTGTACCGCCACAATGCCAGATTTAAAACTCGCAGATGAATACACATGGCAATACTACATAGAAGACGGAGAAATCATCCCATGGCTGACCACGGAGGAAGCAATCAAAAGACAGCATGAAGTCAAGCGCGGAAAGCAAAGTGAAAGAAAGCGCAAGGAGACATATCACATTGAAAAGCTTCTACAGTTAATTCACAAATGAGAAGGCAAAAATACCAAGTAAAAAGTCCTTTTAAGGACTGCAACAAGTCAAGCCAGGAGCCTGCGCCAACAAAGAAAACTATAAGAGGAAACATGCACAAAGGACAGCCGCCTACCGATCCCTCTGCTGACGTTACAGACTCAAACGCTACATAACCAGTCCGAGATAGGACTCACTCGTAAGAGCGCACAAGACAAGAATTAGGGTGAACGAACTCACAAAAGCCACGGACCTCAACAATAACCACAGCTGAGGAAGCAGGTTGAACGAGGCCGAATTTGGAATTTTTGTTTTGAAAATTGGAATTGGAATACATATAACACTACTGTATGGGTGGTACATAAACCTGGACAATGAACAAGCAAATGGAAAGTGGAGATGCGGATATGCAAAATGATGTTATAATAAATAATATAATCAATTATAATCATGCAAACAAAAACAATCAAATACAGTAAAGCTTCTAGAGAAGCTTAAAGAGAAAACAAAATGTGGACATCAGAGGACAAGCTAAACACCAACCTTAAAAAAGATATCGTGAACAGAATGATTTATTAGTACGAATATTTTTTTTTTCTGTCTTCGAGGCGAAGAAGTTACGGGAGCATTTCCCACATACACACTTTTGAAAGTCAGCTGCAGCAAACCGCCTTGCGTTGTTTTTTACGAAATGGCATGGGTGCCGGTCGTTCAGAAAGCAATGGAAAACTAACTGAACGTAAACTTGAAAAGTGATCACAACAGTAAAAAAATATTGGTGTTGACGCGACGCCCTGTAAAGGATATGCAACTATGTTATTATTCTTTAATACAAGGGAAATAATTTCATCTAGGTTGAAATAATATTTCTTTCTGCTTTAGCAATCAAGGGGAACAATTATCGATTTCACTATACTTGTACTGATAGCTATTTTGCAAGACAAGCATATGTTTATTCCTGTAACACTTGTATTTATATTTTGGACGGTTTCAAGTGAATGTTACCATTATAAAAGCTTTACATACTTTTGATTATTATTTGAAATTTCAGACACTAAATTGTTGTGTAATATATATTGTTTAGTAAACTATTTATTTTTTTATCTGCTAGGCCGCGTCTGTCTAAACAGAAGTTAGGTTTACTCTGGTTTCTCTTCACAACGTATATATTGTTCGCATTCATGCTTTAGTTTAGGCACACACAAAATTGGGTCAGGAACAGCTATTCTGCAGACATCAGACAGGTGGGACATAATTAAAACACACACGGATAACCATGGACGAATCTCCATAATACAGGTAGAAAACACTATACAAGCATACACCATAGTGAACATACATGCACCACCAAATTACAATCACCAACCAAACTTTTACCAAGAATTAGACACCTTACTTATACAAACATACAGAGGGCAAAATATTATCCTTGCAGGGGATTTCAATTTTGTACTCTCAGATTTGGATATCGTAGGGGCAGGCAAAGCAGGAATCAAGACACAATTAAGGAGAAATGACAGAAGTGGAATACATCAACTGGATATACTAAAGAATACCCTAGACACACACAATCTAATAGACGCTTTCCGATACAGACACCCTAATAACATTGCAACAACACACAAAAATAGGGCTTACAATAGATCAGCCAGATTAGATAGAGTATACTCACCTTCAACACACCAAATAATACACACAAAACATCTACAAGAGACATTACAATACACAGATCACAAAGCAGTACTAACACATATCACTACAGACACTACAAACACAAGGCCATCAAAAAGAACATCACATTGGAAGTTCAATAACTCCTTACTCCAACATACAGGTTATTTACAACATGTGACACAACTTATTCTAACATACACTAATAGTACACCCACGGACAACATAACACAAATTTGGGATTTACTAAAGAATACAATACGGTGTAGAACACAACAGTTAGCATCCATCATACATAAAGACAGGCTACAACAAGAACATATCATACAGACAGCAATACAACTCACAAAACAGACTGACAGGAATGCATCACACCTAAACACACTAGAATCACAATTAGAACAACACCAGCAACACACACTCCGCGGTGCACTCCTTCGAACTAAACTTACTAACATATCAGAAGAAAGTCCCAATAGACAGCACCTTGCATTAGAGCAAAACATTCAACGCAACAGACAAATAGGAGCAATAACAGACATGCAAGGAAACACACAAACAGAGACAGTACATATACTAGAAACATTCCAACAGTACTACACTGACCTATATACAGCAGAACCCGCCAACACACAAACACAAAATAGATTCCTAAAATACACAAAAAAATTGTCAGACACAGATAAAGACACACTAGACACAGAGCTTACATTAGCCGACATAACACATGCACTCAATCAAATGCAAAAAGACAAAACACCAGGACCAGATGGACTCACAGTAGAATTCTACCAACACTTCTTTCCTATCCTAGGCAATTTCCTTCTAAAAGTCTACCAAGAAGCTTTTCATAAACAAGAACTCCCAAACACTTGCAACATGTCATATATAACACTCATACCTAAAGACAACACAGACAAAACACAGCTGAAAAACTATAGACCCATCTCCTTATTAAACACAGACTACAAAATTCTAGCAAAATCACTTGCAAACAAAATTAAAAACTTCATGCCATCACTCATCCACCCAGACCAACAGTGCAGTATTCAACACAGAAACATACACCAACATACACACTTCATTAGGGATTTCATTACATACACCCACCAGAAAGACTGTCAATCCTCTCTTTTATCTTTAGACCAGGAGAAGGCCTTTGACAGAATCTCACACTCATACTTACACAAAACACTAGCACACTGCAACATAGGACAGTACTATAGACAGTGGATAGAAATATTGTATAAAAATCCTGAAAGTAAGGTACTGGTGAATCATTCACTCACTGGCAGTTTCAGAATCAATAGATCTGTCAGACAAGGGTGTCCACTATCACCAGTCCTATATGTACTCACACTAGAACCACTCTTAGAAGCAATTAAACAGGACACTAACATTAAAGGTACATTTATACAAGGGTCTGGAGAGCGGAAATTAATTGCTTATGCAGATGACATCGTTTTCTTCCCTACAACCAACACTTCCATAACGAACATACTTCACACCTTCAGACAGTTTGGTGAAGGAAGTGGGGCCAAAATAAACATACAGAAGTCTAAAATAATGGGTCTGGGGAAGTGGAAGAATAAAGCAGATTTCCCCCCGGATCTAACAGTCACAGATAACATGAAGATTTATGGGATCACTTTTCCATCCAATCCCAGAAAAACACACACAGGAACATGGCAATCACTGACAAAACAAATTATAGACATACTACATAGTTTCAAATACAAGACATCAACAATTTTTATACGAAGCACTATTGTAAACACCTTCATCTTTCCTAAAATACTATATTTAGCCACAGTGTTAGACCCACCAAAACAAACAATCACAGACATAAACAAACACATCAGGAAATTCATCTTTAAAAACACAATCCACAGTATAAAGCACAAGACTTTAATACAAGAGAAAACTAGAGGGGGAATTTCACTACAGGACCTTAACACAAAAATACAAGCATTAAGAATCAACCACATAGGACGCATCATCAATCATCCAGATCAACACTCGCTAGCATTATACTATATTGCAATTAGATTACACAGAATTAAGAAAATAGACAAAACAACACCACACTATTACGGCACACTACCGCACTTCTACAGAACATGTATGCAAGCAATTCAAGGTAATGAACACTTAATACAACAGACAACCAAGCAGATATACACATATTTAGTACAACAACAAGCCCCACCACTACACCTGAGAATCAAAAGAGGATACAAATATCACATGAAAGACTACAGTTGCACCTTCACTAACTTACACAGCAAACATATCACATCAAAATCCAAAGAAATAACATACAGGCTAATTTATAATATGACCCCGACAACTGAGAGAGCCGCACAAACATCCAAACAAATAGCCCCATGCAAATTATGTAGACAAAATATTCAGGAAACAGAGGATCATCTCTTCTTTGAATGCCCAGCAATCACAGCCACTAAGATTGCACTGCAACAATTAATAGAAACACACACAAACAAGAAAACTGACGCTTATAAGGCCATTTTTTTAAATACAATACCCACAGCCACAAAAGACAAACACACTAAACTTCTTGTTGCACTGGCGGAGTATAGAAACGTAATATGGTCGAGTAGAAACTCGGCCACACACAATCACCAAACAATACAACCACACACACTAGCAAAGATTTTTCAACAAAAAATCGCCCAGCTATTCGCAGATTAATAAACAAGAGCCACCCCCATCAAATTTCACACTACATAACATACATGTTCAAACACACTCTCACAGTATATGTATTTCTATACTCCGCATGTGTACCACTAAGCCCAATCATTGAGGAACAAAGCGCCAAATAACTGAATAAATGTCCTTTCTTTGTTACTGAGTCCTGGAGCCCAACCTAGACAGAACAATGGGACGGTGGCCTTTGTGAGTCAGTGGTCTTGTCGACCGAAGTTTGACCTCGGTCTGAACAGCTCTCTCTCTCTCTCTCTCTCTCTCTCTCTCTCTCTCTCTCTCTCTCTCTCTCTCGCTCTCTCTCTCTCTTTCTCCCCCCCCCCCACCCCAAACATGAATGACTATACGCTGTATTCGCAATGTAAAAGCCTGTTTTTGTACATAATAAATGGGATATTTATGTATATGCTGAATTCGCAATGGACAACTTAACCAATTCCAATCTGTTTACGCGCGCTCTCTCTTTATCCCTCCCCCTCCTCTCCCCCTCCCCAGCTCCCTCTCTCTCCCTCCCTCCGTGTTGACCGCGTTCCTGGTCTCAACCCACCCCACCACAAGCAAATCCTGGGCACTTGCGATTAAGTCGAAGGCTGTCATTCAGCAATAATATTGAATCCACTAACAGGAAGTAAGCTTGCATGAGACTGCCTGCAGTGTAAAACGTGGGGCGGCTTTTGCCGTTTCGACCTTGACACCAACATTTCCTTTAATGTATATATCTTCGGTGTGGAAGAGAACGCGTGATGTGTGTTGAAGGTTTATAAGCGTGTGAGAAAGGTGGGTTTAGAATGAACGAGCGGAAGGAATCATCACCACACCATAGTCGTTGTTGTCTCCGTCATTATCATCACCATTATCATCACCATTACCATCACCATTATCATCATCATTATCATCACCATTATCATCACTATTACCATCAATCACGTTAGAATGGGATGACTGAAAGCGTACGTCATTATCATAACTGTATATGTATGTTTTTGTTTCATTAACGCATATGACATAACACTAACAAACGGCAACGCTCTGTAATATACACAAACAAAGAAACACGCATTGCACCTTGTAAATATACATTGCTTTGTATAAAATAAACGTATTAAAAAAAAAAAACAACAACAACAATTCGTCTATTGTGTAGTATCTGTTCTTCGTGGCCGAGGGGTTAGCAGCTTTCTCCGCTAACCCCGAATACTCTCGTCACGTGACGCGACGAGAATTAGCAGTGGTTCGAATCGCGAAAGTGACTTATGAGAGTATGGAGCCGGTCGCTCAGAAAGTCGTGGCGTGCTGATGAGCGTAATCTAGCCTAGGAATCAACATACAGCTGAAAGATGCTGGTGTTGACCGCAATATCCTGAAACAGGATGGAAACGCGGAAAAAAAAAAAAAAAAGTAGTATCTGTTCTTACCGAGCGGACGTGTTTTCACCTCTCCAGTGTGACGTGTGGATTTTCGCTGTGTTCCTTTGTGATCTTGCAGTGTGTTTATTTCGGATTATTATTACAAATCATTCCACTAATCAACAATGGCACAAATCGACCTAGATCGTTTTATGGAAGGACTCAAATTTCATAAAAAAAGGTACGTTGATAGTTACCATTACCGGCCCAGGCGCGGCGGCAAAAGCCACGCCAAACTTAGTTGCTAGCGCCTTGCTTGGCCCCTGTGGGGTGCCTTCGGGCGGAATAGCTGATATTTATCGCCTCGAATCACCTACGAGGTGGTTCGTCAATCTGAACCAAGCCGCACACATCGCGGTGTACAAAGGCCTACACGGCAAAAAGTTCAAGCTGCCTATTGAGGGACTGGAAATATCAGTCGAGCATGTGGAGAAGGAGAGAGAACGGGTGGCCATTCATTGGCTCCCGAACACTATCAGTTCTGAAGGAGTAAAGTTCTTGGTCTCCGAAACTATCGGAGACGTAAACGCGGAAGTCTTCCGCATTCAATACAGCGGCGGAAAGTGGGGTGTGTTGTGCAACCCCACTAAAGACGTGCCGCACTATGTGCAAATCAAAGTGCCCGGCACCACCGGCGGCCATCGCATATTATATAATATATACGATGCCTGGCCGTAAGACCCAATGTCCAAATTGCTTCTTGGACGACCACTGGGCAAACAAGTGCCCGACAAGGATGCGTAGGAAAGAAAATAAAAACAAATCCACGGAATCAACACAAGAAGAATTCCCGGCAATCAGTGGTGAAACCCACCGAAAGCCCAGCCACGCCGCCCAAGATGGCGCCGGGGCAGCCGGCAGACCGGAGGCCACGAGGCCAGCTGATGAGACGACAACAACAACAGAAGAAGGCGAAAAAGATGGTTTTACAACCGTCCAGCACAAGAGAAAACGACAACGGCGGGAGAGAAGGCAGTCTGTCTCTTCAAATAGCAAGGACATAAAAGAGGAGGATGGGGAATCTTCTCCCTCCTTACCTAGCAAGAGATTTACGAAATCGGAACATAAACAGAACGAAAACAATCCTAGCGACGGGGAGGGTCCTCTATTCATAAATACTGATTCGGACACCGAAGAAGACGACGAGGAAGACGACAACCACGGAAAACACACTAAAGATGGAGAGAACTTTCAAAACTGAAGACAAAACAACAAATGGTATCAACTTTTAATAACTTAGTCATTGTTTAGTTTTAATTATTTATAAATGGCTGATAATTTATGTATAATTAGTTTAAATATTTCAGGGATGAAAAACAAATTACAACATATAATCACACTCATACACAAACACAAACCAGATTTTATTTTACTACAAGAAACCAACATCAAAACAGACTTTCAAGCAGCAGAAATAGTGACACGGTTAGGTTTAAAAAATTCCTGTTTCAGCTTAGCTAAAAATAACACGGGGTCGGGGGTAGCCATTTTGCAAACTTCTGATAGGTGGACTATTTATAGAACGCACAACGACCAACACGGCCAGATTAGCACGGTACAGGTAACGAACGACACACACACGTCTTACACAATAGTGAACATACACGCGCCACCCAATTATAATTATCAACCTGTATTCTACGAAGATTTAGACTATTTTTTAACACAGACATACAGGGGACAAAATATCGTTTTTGCCGGTGATTTCAACTGTGTTCTTGAAGATTTAGACGTGGTGGGTGGGTTTGTAAAAACACAGTTGAGAAGAGCCGGCAAGGACGATATGCACCAACTAGACACACTACGAAACATCATCGACACACACAACCTCACAGACGCATTCAGGCATACACACCACGACAGTAGGGAAACGACACACACAAACAAAACACACAACAGGTCATCCAGATTAGATAGAATTTATACACCAGCAACACACCACATCATACAAACCAAACACCTACGGGAAACATTAGATTACACAGACCATAAAGGTGTACTAGCCCACAACAGCACAAACACGCAGCCAAACGGAAGGTCACCTCACTGGAAGATGAACAACTTGCTCCTAAAAGATTCAGAATATGTAGAATATATGACACAGCTCATACACACGTACACAGGAAATATACCAACTGAGAACGTCACACAATACTGGGATTTGCTAAAAAGCACCATACGAAGCAGAACACAGCATTTAGCAACCATGATTCACAAAGACAGACTGAGACAAGAGCGCATAATACAGACAGCCATACGACTAACAAAACAGACAGACACAGATGCACTTCACTTACACACACTAGAAGCACAACTAGAAGAACATCAACAGCACAGATATCTGGGTGCTCTTCTTAGAACAAAACTAAACACAATTACACAAGAGGCACCGAGTCGACAGTACATGACACTAGAACAGAATATTCAGCGTAACAGACAAATAAGCAAAATATTAGACATGCAGGGGAACATCCAGACAGAAACACCACAAATAGGAACTGCTTTCGAGCAACACTACACACATCTATTCACAGCAGAGGCAGTCGACACACAGATACAAGACAACTTCCTAAAGTACACAAAGAAATTACCTAACACAGACAGAGACACACTGGACTCAGAACTGACACTGACAGACATCACACAGGCACTGAGCACACTGAACAAAGACAAAACACCAGGACCAGACGGTTTGAAAGTAGAATTCTACCAACATTTCTTTCCTATCCTAGGCAATCTTCTCCTCAAGGTTTATCAGGAAGCCTTTGACAAACAACATCTTCCTGATAGCTGCAACATGTCTTACATCACACTCATACCCAAAGACAACACCGACAAAACACAACTGAAGAACTACAGACCAATTTCCTTACTCAACACAGACTACAAGATACTTGCCAAAGCACTCACCAACAAACTTAAACCTTTCATGCCAACACTCATACACCCAGACCAACAGTGCAGTGTCAAACAAAGAAACATACATAATCACACCCACCTCATTAGAGACATAATTACCTACACCCACGGAAAAGACTGTCCATCCTCCCTCTTGTCCTTGGATCAAGAGAAGGCCTTCGACAGAATTTCCCACACTTACCTGCACAGGACACTAGAACACTGTAACATAGGGCAGTACTACCGGCAGTGGATACAGATCTTGTATAAAAATCCTGAGAGTAAAGTGTTGGTGAACCATTCACTGACAGCCAGCTTCAGGCTCACAAGATCTGTAAGGCAGGGATGCCCCTTATCACCACTCCTGTATGTGCTGACCCTAGAGCCACTATTAGAAAAGATAAGACAAGACACTAGTATTAAGGGAACCTTCTTGCATGGGATAGGAGAGCAGAAGCTCATCGCTTATGCAGATGACACTGCTTTCTTTCCCACCAGCAACACATCAATAAGGAACATACTCCACACCTTTACCCATTTTGGAAAAGGCAGTGGAGCCAAAGTAAATGTACAGAAGTCACAGATAATGGGTCTGGGAAAGTGGAAACAGAAATCTGATTTCCCTCCAGATCTGAGACACACAGACACCATGAAACTGTATGGGATTACATTTCCATGTGATCCCACAGAAACACACAGACAGACATGGCATTCACTGACCCAACAGATCACAGACATGTTACATAGGTATAGGTACAAGACATCCACAATATTTGGTAGAAGCACAATAGTCAACACATACATAATACCTAAAATAATATACTTAGCGACAGTACTGGACCCTCCCAAACAGACCATCACAGACATAAACAAACAAATCAGACGCTTCATCTTCACCAACACAATATACAGCATCCAGCACAAAACTCTCATACAAGACAAACTGCAAGGAGGAATTGGACTACAAGACGTCCACACAAAAATACTGTCACTTAGAATTAGTTACATAGGCAAAATCATCAGACATCCAGAACAGCATAGATTAGCTTTATATTATATAGCACACAACATTAAACACCTCACACCTCTTAACAACGCAACTGCACACTACCAGGGAACACTGCCAACATTCTATCAGACATGCATACAGGCAATACAAAGACATGAACATTTAATACAGCAAACAACACACAAAATATACAAACAGTTAGTTAGAGAGCAAGCACCACCACTCAAACTTAGGATCAAAAGAGGACACAATTACTTCATGTCTGACTTCACATGCACCTTTTCAAACCTACACAACAAACACATAACACCAAAAGCTAGGGAGATCACATATAGACTGATATACAATATGACACCGACAACACAGGTAGAAGCACACAGATCTAAACAAACATCACAATGCCAATTATGTAGAAACAACACACAAGAGACAGAGGAACACATTTATTTTACATGTCCAACAATTACAGCCATACGCGCAACACTCAAACACCTCATACAAACGTACACAGGCAAACAAACCGACATATATAAAGCAATTTTTCTCAATACTATACCAAAATCAGCAAAACACATACATACAAAACTACTGACAGCTCTTTCTTACTATAGACATCTCATATGGACATGTAGAAACTCAGCCAGATACAAACACCGCACATATAACACAAACTTAATATCATTTATGTACACGCACAAAATAACACAACTGTTTCCTGAGTAAATCATATGTATTCTTCATTATTGAATTACAAAGTTGGTATACATGAGTGCGAGAGAGAATCTGGGAAATGTGAATGAATGCGGATTGAATGAATATACAATCACATATGGTTTACCAAACCAACGAAAATGTAAAATGTGTGAAAACATAAATGCTTGTTTTATTCTTACCAAAAAAAAAAAAAAAAAAAAGGGAAAAGATGAATGAACCCTTACAAAAAAAAAAAAAAAACAAGGGAAGAAAAAATGCAAGGAGAAAAGAAAACAACTCCTTTACTCCTACTATTATTAAAAATAGTAGGTTACACTTCTATGTTGCTTGCCATGCTATATTAAAACCATTGCTGAGAAAATCATGTTTAGTAAGTGGAATCACATGTTTATGATATTGTTGTCATTATTATTACTATTATTATCTTTCCTGTCATTATTCTTAGTATTTGTCTCTACCATTACTATCATTATCATCGTTATAAATATTTAACTTCATCTCGCATGTATCCCCCCCCCTTCTTAGCCTCGTTGCCTTTGCTGATGCCCTCACCAGTTGGTTTAAATAGTCACCCTGCCTCTACCATTATTACCAGAGAGTGGTGATAAGTTGATTGGTGAGGTGGGGACAATGGGGAGTGCGGCAGCAAGGGAAACAAAAATGGAAAGTTTTCTCTTTCTCTTCGTTGCCCCCTTTCCACATGGTAATATGTTCAATGAATAAATTATGCATATGTCACATACACGCCCACATGCAACGCTCTGTAAATACACGCACACATATACTGAACCCACAGGACGCATGTAACAACACTAACAATACAAATGCATTTGTACTGCTATCACGATGCTCTCTTATTGAGATTGGTAGGTAATTCTATATTACTATATGAGTATTATGGTTTGATTGCTGTTAATTTTAATTTAAGATCACTATTATTATTAGTATCCTCCCTCATCTCCGCCTTCTCCCCGCTTATTACTGTTGCTGTTGATGCTGATGCCGCCCTCACTGGTTGGCTCCAAAATGTTTACTGCCTTTATCAACATTACCGAAGAGGTGGTTATGGTGTTGGCGGTTTTGGAGCCGGCTGCTGGTGAGGGTGGAGACAGGGGAAACAAACATGGTAAAATAACATACATTTTGGGTTACCCCACTTTTCACATGTAATTATGCCAAATGAATTATTGTTGTAATATTACACATATGTCACCTACACGCCCACATGCAACGCTCGGTAAATACACGCACACAAATATTGAACATACAGGACGCATGTAACAATACGAACAATACAAATGCAATTGCACTATTATTATTATGCCTTCTTGTGGTGATAGTTAACCTTGTGCATCACCTTTCTATTAATAAGGGTTATTGCTATCAATTTTATTGTTGTTAATTTTTATGGATGTTTACTATTACTATTATGCTCCCTCATTTCCCCTCCTCCCCGCTTGTTTACTGTTGGTTGTTTCGACGCTGCTACCGCCCTCCCTTGTCGGTTCTATCAATTGGCTGCCACCGCCATCACTACCGAAAAGGTGGCGATGGTATTGGTGGCTTTGGAGCCGGCTGGAGATGGTGGTGACAGGGGGAACAATCACGGTAATAAATAAAAATTTGGGTTACCCCCCTTGACATGTAAATATGCAAATGAATTAATTATTGTAATACTCCACAGATGTCACCTACACGCCCAGACGCAACGATCCGTAAATACACGCACACAAATACTGAACACACAGTACGCATGTAACAACACGAACAATACATATGCAACAACTACCCTTCTGCATTGTAAACTAGTATACCACTTGACAACCCCCCCCCCCCCCCCTCTTCGATACTGTTGGGTTTGATGCTGCTGCCGCCTTCACCGGTTGGTTCTAACAAGTTTACTGCCATTTTCCTCATTACCAAGTGGTGATGATGGTATTGGTGGGGTTGGAGCTGACGGGTGACAGGGTGGCAGAGGGGGGGGGGGGGAATGGTATACTATCGTCTTGTTGTTGTTTGTACTCGTTTTTCGTTACCCCCCCCCCCCCCCCCCCCACATTTCAAATGTAAAAATTTTGATATAAATGTTGTAAAAATTTGCGCATATGTCACCAACACTTCCACATGCAACGCTCTGTAACAACACGAACAATACATTTTGCAATAACTTTAACACTCAATAAACGTTTAAAAAAAAAAAAAAATTCGTCTATTGTACCACACATACAATAGTGTTATGTGTATTCCAATTCCAATTTTCAAAACAAAAATTCAAAATTCGGCCTCATTCAACCTGCTTCCTCAGCTGTGGTTATTGTTGAGGTCCGTGGTTTTTGTGGGTTCGTTCACCCTAATTCTTGTCTTGTGCGCTCTTACGAGTGAGTCCTATCTCGGACTAGTTATGTAGCGTTTGTGTCTGTGACGTCAGCAGAGGGATCGGTCGGCGGCTGTCCTTTGTGCATGTTTCCTCTTGTGGTTTTCTTTGTTGGCGCAGGCTCCTGGCTTGACTTGTTGCAGTCCTTAAAAGGACTTTTTACTTGGTATTTTTGCCTTCTCATTTGTGAATTAACTCTAGAAGCTTTTCAATGTGATATGTCTCCTTGCGCTTTCTTTCACTTTGCTTTCCGCGTTTGAGTTCTTGCTGTCTTTTGATTGCTTCCTCCATGGTCAGCCATGGGATGATTTCTCCATCTTCTATGTAGTATTGCCATGTGTATTCATCTGCTCGTTTTAAATCTGGCATTGTGGCGGTACAGCGGGGCATTGGTTTCCCGTTGAGTTTCTTGTACTTCTTTTCTTTTTCTTCCATGCGCTTTCTGTATTCCTCGCACTTGAGTTCGTATTTCCTCGTTATCTCAGGGAACAATATTCCTGGCCTCGGGACGTCCTCTATGCCGACGTCATGGTGCTCATCTCGGTTTTCTTCGGATGTCTGGTGGGATATTGGCTTCCATTTGAATGTTTCGGGCGTCGTGGTTGGGCTGCTGGTTTTCGCTTGTTGTTCAGGCTCGGTCTTTTGGTTTTCATCCTGCGATTTCTCTGTAATTCCTTGTTCGGCTTCTGTTGATTTATGTCAGAGTATTTCCATTTCAGCTTTCTGTAGTTCTCGCTCTGATTTAATGGTTTGTACGATCTCTTCGTTCTCCTTCTTAATCAGTGTCATATGTTCTACTTCTTGCTTGATGTTTTGCTGAATCTCCTTCATTTCCGCCAGTAGTTTTTCGTTGTCGTTATTTGGGGTCGGCGTCAGCAGTGCTTTGACTTGTCTCTTCAACTCGTCTATCTGTTTTTGAAGTTGATCTCTTTCGGCTTGTGCTACACCTGTGGCTGTCTAGCCCCTTCGCATTGCTTCCTTGACTGATTTCTTCGTGGTAGTTGCGATCTTTAAGGCATCTCTGTGTCGTTGCAGGTACGGACAGCCCAAGTATCTTGCTCCATGCTTGCCCAGGCAGTTGGCGCATTTTCTTTTGTTGTTAGGGGCTCTGAAGTCTATGCCCAGCTTGGCCAGCGGACACTCCTTGAAGGCGTGGTGATCGGCGCAGTAACGGCAGATTTCCGTCTTACTGCGGCATATTGCTCTGCTGTGGCCGGCCCTCTGACATCTGGAACATTGGTTGACTCTAGGGATGAATCTCTCTAGCTGTTGTATTCTGTTGTTTATTGATACTGTTATGGGCATCTCGCTGCCCTCCGATATCACCACCGCCAAGGTTTTAGGTATCTTGGAGTAGGTGAGGAGCCGCTCCACCTTCATGAATTGGATGTGCGGATTCTCTTCTCGTAGCTGTTTCAGGATTTCTTCGTCTGTCAGCTCCAATTGAATCCGCTTGATGAACCATCGGACTGTTTTTGAGTCGGTGTTTCCGACTCTGGTGTCTTTCTCATCCTTCTCTGCTGTCTTGGTTCTTGACTGTGTTTGACTGTCAATCTTCTCCCTCGTAGTAGCTTCAGTAATAGCTGTAGTATCAGGCTCTTTGATGCGGCTAGCAGGTAGGCTCTCCACGTTCTTCTTCTTCTTGTCGGCTCCCATGCTGCACATCTTGGCTACAGCGTGTTTCTTGTTGTTGGACTTTCAACGTGACATTTTCCAGCGAATCAGGCTTCTTCACAGAATAAGGTATCTTGACTTGTTAGCACTCGAAGTGCGAATGTGACCACGGTTATATGTATGTGTGTGTGTGTGTGTGTGTGTGTGTGTATATATATATATATATATATATATATATACACACACACACACACTAGCTGACCCGGCCCGGCTTCGCCCAGCCCCTGGCGTTGATCTATCTATCTATCTATCTATCTATCTATCTATCTATCTATCTATCTGTCTGTCTGTCTGTCTGTCTGTCTGTCTGTCTGTCTGTGTCTGTCTGTCTGACTGCCTGCCTACCCGTCCGTCTTTCTCTCCGTCTATTCCTCCATCCCTCCCTATCTATCTATCTATCTATCAATCTATCTATCTATCTATCTATCTATCTATCTATCTATCTATCTATCTATCTATCTATCTATCTATCTATCTATCTATCTATCTATCTATCTATCTATCTATCTATCTATCTGCCTGCCTACCTGTCCGTCCGTCTATCCCTCCATCCCTTCCTCTCTCCCTCTCTATCTATCTATCTCTATCTCCATCCGTCTATCCCTCCCTCCCTCTCTATCTATCTGTCTGTCTGTCGGTCGGTTTGTCTGTCTGCCTGCCTGCCTGCCTGCCTACCCGTCCGTCCGTCTATCCCTCCCTCCCTTTTTATCTGTCTATGGATATCTATAGATCGGCCAAGCGAACGGAAAAACAAATCCTGGGGCATACAGAAAGAATGGAAGATAATGGGGAAACAAAACTCGCTTACACTCAGGAAATAAATGACCGTAGACCCCGAGGTAGACCAAGAAGACGGTGGAAAGATAATATATATATATACAGACCTACAAGCACTTGGAATCAACGACTGACAAGAGAAGGTCAACCAGAGAGACGAATGGAGATGGATTGTATCTGCAGCAAAGAACCTCAATGGCTCGGAACGCTGAAGAAGAAGATATATATATATATATATATATATATATATATATATATATATATATATATATATATATATATATATATATATATATATATATATTTCTTCACAGTACCCCTTGCATATTTGTATTATATCCTTGCTTTCTGTTAAAGTGTTCCATGTTGAGTTTCTTGGGTCTTGGGATGCATAATGTGATAATAAGCTTCCCCTTGCTTCTCAAATTCACATGGCTATGGACTACATCCTCAGCCTTCAGATCCTTTTGGGGTGCCAAGGTAAATGGACACCCTGCTCTGTGGTATTCTGGCTAACAGCAACCCAGAGGTGTCCACTTATCCCAGTGGTAACTCGGGGACACTAGCATATGCTAGCTCAGTGTTTTAAGGTTGGCACAACCAGTTTTTACACATCACCTTTTCCTAAAATAGAACGTCAGGTGTACTTGGTGTACTTTCAAGTACATATTTATAATTTGGTGCACTGTCAGGTATCTATTTATGACTCAAAGCACTTTAAAGTACCTATTTATGATTTAATACTGTGCTGGGCGCCTATGTTTGTCTCAATGTACTTTTAAATACCTATTTATAATTTAGTGCACTACAGGATACTTATCTATGACTCGGTGCACTGCCAGGTACCTATTTCTGACTTTATGCAATTTCAGGTACATACTTATGAATGCATGATGCCACAATATGGGCTGAACTTTTTATGACAGTCAACTGGTGACAGTTCTCCCTATCAGTGCTACCATTTAGTATACACCAAGCACTCATGAGGGATACACTGACCAACTACAGGGTGTATTTTTAATGAGTGTTTTTTTTTTTTTAAATTTTGCCATTCCAAGTTTTGTATTTACTTTTTATGTTGCATGAACTCCACAGAGGGAGAATACAAAACTTGGAATGACAATATTTGTAGACACTGCACAATCATTAAAAATACACCTTGTATTACTCTGTGTATCCAGGCCTACAAAATGCGATGCCCCTGTCATATCACTGAACCATAACAGAAAACTGCTTCGGGACAAATTTATATTTATTTTAAACTACCCCCACACACAAACTTTACACTTACTTACAATTGTATATTGTTTTATTTGAATTCAGATGAATTAAATTTTATTTATTTCACATAATTTGTACACTTAAGGACATGTGATATCTCAGGAAGCATTAAAACTTCCTGCTTATGGGTCTTCCAGAGCAGAACCATACAATGTAGCAACAGGATGAAAACATTACATTTTCTTATACAATACTACATTTGTGCTTAAATGTCAGATGTGCTTCTCGACAAGATTCAGTTATTGTGTACATCATCATCATCATCGTCGTTATCGTGTGCCTTACTACCTGGCATTGGCTTCTCCCCTGTGCTTTCTAGCAGCATATATCAAGGCAAATACCGGAACATGCTCTTCTCTCTGTGCTTTCCTCTCTCGCTTTTCCCATAAGTTTTACCAGTTGTTGCAATGTGTTTTTATCTTCTCATAACAGAGGGTGGGGAACGCTAGCACAAACTGGCTCGAATCCCAAACATAGACTGTGTGGATGTTTACAGAAAAGAAAATGATGGTGAATGGTGTTCCTAGGGTAGTGCTTTGGATGTCTAGCCTTTTCAGACAAAGGTGAAAGAGAGGTTCATTGTGTATGTGAATAATCCCTTGAGAGTTGGACATAAAAATGAGAGCAAGCTGAAGAGGTCACTATCCAAGTGAAATTTAACAATTAGAAAATTTTACAATTAGAAATCCACCAACACCAATACAAGATGTAAACCTTCCAATTAGAAAGTCACCAACACCAACACAAGATATAAACTTTCCAATTAGAAAGTCTCAAAGACAAGATATAAACCTTCCACTTAGAAAGTCACAAAGACAAGATATAAACCTTCCAATTAGAAAATCACCAATACCAATATAAGATGTAAATCTTCCTATTAGAAAGTCACCAACACCAATACAATATGTAAACCTTTCAATTAAAAAGTCACAAAGACAAGATGTAAACCTTCCAATTATATAGTCACCAACACCAAGACAAAAAATAACAGAGCAATCTGAAGAGGTCACTGTTCAAGTTGAATTCCACAATTAGGAAACTTACCAATTAGAAAGTTACCAATACCAATACAAGATGAAAACCTTCCAATTAGAAAGTCACCAACACCAATACAAGATATAAACCTTCCAATTAGAAAGTCACCAACACCAACACAAGATATAAACCTTCCAATTAGAAAGTCACCCACACCAAGGCAAGATATAAACCTTCCAATTAGAAAGTCACCAACACCAACACAAGATATAAACCTTCCAATTAGAAAGTCACCCACACCAAGGCAAGATGTAAACGTTACCAATTAGAAAGCCACTAATACCAATACAAGATGTAAACCTTACCAATTAAAAAGTCACCAACACCAATACATGAAGTAAACCTTACCAATTAGAAAGTCACCAACACCAAGACAAGATGTAAACCTTACCTATTAGAAAGTCACCAACAACAACACAAGATGTAAATCTTACCAATTAGAAAGTCACCAACACCAACACAAAGTTGTAAACCTTACCAATTAGAAAGTCACCAACACCAACACAAAGATGTAAACCTTACCAATTAGAAAGTCACCAACACCAATACAAGATGTAACCCTTACCAATTAGAAAGTCACCAACACCAATACAAGATGTAAACCTTACCAATTAGAAAGTCACCAACACCAATACAAGATGTAAACCTTACCAATTAGAAAGTCATCAACACCAACACAAAGTTGTAAACCTTTCAATTAGAAAGTCACCAACACCAACACAAGATATAAACCTTCCAATTAGAAAGTCACAAGGACAAGATATAAACCATCCAATTAGAAAGTCACAAAGACAAGATGTAAACCTTTCAATTAAAAAGTCACAAAGACAAGATGTAAACCTTCCAATTATATAGTCACCAACACCAAGACAAAAAATAACAGAGCAATCTGAAGATGTCACTGTTCAAGTTGAATTCCACAATTAGGAAACTTACCAATTAGAAAGTTACCAACACCAATACAAGATGAAAACCTTCCAATTAGAAAGTCACCAACACCAACACAAGATATAAACCTTCCAATTAGAAAGTCACCCACACCAAGGCAAGATGTAAACGTTACCAATTAGAAAGCCACTAATACCAATACTAGATGTAAACCTTACCAATTAAAAAGTCACCAACACCAATACATGAAGTAAACCTTACCAATTAGAAAGTCACCAACACCAAGACAAGATGTAAACCTTACCTATTAGAAAGTCACCAACAACAACACAAGATGTAAATCTTACCAATTAGAAAGTCACCAACACCAATACAAGATGTAAACCTTACCAATTAGAAAGTCACCAACACCAACACAAAGTTGTAAACCTTACCAATTAGAAAGTCACCAACACAAAGATGTAAACCTTACCAATTAGAAAGTCACCAACACCAATACAAGATGTAAACCTTACCAATTAGAAAGTCACCAACACAAGATGTAAACCTTACCAATTAGAAAGTTACCAACACAAGATATAAACCTTCCAATTAGAAAGTCACCAAGACAAGATGTAAACTTTACCAATTAGAAAGCCACCAAGACAATATGTAAACTTTATACCAATTAGAAAGTCACCAACACAATACAAGATGATTATCATTTTGTAGAGAGATCAGAATAAATCACTATTCTATGCCTCAGAACTGGTCACAATCAATTATGAAACCACATGTTTACACAATCTTAGATTGACAATAGATTACGCAACCACATGTATACAAAATTCAGGATTGGTGACTCAGCCATGTGCACAAGTGGTTTGGCGTCGCAGACAGCAGAGCACATACTCCAGGATTGCCCAAACTACAACATATCCAGGCGAACCTTCTGGCCTAGAGAGACAACAGTGGAAGATAAACTCTATGGACCGCTGAATGAACTAAAAAAGACTGTTAGATTCATACAAGAGACAACATTGCAGTTATAAACATAATTTAGGCGAACGAAAGAAGAAGAAGAAGATTGACAAATTAGCCATGTGTACGTGTGGATTGTCACCCTAAGCAGCAGATCATGTACTCCAAAACTGCCCCAAATACGACATATCAAGGCAAACCTTATGGCCTAGAGAAAGAAACGAAAGTAAAAGATAAACTTTAAGGATCCCTGAGCGAACTAAAAAAACGACAGTAAAGTTTAAATAAGAGACTTCATTCCAGATATAGACAAAAACATTTAACATATTAAAATGTAAAAAAAGTAAATTATCTTGGATCACATATTCTAGGTATGAATACCAAATTTGGATACAGACTGTCAGATAGTGTGTAGATACACTTTATATCCGCCTGTTTAAACAGCCCTATAAAACATTTACTTGAACAAAAGATCAACTGATCACCTTTTGTGTGTGTGGCCAATTAAAGGATATATGATTTTTTATCATTACTTAGATCATTTTCAACGCAGGAATAAAATACTAAGACTAAAACATAGTGTTCTGAACAATTCAAATTCAAATGTTGAATTCTTAAAGGAGAGACGGTCAGTATTTGAGGCCGAAGTACCCATGTAAGGCCATGTATTATCCATAATAAAGGCCGACCAGTAGTTTTTACAATACTGTTTGTTACCTTCTTCCCTGGAAATAATTTTTGAATGTATTCCCTTTAAAATAAACCACTTATCTTCAAACTCTAACATATATTAAAAACTCTAACTCTTTATAAAAGCTCAAAGTGAGAAAAAGATTCTGCCCCAAATAGATGAAACCCATCATATTCTTTAAGTGTAAAATAAAAAACACACTCCTTTAATATTACTATTATAATTTCTAGAGATATTAACATAAACTGGTATATAACAACAAAGTCAAAGTTTCTAAATGGGAACTATAATAAAGGGTGTATTTATAAGGACTTTTAAAATTCATGTTCACACCTCTGCCAAAGGAGCTTAGAATATTAAGATAATCACACAACAATTCTTATGAGCCATAAGACAAAGCTTTTAGTGAGAACAGAAAGAGTAAGAAACAAGATAACCAGAAATTAGTCATGAACAACGTGAATTTGTAGATGGAAAGGGCATAAATAATGCCATGTATATTCTCAGGACACTATTAGAAAAAGTAAAAACAGATCTATACTTATGCTACAGAGACTACACAAAAGAGTTTGACTGTGTGAAACATGAGGGCATAAACTACTGGAACAAGTAAACACTGATGATAATGAAGTGTGAATGATAAAGAGTATATATATATATATTGGCTATAAACAACTGCTATAATAATCTGCAGCCATTTAGAAATATTTCAATACATATAGAAGACTGTTCAGACTAGGATGTGTATTGTTCCCTGATTTGGTCATAATATAAATAACTTCCGATATGCTGATGACACATGTCTTGATAGCAATAAGTCAAAGTAGAGATGTGGAAAATGATAGACAGTGGTTGCAGAAAGTGAAAAACAAAGAAACGGATAATGCCTAAATTTAAATTAAAGTCAATGGTACTCATTTGGGGCAAATACAAAAATTAAAATATTTAGGCATATGGATAACATCAGATGGAAGATGTATCACAGAGATAAAGAACTTAACATGACAAACAAAATTCCATTTTCACTGAATTTAATCACATGAGAATGCAATAAATCCGCCATTGGAGGTTAGAAAAACATTTATTGAATGTTACACAGAGCCAGTTTTAACATATGGATATAAATCCTGGACTATTAGTAAACAAGTAAAAAATACCCTGGTGCCTCAGGAGATGTGGTTTTATGGAAGAATCCTGAAAATTCATTGGACTCTCAAAATGAGTAATTGTATTGGTTTGCAAGAGGCTAAAATACAAAGACACCTTACCACAATCATCAGAAAGAGGTAGTCATCATGTTTGGACCACATTATGAGTAGATTAAAACTGGACCGTGTGACAACCGGAATGATTTATTGAAAGAGAGATAGAAAAAGACAACGGGAGAAGACTCTTGACAGACTTGTTCTAGATCATAGAAAGGTACCAGCACACGAACTGATACATGCTGCTGGAGATCTCAAGATGTGGAGAAGCATGATCACCCATGCCTGTCAGCAAGGCACTTATATTGAAATAAAACACACACCCTCATTCATGGATGCATACATGCATGCACATCCACCACCACAGACCTACTGTTGAAATAAGAATAGATAATGCATGCATACAAGACACATCCTCAACTATTCCACAACTATGGAGTTGTATTCAGTCAAGGCTTGTCAATGGTCATCATGTCAGAGAGGACCACCTTCCTGTACTTGCCCTCCAACTCCTTCATGTACTTGAACTGGTGAGCAACATGGAAACCCCTGATTGACTCCTCCTGGAACAAGTTCATCAATACAAACACATTCATCATAAATTACTATGGTAGATCATTCAAATTACTGTGTGAATATTTGTATTTCAGCTTGAAGAATTTATCTAACTACTTTCATTTATGCTGTGTCATTTCTGCAGTATGTACCTGACGAGATGCAGCGAAATATCCCAGGCAATAAATCGTGCAATATATTGTTTGGTCTTTGCTATTCATATTCATCAGTGTTTTCTTGTATACATCTTTTAATTATTTCTGTCCTGGAAAATGTCAGTTTCACAATCATAGCACTTAGGCTAGCAGGAGCCAAATAAATAACTGACTGGGACTGAATGAGTTAAAGTCTGGAACTGAATGAGTTAAAGTCTGGGACTGAATGAGTTAAAGTCTGGAACTGAATGAGTTAAAGTATGGGACTGAATGAGTTAAAGTATGGAACTGAATGAGTTAAAGTCTGGAACTGAATGAGTTAAAGTCTGGGACTGAATGATTTAAAGTCTGGAACTGAATAGTTTAAGTCTGGAACTGAATGTGTTAATGTCTGGGACTGAATGAGTTAAAGTCTGGGACTGAATGAGTTAAAGTCTGGGACTGAATGAATGAAAGTCTGAGACTGAATGAATGAAAGTCTGAGACTGAATGAGTTAAAGTCTGGGACTGAATGAATTAAGGTCTGGAATTTAATGAGTTGCAGTCTGAGACTGAATGAGTTAAAGTCTGGGACTGAATGAGTTAAAGTCTGGGACTGAATGAATGAAAGTCTGAGACTGAATGAGTTAAAGCCTGAGACTGAATGAATTAAGGTCTAGGATTTAATAAGTTGCAGTCTGAAACTGAATGAGTTAAAGTCTGGGACTCACTGAGTTAAAATTCTAGGACTAATGAGTTAAGGTCACGTCTAGAATGGAAACATTTATGATCATAACTAGGACACAGTGTCCACAAGAAAGTACTGTCCAAGACTGAAGGAGTTAAACTGTGAGACTAAATGCTTTAATGTCTGAGACTGAATTAATTAAACTCTGAGGCATAATGAGTTATAGTAACATCTAGAATGACATTCAATATTAAATTTCAAGTTAAACTCATGACATGTTCATGACACAATTCATTCTCTCTGTCACTAATTCATTCTCTCCCTGTCACTAATTCATTCTCTCTCTCTAATTCATCCTCTCTCTGTCACTATTACACACTCTCAGTTGACTTCATGATTATAACAGTTGACTTCATGATTATAACAGTTGACTTCATGATTAGAACAGTTAACTTCATGATTAGAACAGCTGATTTCATGATTAGAACATTTGACTTCATGATTAGAACATTTGTCTTCATGATTATAACAGTTGACTTCATGATTAGAACAGTTGTTTTCATGATTATAACAGTTGACTTCATGATTATAACAGTTGACTTCATGATTAGAACATTTGTCTTCATGATTAGAACATTTGTCTTGATGATTAGAACATTTGACTTCATGATTAGAACATTTGCCTTCATGATTATAACAGTTGATTTCATGATTATAACAGTTGAATTAATGATTATAACAGTTGACTTAATGATTATAACAGTTGACTTCATGATTATAACATTTGACTTCATGATTAGAACATTTGTCTTCATGATTATAACAGTTGACTTCATGATTAGAACATTTGCCTTCATGATTATAACAGTTGACTTCATGATTAGAACATTTGTCTTCATGATTATAACAGTTGACTTCATGATTAGAACATTTGTCTTCATGATTAGAACAGTTAACTTCATTATTATAACAGTTGACTTCATGATTATAACAGTTGACTTCATGATTATAACAGTTGACTTCATGATTAAAACAGTTGACTTCATTATTATAACAGTTGACTTCATGATTATAACAGTTGACTTCATGATTATAACAGTTGACTTCATGATTAGAACATTTGTCTTTATGATTAGAACGTTTGACTTCATGATTAGTACATTTGTCTTCATGATTATAACAGTTGACTTCATGATTATAACAGTTGACTTCATGATTAGAACATTTGTCTTCATGATTATAACAGTTGACTTCATGATTAGAACATTTGTCTTCATGATTATAACAGATGACTTCATGATTATAACAGCTGACTTCATGATTATAACAGTTGTCTTCATGATTATAACAGTTGATTTCATGATTATAACAGCTGACTTCATGATTATAACAGTTGACTTCATGATTAGAACAGTTGACTTCATGATTAAAACAGTTGACTTCATGATTATAACAGTTGACTTCATGATTAGAACAGTTAACTTCATGATTATAACTGTTGACTTCATGATTATAACAGTTATCTTTATGATTATAACAGTTAACTTCATGATTAGAACAGTTGACTTTATGATTATAACAGTTGACTTTATTATTATAACAGTTGACTTAATGATTATAACAGTTGACTTCATGATTATAACAATTGACTTCATTAGGGCAGTCAAGTTTCTAGCCACGTTTTAAAGTGAATCCCAGGATCACCTTGACCTTAACTGAAATTACTAAGACATGAATGTCCTGTTCTCTTCCACAGGCTCAGTCAATGACCGACTGGAGAATCTGAGGGAGATTTACCAGAATGCTGAATCTCTGAAGAAGGCAACACTGTGAGCTAATCTTTGAGCGGAGACATTAGTATTTGTTCATTCCTTACAGAGATGATTGTTTCAAAATGGATACCAGTCTCTCTGTCTGGATACAGTGTTTCTCAGTGGATAATTATACAGGGTGTTTGTAAAGTCTCACTACACTTTGTATATAGAACAAATCTGAAAAATGAAGTACATGATGTCATAAAAAAATGTGCTCCACAGTTAATTGTGAAGCAATATGCGACAAATGGCTGTCATCTGCTGGAGTAATTCGTTGTACTCCAAACAGAATGGTATTATCAACGGAAGAAATAATTTTTTTCAAATTTGTTCTGCATAAAAAGTATAGGGACACTTTACAAACACTCTGTATACTGATCCGCACATATTAATTAGAGCCATATATTCCATTATGGCTGAATAGAAAGTAAATGAACTTAGGGTGCTGTGTAAAGAGAAAGAGATATACCAAGTGTACCAGATTTCTGTGTGTCTGACATGATGGGATTCTGTGAAAATGTTGACATCTTTCTGCATGGTCTGCGCCTGTGGTAGTGCTGTTTCTTGATTCATTGTTTGCAGAACTTTATCATAAAACTCCTGGCAAACATGGTAATGCAATGGCTGCCATGCTTCCTTTATGGCCCAGTGATCATGTGTTTAAGGCAGGAATTTTTACCATTGACTAGGCTCATCATCATCATCATCATCATTAGCCATGCAAATAAGGATAAGCGGTCATTGTGCCGATGTTATTAACACACTTAGAGAGATGTCGAGAGTGGAGGACTTTGACATCAGTGAATCCACATCAATGCCCAGAATGAGAGACTGGAGTAAAAATTGGCATGGACAGACACGGGAGGCACATTGGGAGAACAAGGGGTCTCGTCAACCAACACAGAACTGGCACTATTAGCTACAAGACGCTGATACATACCTTGGGGAGAAGATCTGAGCACCTATGGACTTGTTCCGGAATGCAAGGATGATACCCCAACAAATAACATGGGCGGTCTTTGCTTTCCCCTTGCTCTTTTCCCATCAGTGTTGCCATTCTACTACAGAATCCTAACAAGATGGTCCGCTGCCCTTGTGGAAGCTTATAGAGGAATAACGATGGTGATGATGACAGCTTATAGAGGAATAACGATGGTGATGATGACAGCAGTATTTGATACAAAAATGTACAGATCAACACACCAGGCTACCTGGACATTTTCTGGGAGGTAAAAGCATTTGGCTTGATATTAACCACATCACCCTCATGTATCTACAATTTTAGTATTGTCCAGACCCTCTTCTCAGTTCCTTCTGAGACACTCTTTCTTGATATGGACATTCCGTCTGTTCAGTTGCTCTCTCCACATAATCCCAGAGATTTCAGCACATCACCTTTATAGTCAAGTAGCTCTCCTCCCAGAGAAACTGCAGCAGCAACCTAATCTATCAACTTGTTGATTGCCCAGCACACCAGAGTGCCCTTAGCACAAAATCCATAATATACTTGCAATCTCTTTTGTGTAGAGCACTGCTAGATGAAATTATATTTATATGGGCAATTATTTGTCTTTGTTAATTTGTCTCCTGCAGTCCTTGAATATTGGACTCCTTAGTTGAACAAAGGATTCCTAGCATTATACAAAGACACCACATCTCAGCGGCCTCTGGTTTCTGTCTAATCTTGGTATTCAGGTTCCGTGATTTACAGGCATACAGATGTATGGACAGTATGGAACAGTTAAAAACGTGTTTTGTTGAAGATTATACAGATGTAATTGTTCTGGTCATTTAGTTGTTCAACAATGAAATATGTAAAACATTGGAACAGGTCATACTGTTTTATACCAAATGAAGCCAGTTTCAAACCGCAACCCTGATTGCTGCAGTTGTGATAGTGTTGGAAATGTTTTATATGGAATATGTATATGTGAAAATGTGACCATGATATTTTAAATAAAAAATGGGAATCCTGAAAGGTAAATTGAGCATATGTGTTTGTAACAAGGGACATATCTTGAAATAAAGTATACAATTTAGGACCTTTTATATTTTGTGCATAATATGTGAGTTACATTATGTAAAATAAGTACTGACATTAAATGTTAGAAACAGAATTCTTAAGTGTTACATATAACCAGTTTTAACATATGGCTGTGAATCATGACTAGTTAGTAAACAATCAAGAAACATTTAGCTACCAAAGCCTACTGGCCATTTATTCATATGTATAGAAATATTCTGGCCTATTTGGTCACAATGAAATAAACTAAATATTACCAATATTTAAAGTGGATACATCACTATGATCGCAGGTCAGCATGGCCAAATGGGTAAGAACACATTCTTAAACATCTGTTGTGCTGATGCCGAGGAAAGCGGTTCAACCCCAACACTGGACAGCTGGACTAAAATGATGACCTGTCGTCCTTGATTTGGGGACGTAAATTTCAAGTACCTCCGAAGTCGGAGTCGGTTCGCCTGATGGCGAGGGACACTGTTAATAGGCAAAGCTAATCCACATGAAAAATTAAGTCCGCCACTACTATAAATAGTGTGTATGGACTACGCTTGAGCTCAAAGCGAGCGAGCGAAAAAAAAATCAATATGATCAAGTATTTCAGCACTTGCGCTGGTTGGGAAACTTCCTTGTAATTCCATTCCACAGTTATCTATACACTGGCGTAAATTCACGTCATCTGAGATGAGATGCATAAGAAACAGCTGGAAAAACAAGAAGAGATAGAGAGACAAATGAAAAACTAAGAATAAGTGTTGTGATAACACCGATTACTGACTTGACAGAACACCAAAGAATTAAATGGTTCGGACACTTAACTACAATAGAACAAAACCAGCCAGCGGACAGAGCAGAACATTCTACATGAAAACATCGGGATACAAAGTGAGGTAACAACCCAGGAAGGGCTGGCTACACGGAGTAAAAGGAATATTAAAGAAATCAAATGTGGCACAAGCAACAAGACAAGTGAAACACAGAAAACATTACACCCACTTTTCTCTGCAACGCTTTGCATCAAAAGTAGTAGGACAAAAGAAGTTGTCTGTCTTGTGCCACTCTCTTCATTTCCTTGTCTGTCTGCACTGATATGTCTGTTCATGTCCCTGTTCCCTAGTATGTGCCCTCCAGTTGTGTTTTCATGTTTTAAGGTGTGACCAAGCCATGAGAGTCTTCACTGTCAGATTACTTGACAAACAATCGCTTTCATTCTGTTATATATTCCAAACCATGTTCATCTGTCAATTTTCCAATCCAATTAGTTATTGATGTTTGGCGTTTGCCCATCACGAATGATGATAACCATTAATTTCATCCAGTGGCGTTGAAAGTTTGGAGCTGTGAGCTCTAAGATGGCTGACAAGGCCTATTTTGGCTCGGAACATTCTCTGACAATGTGGGAAAAGAATGTTTGATGTTCCAGGAGAAGGATCTCCTGCTGTGGTTTTTTTGTCCAGTCTTTTTTTCGCAGTCCTGTTTGCTTCACAAGTGACTGCACCCTTGCGTAATGATGTACGCCATTAATTTTCGTCATTGGCAGCAGTCTCCTAAGTGTCGTGATGAATTTCAAAAGCTTTTAGTGAAATCTTCAGAGTGTCTTTAAAGCGTTTCACCTGGCCTCCTTGGGAGCACCTCTAGTTATTGACATATTTCGGTAACACCACATCTTGGGCGGGCAGGCTAGCAAAACTGATAGCGAGCCGGGCTGGTAGTACCATGAGCATGTGCTGAAAGAGGTTCAACACTTGGGCTTGTTGCTTGCCAAAGTGAGGGAAAGATTGGCCACCTATTTTCTTTCTAGCTCTTGGCCTACAAAATGTGATGACGTTATCACATCACAGACAATTTATTTTTGTTATTATTATCAAGTGTTTCAGTCCATGGGCTGGTCGTGAAGCTTCCTTATAATTCCAATCCCTAGTTGTCTGTCTTGTGTACATTTAATTCCATGCATGTCTGCATTGATAGATCTGAATTTCTCTCTTCCCCAGTATTGTGTCCTCCAGTATTCTCTTTGACGTTTCTTCACGTCTTAGAGTGCGATCAAGCCATGCGTCTTCACTTTTCATTATTTATTCACATCTTAGAGTGCGACCAAGCCATATGTCTTCACTGTTTGATTATTTCTTCATTTCTTAAAGTGTGACCAAGCCATATGTCTTCACTTTTTGATTATTTCTTCATTTCTTAGAGTACGACCAAGCCACGTCTTCACTGTTTGATTATTTCGCCTTTCAGCCCGGTGGACATGGGTTTGAATCTACACCGGGGTGGATTTTTAAAATTGACTGGACTCCCAGGTTGACTCGGCCTGAAATAGGTACCAGATTGATTGATTGATTGATTGATTGATTTAGGAACCGACATCACAGCATTCGGGACATTCCCATAAGCGCTCCGTCTCCATCCTCAGCAGCCAGCGAAGAGTTCCAACACTAATAGTTCCAGTAGCAATCTGATTATATGTCCGTCTCGCCTTTCCTCCGAGCGCTGAGCGTCGGCCAGATCCCCTCGTCACACCTCGTTGTCTCATTCTTACCAGACCATGGTGCTCCATCTGCTCCTCCGAGGTGTACACGTGCTCCCACAAGGCCGCAAATAGGTACCAGAAAATAAATCAAGGTGGCCAGCATGACACTGACCCCATCACCCACTAAGTGATTAGTTAGTCAGTCAGTCAGTCAGTCAGTCAGTCAGTCAGTCAGTCAGTCTTTCCTCTCGAGCCTAAGTCAGCCAATAGGGCAGAAGTCATGGCTCTCCATGTCTGGCGGGTCTATAAAAAATATGGGATATGTATTACACATAAATATCAATTAGGGAACCTTTCAAGGCCACTGAAACAATTCACAAATAAACAGACATGTATTGTTTGGTGTTCATAGAAGTAGGGGTAAGAATTAGAGACTAGAGGATGCACTAGACAACATAAAAATTGAAAGCTATAGTTACCGACTATAGTTAACTATAACTTTCAATTTTACTGACCATAGTTAACTATAACTGGAAAAAAAAACACTGACATTTGGCAGACGATCAGATGGGTGATCAAGCGCATCATAGTGGAGCTAACAGAGGACCAAATACAGAAGCAGCTGCAGCAGAAGAACCCTCAAATTCAAGTCATAAAGTTAGCGCAGCTGTTGACATACGCCAAGATCCCAACAACACTCGCAGTAGTGACAACTTGAGAGGAGTGAGATGCCTGTCAGTGATGACGGACAACAAAATCACAGAGAGAACGCTTCATACTTCTTCTTCTTCTGCTGCGTTCATCCGGAGTTTTTGTTTTTTTCGGATGTGATTGCGTTGTGCCTGCTTACAGCAGAGCTGCGTTCTTGCGCCGTTAGGCCGACACATCCGACTTCTGCGGGCATTTGTTGACCGGGTTAACCTTCCCGGGGAACGCTTCATACTTAGAGTTATACAATGATCTTGGTGCCACAGGGCCGGACACAGTAAAACAACGTGTCGCAGCAGGACAGAAATCTGCCGGTACTGCTCAAAAGATCGTACCCTCAGCGAGTGTCCGCTGGCCAAACAAGACAAGGACTTCTGGAAGCCTTATGACAACAGGACATGAGTGAACTACCTAGACAAAATTGAAGCCAGATACCTGGGCTGTCTGTACCTCCAAAGACACAGAGACACCGTAAAACTCACCATAACTACAAATACATCATTCAAGGTGAGAGATGAGGAACATCCATGGGACTCTTGTCACGCTTGAAAAAAAAAAAAAAAAACAATATACAGACCACAACACACAGACACACACACACACAAAGGGAGGTTAGCTCGGCCGAATGGATAAGAATGCATGTTCTTAACATCCGGTATGCTGATGCAGAGGTAAGGGGTCCCTACACTGGACAGTTGGACTAAAATGTTGACCTCTGCCCTTGACTTGGGGACATAAGTTACAAGTACCTCTGAAGTTGAAGTGGGTTCGCCTGATGGCGAGGTGCACGGTTAATAGGGAAATCTAATCCAGATGCAAAATTCAGTCTAGCACTACTAGAAGTAGTGTTTATGGACTACGTTTGAGCAGGGGCGTCACTAGGGAGGTGCGGGGGGTGCGGGCCGCACCGGGTGACACCATCAAGGGGTGACACCAAAATAAAAAAAATTGCAAATTTGACAAAGCAGACATAGCAAAATAACAAAAATTTAACTTTGTCCGAGTTTGTCGAAGTTCTTTAATTATGTTTTACCTGAAGTATTGAAGTTATATTGTTCAATTTGTTTTCTTTCTTATGTCCTTATTAACTTTTTGACTTATTTTACAAACATTACTATATGCGATTATATATGGTACAGGAACACTCGGAAGAAGACCATGGTGAAAGTCTAGAGGGGTGACACCAAGAGTTTACCGCACTGGGTGACACCAACCCCAGTGACGCCACTGCGTTTGAGTTCAAAGCGAGTGAGTGCAAAAAAAAAAAAAAACACAGAGATTCACAGATATATATATATCCCCGCGTTTCCATCCTGTTTCAGGATATTGCGGTCAACACCAGCATCTTTCAGCTGTATGTTGATTCCTAGGGCAGATTGCGCTCATCAGCACGCCACGACTTTCTGAGCGACCGGCTCCATACTCTCATAAGTCACTGGAGTGACTCGAGCCACTTCTAATTCTCGTGCGCTCACATCAACCATGAGAGCATTTGGGGTTAACGGAGAAAGCTGCTAACCCCTCGGCCAGGGAGCAGGGACACGCGCGCGCGCACGCACGCATGCACACACACACACATTGCAAAAACAAAGATAATGCATACAGGTAAAACCACTATGGAGAAAGAAATATGTGTTAATGAGGAAAAATTGGAGGTGGTGGAAAACTTTGAATATCTTGGGTCATTGATTACCAACAACGGTGACACAATGAAAGAAATTAAACGACTATCGATTGCTCTTCAAAGACTAAAACAACTGAATAAATTATGGAATGGGACAGACAGAACTACAACAATTAGATTTTTAAGAGCATGCATATTTCCCATTGCAACATACGCATAAATGCCTTTGAATATAAATGTTAGAGACGAGTTCTAAGAATATCTTGGGTAAAGAAAAGAACAAATGCATCAATACTTCAAGAGCTGAATATTGAAGAAGGCTGGCTACTAAAGACGATAAAACAATGAAAATTGAAATATTTTGGAGAACTTGGTGACAACTGGCAAGATCGAAGGGAAGAGACCAAGAGGGAGACCGAGAAGTAAATACCTGGATGGCTTGGTCAAGTGGCATGGTCTAGACAGGAACACGGAGCTGATCCACGACTCTGGTGATCGAGTGAGATGGCAGAACATGACCCCCCCCCCCACGCTTACCGGCATGGCACATGATGGATATATATATATATATATATATATATATATATATATATATATATATATCGTCGGCGGGCCGGATGAAATGACGTCTAGGGCTTAGAAAAATAATCTTTAGACTCATTATATTGCTCCTCTCCACGGTAATCTTTAGTAAAAATTTTTATTGTTTTCTGTGTTCAACGCATTCTGCATATTTGGCAATTTCATATGTGTATATCTTGTACAAGGTAAGAGGACATTTTTTGTTTTTGTTAAACGACCCAGTGAGTGTTTTATTTAAAGCAATCATACAAAAAAAATTTTTTTTTTTTAAATGAAAAAAAACAACAACTTTTATTTCATACATAGCAATGTATATTTACAAGTTGTAGTGTGTGTTTCTTTTGTTTGTGTATATTACAGAGCGTTGCCGTTTGTTAGTGTTAAGTGTGACATTGTAATAAAACAAATACATACATATATACAGATATGATAATATGACATTTATGGCATAGTGCGCATGTAGATACACATTCCTTGCATATGTTTCACTTCCACTTCTGCAAGCGGAATGTATGAAACACCTGTCCATCTCTCTCTCTCTCTCTCTCTCTCTCTCTCTCTCTCTCTCTCTCTCTCTCTCTCTCTCTCTCTCTTTCTCTCTCTCTCTCTCTCTCTCTCTCTCACACACACACACACACACACACACACACATAATCTCGTGCTTTCTGGAGACGGCAGTACATTAAATGCTCCGCGCTTGGACAATGACCTTTAAACTATCATTTCCATTAAAATGTGGCTTCTTTGTAATTTCTGGGTCACTTAGCTACCGAGGCGAAGGTCGTTGGTGTTGTTGCCTGATGACAAATTACAGGGTGACGCTCTGGTCCATGATTCCTTTTGTTTGGGGGACAAGAATCATGGATGTACTACTAGCAATTAGAGTCCGTGGCCTGTCCCCAGGGAAATAATTGGTCCAAAGTTGTGATAGTGTCTGGGTTTCATATACAATGGGAAGGACTTAAAACCTGGCAACTAAAAGCCACCTTAGCTTACTGGGTACTTAAAGGGATCATTCAATTTGTTTATACATGGTGGTGCATATTTTTCTTTTGAAACATATCATTACCATATAACATCATTTTAAAAACTTGAGATACCGACTTGGTTTAAAGGCTGCTACACGCACCTACGCACGTTCACGCACGCACACACACACACACACACACACACACACACATGCGCGTGCAAATTCATGCACCACACACACACACACACACACACACACACACCTGCATCCACACACAGACGCATACATATGTTACTGCCAACGGCACAGACACCCATCCACAATATATTTCATGTTGCACATTCAAATATAATAATGGGAAAATTAATAATAATAGTAGCAGTAATAATAATAGTATTATTAATAATAATAATATAATTATAAGATTATTAATACCATCAATAAACGCATTTACAGTTGTAGTATCCTTTGTTTAAAACAAGTTATTTGCTTCTTCTGTAATATTTGCTGTCTTCAGCCAAATCTTTTACGAGATTTGCGCTTGTGGGGCTAAGATTAGAATGTTTGCGACTTTTTGTTGATAAAGATGTTGAACAATTTCTTTGTTGATTGTTCTGTAATTGTATAGTGCTATGTTTCTTAATGTCCATATAAGATTTCTGTACTCTGTCAATAGAACAAGTAGCTTTGTGTGGATATCTTGTGTGGAGTAAGGAATGGAATTTATCATGATTGCTTTGTAAACATCTGTTCTTTGTTTGGTATGAGTGTTTAGAATGTTTTGTAGGAGATTTCTTGTTGGCATGATTGTGTTGCATTCGTAATAGATGTGCTCTTCTGATTCTTGGACGTTCCGTCTACAAAGCTGACACTGTAGTATTTGTTTAGTTATTTTTGCTGTTCTCTCTGTTGTTGGGGTCATGCTGTAAACAAGCCTATATGTAATTTCCTTTGCTTTTGGAGTAATTTGCTTGTTGTGAATATTAGAGAAAATTTCGGTATAATCTTTTATGAAATATCTATGTCCTCTTTTAATTTTGAGATGTACCGGAGTTGCTTGTAATTTAACTAAATGCCTGTAGATTGTATGTGTTTTGTGTAGTCATTTTTCGTGTCCTTTAATGGCTGAAATACATGTTTTGTAGAACGTTGGGAGAGTGCTAAAGTAATGTGAGAATGTATTCCTAATAGGTGTTAAATAAGAACATCGAACAATTAGTATAATGAGTCACATCACGAAGATTTTGCTAAGAATTATCATGCAAAGAGTTAGGAGGAAAATACAACCTGAAATAGGAGACGAACAATGTGGGTTTGTGGAAGGCAAGGGTACAGTAAATGCTGTGTATATACTGAGAAACATAATCGAACGTTCTATAGAAGTAAACAAAGATCTACACCTTTGCTTTATTGACTACACAAAGGCTTTTGATAAAGTGAGACATGTCAACATGATAAGGATGCTTGAAGATCTACAAATTGATGGAAAAGATCTTAGACTTGTAAAAAACATATATTGGAAACAATAAGCTGCCATAAGAGTTGATAATGAAGTAAGCCAATATCAGCCTATTAAAAGGGGTGTGAGACAGGGATGTGTAATGTCTCCAGATCTGTTTTCCCTGTACAGTGAAAGTATTTTCAGAAATATTGAAGATATGGAAGGAATCAACATTGGGGGACGATGCATCAATAACATTAGATATGCAGATGATACAGTCTTGATTGCAGACAATGAACAGGACCTGCAAAATTTAGTAGATGCGATTGTGACACACAGTGAACAACTAGGGTTAGAATTAAATTGTAAAAAGACACAGATTATGGTCGTCACTAGGAAGGACGAAATACCACAATGTAATATACAAGTAAATGGGAATATTCTTCAACAAGTGAGCAGGTACAATTATCTCGGAACAGTAATAACATCTGATGGGAGATGCCTTGAAGAGATTAGAACAAGAATCGCCATGGCAAAAGTAGCCTTTAGCAAGATGAAAAACATATTGACCAATAAAAAGATGTCAATTGAAACGAGAAAGAGAGTGTTGAGATGCTACATTGAGCCTGTACTTTTGTATGGATGTGAAGCGTGGACAATGAGCAGTCAGGCTGAAAAACATCTGATGGCTGTAGAGATGTGGTTTCTGAGGAAAATGCAAAGAATACCATGGACAGCCAGAAAGACCAATGAACAAGTCCTTCAAGAAACAAATGAAGATCGTAAATTGATTAGAGAAATTAGACGTAGACAGTCAAAATTTTTTGGACATGTTATGAGAAGAAATGGATTGGAGAATTTGGTGACAACTGGTAAGATCGAGGGGAACAGACCAAGGGGAAGACCTAGAAGCAAGTACCTGGATGGCTTGGCCTTGTGGCATAGTCGAGACAGAAACACGGAGCTGATCCACGACTCTGGTGATCGGGTGAGATGGCAGAACATGACCGCCCACGCTTACCGGCATGGCACATGATGGATGGAATTCCAATGTAATAGTGTGCTAAAGGGTGTTTTTCTGGGTGTTGTAGGATTTCACCTACGTGTTTGATCCTAAGTGCTTGTATTTTTGTTGTTATGTCTTGGAGGGCGATACCTCTATCTTTTTTGTCTTGCATGAGTGTAGTATGTTTGATACTGTAGATGGTGCTGCCAAACACAAAGCGTCTAATCTCTTTGTTCATGTTTGTGACAGTCTGACGTGGAGGATCTAGGACTGTGCACAGATATAGTATTTTTGGAATTATATATGTATTAACAATGGTACTTGTACCAAATATGGTAGTTGTTTTGTATTTGTACCTCTGTAACATATCTGTTATTTTCTTCTCTAGATTTTGCCAAGTGTCTTTGTGTGTCTGATTTGGTTGACATGGGAAGACTATTCCGTACACTTTTATAAGATTGTTTGATGGTAAGTCAAATGGAAAATCCGCCTTATTTTTCCATTTGCCTAAGCCCATTATAGTAGATTTTTGAACGTTTAATTTTGCCCCACTCCCTTTGCCGAAAAACGAGAACGTCTCCAAAATGATCCGTACAGATTTTTCAGTTGTTGGAAAGAAAATGGTATCGTCCGCATAAGTACGCAGCTTTTGTTCACCCTTCCCTGGTATGAACGTACCCCTGACATTGTCGTCCTGTCGTATCTTTTCTAGAAGTGGCTCTAGAGCGATAACGTACAGTAACGGGGACAAGGGACATCCCTGTCTCACTGACCTAGTCAACCTGAAAGAATTGGTTAGGGTATGGTTTAATAGAATCCGACTTTCCGGTATAACAGAGTAGGCTGTTATACGGGGTTTAGTTAGGTGGCACGGCGTGCAAGGGGAAAGAGACAAATAGCTGATGCACGCGTGAGCACCGTAGCTAGGTAGTTAAGGACGCTCACGTGCTGACGTAGAAGAAAATAAGGGGGCAGTTACCACCCAGCAGCCAAGCCAGTAAGATGTATCTACATTTATAGTCGCTGTATTCATTTTGATATGATTTGAAGACTCTCACAATAAACTGAGTCATTTCTAATCATCGTTGGCTTGACTTCCTCCGTTCAGTTGCATGCAGTTGCTTTTGAGTCCTGGCTCTCTGTTAAACCGGTTTCAAATATAAAATTTTGACCCATGTCCGAAAATAATTTCCCACGTTGCAGTGTGAGAGAGTTTTGTGGAGGTATGAGTGAGATATTCTGTCGAATGCTTTTTCTTGATCTAAAGAGAGAATTGAGGTCTGACAGTTTTTCAGATGTGTGTAGTTGATGATGTCCCTTATGAAGTGTGTGTGTGTTGCTGGATATTCCGGTGTTGTACATTACATTGCTGGTCTTCATGAATGAGAGATACCATTACTGGTTTCAATTTATTCGTCAAAGTCTTTGTTAAAATCTTGTAGTCTACATTTAAAAGCGAGATAGGACTCTGTAACTCTTTAAAAATGTCTTGTCAGTGTTCTCCTACGGAATAAGAGTAATGTAAGACGTGTTGAAACTAGATGGGAGTTCATGTTTGTGGAAAGAGTCAGAGAATACTGCTTGTAAAAGGGGACCTAGAAGAGGAAAGAAAAACTGATAAAATTCAGCGGTAATACCGTCAGGGCCAGGCTATTTGCCCTTCTGCATTCCATGAACCGCTTGTGTTATATCTGTTAGTGTTAATTCAGTATCTAGTGTTAGTTTCTGTTCCTCTGTGAGATCTTTTGTGAATTTCATGGTCTGTTAGCCCATGGATATCTAAAATTGTTTGCAATGTGTCTAATTGATGTTCCTCCTCCCCTGTTGTGTTTCTAATTTGCATTCTTACATCTCCAATTATATGGTCGTGCGCCGAAAGTACGCAATTAAAATCACCCCCTAGAATGATGTTGTGACCCCGATATGAGCGTGATAATAAATTTTCCAGTGTTTGGTAGAAGAGCGGCTGATTTCTGTAGTCAGGCGGTGCGTGTATGTTGACAATTGTGTATTTATTTATGTTATTTCTCACCTGTACTATAGCTATCCTACCCTGGCAGTCCCTGTCCTTCTCTATAATCTGCCACCTGTCCGATGTCTGTATTATTGCGGTACCCAATCCGATATGTTGAGTACTAAGACTAAAACACGAGTGTCTTAGACCTAAGCATGTTGTGATATATGATGCGTTTTCGTCGGTTTTAACGTTAGTTTCCTGAATGAGTATAAAATGAGGTTTATATTTGTGTATGAGTGGTATAAGATGATTAATTTTGGATCTTATACCTCGAATGTTAATACTCATTATTTTAATTTCCGCTGCCATTTTTGTTGTAAAATAAGAAACGGTTGAGCATAATTATGTTTCTTGTTTCAAACTTTCTGTATTCATGTTATCATTTCTGGAGATAGTCAGTAGATTCCTTCGCCGGGCTTGAAATCTCTAAGTCAATAACGAGGCGTGGTGAATAATCTGACAGGTTTCTTTGTCATGGTGGTGTGTTAATATTATCAGTGTCTATTTCGGTCGACCGGTATTTCGGTCGGGTAGCGGGGTAGAGGTACACCCTATCAAAGGAGAAGTAAGGTGCCTCCTTCCCTCCGCTAGCCTACGGGACACCCTTGGGCAAGGTGGAGTACCCGTTTAGCCCCCCCCCCCCCAACAGGGTAACGTGAAGCCATGGGAGCAGGTGGTGGATTGGACTTGGGAGCAGCTGACAGATAGTTGTTAGTTATGGTTTGAAGTCGGTGACGGTAGGCAGAGGATCTCTCAGTAGAGACAATGGCTACGGTCATCCGATCAGTACGGTCACTGCCAGGAAGGAAGAATGGTAGACTTCCCTCCTTATTGATTCCCGGGCAGAGGAGGCTCGTCAGCCTTGGTTGGTATCTCTTCTAAGAGAAGGAACTCTAAATCTCAAACCTCCGCTGCCTTGCGGGTATACCCATATGGGAAAGGCTTCGGGGGTAAACCCTGAGGACAAATCCGGAGATGGAGTCCCTAAGGCAGTTCCATGTTGTAAACAACATAGTTCTGGCAGCTCCTGCGACGGCACCGATGCCAAGTTGCATTGGCTACTGCCTTTCCCTTGGTCAACATCGGCGACGTGGAGAGGGGGAACCTGCTACTGGGCAACAGCTGGTTCTCCGATTTCCATTGCCCAGGCTTGTGCCCTGAAGATGTCACTTCAGCACCGTGTAAAGCGGTGACATAACACGGAAAGCAGCATTTGCCGGTTATAAGTCTTAATGCTCGATTGGCGTAGAGCAAGGCGCCAGGGGCTACTTCCTACGGTGGGAGAGATCATTGTATCTCACTAGACAGCTACCGCCCGTCTAAGCTGGGCAGCCCCCAGTCAATAAGGTGTTGTCTTGCCGCGGTTCATCTGCTCCTGAGGGTGTGTGGAGCTTAGGGGAAAATCCTGACACATGGACCGCAATCTATACACCTAACAGTAAGAAAAAAACAAAACCGGCCCTAAGGCTGGGAACTTGGAACGTAAGAACCATGACCCCTGGTATCTCAAACGATCTAACTGAGATTGTGGATGCCCGCAAAACTGCAGTGATAAATAACGAACTACTAAGACTGGGGATAGACATTGTCGCCCTGCAAGAGACCAGACTCCAAGAATCTGGAAGCATCAAGGAGAGGGACTTCACTTTCTACTGGCATGGCAAGCCGTGCGGGGAGACCAGGGAGCATAGAGTTGGCTTCGCTATCAGAAACAAGTTGCTTAATTCCATCATACCACCAAGTGATGGCACTGAAAGAATACTGAAGCTCCAACTCCAGACAGAGGCAGGCCCAGTTTGTATTATAAGCGTTTACGCCCCAACACTAACTGCAGCATCAGAATCTAAAGACAAGATCTATGACGACCTTAGCAAAGAAGTCAGTGAAACACCAGAGAAACAACATCTTTTTATCCTGGGGGATTTCAATGCCAGGGTTGGCTCCGACCACAAATCTTGGCCTTCATGTCTAGGACAGTTTGGCGTTGGGAAGATCAATGACAATGGACAACGTCTCTTGGAATTCTGCAGCCACCATAATCTGTGCGTGACCAACACCTTCTTTGACACGAAACCTCAACACAAGGTGTCATGGCGGCACCCCAGATCAAAGAACTGGCACCAACTCGACCTGGTGCTCACTAAACGCAGCAACCTCCGAAATGTACAGCTGACTCGCAGCTATCATAGTGCTGACTGCGACACCGACAATTCACTCGTCTCCAGCAAGGTGAAGATAAAGCCCAAGATAATCTACAGAAGCCGAACAGAAGGAAGACCACACATTGACACCAGCGGAACCCAAAATAAATAGAAGGTCAACAAATTCATGCAGGCTCTAGCGGATACTCTGCCTGGCCTCACAAACGGAAATTCCACCGAGAGATGGAGTCATTTTCGTGACACCATCTACAATACAGCACTATCAACATTTGGCAAGAAGCAATCTAAGTCAACCGACTGGTTTGAAGCACACTCTGAAGAGATGATCCCAGTCCTGGAGATAAAGAGACATGCATTCTCAATGTATAAAACATCACCTTCAGAGAAAACACTGCAGGCATTGCGAACGGCCAGAAATAGAGTACAACAGATGGCAAGAAGATGTGCGAACAGGTACTGGCTACAGCTCTCTGCTCAAATTCAAACTTGTGCAGACACTGGAAATATAAGAAGAATGTACGAGGGCATCAAGCAAGCTGTCGGTCCATCAAAAAATAAGATGGCCCCTTTACGATCAACTGAGGGGGTAATCATAAAAGATCGAGCGAAACAAATGGATCGCTGGGTAGAACACTACTCAGAGCTATACTCAGTGGATAACACTGTCAACGAAGAAGCTCTGGAAGCCATCGATCAACAGTCTGCCATGCATGCCCTGGATAACGAACCTTGCCTCACAGAAATTAGCGAAGCACTAGACTCTCTCAAATCCGACAAGACACCTGGAAAAGATAGTATTCCATCTGAAATTTTAAAATGTAGCAAAGAAATAATCATCCCAGAACTGTATGCAATATTTCAGCTCTGTGGAGAGAAAAATCAATACCACAAGATATGAAAGACGCAAACATTGTTACCCTTTATAAAAACAAAGGCGACAGAAGCGACTGCAACAACTATCGCGTCATTTCCCTA
Organism: Cepaea hortensis; assembly: GCA_963921405.1. Taxonomy (NCBI): domain Eukaryota; kingdom Metazoa; phylum Mollusca; class Gastropoda; order Stylommatophora; family Helicidae; genus Cepaea; species Cepaea hortensis. The sequence goes on along the minus strand of OY992889.1, from coordinate 77,685,608 downwards.
CTCAGCATTACAGGCAAGATTTTTGCCAGAGTAATTCTTAAAAGATTACACATTCTTGCTCAAAGAATCTACCCCGAATCACAGTGCGGATTTAGACCCAACAGGTCCACCATCGGTATGATTTTCTCACTTCGGCAGCTCCAAGAGAAGTGCAGAGAACAGAGGAAGCCATTATATATTGCCTTCATCGACCTCACAAAGGCATTTGACCTCGTGAGCAGAAGCGGCCTTTTTAAGGTCCTTGAAAAGGTTGGATGTCCACCCACCCTTCTTAGTCTCGTGAAATCATTCCACGAAAACATGCAAGGGACCATTTTATTTGACGGCTCAACATCTCAGTCATTCAGCATCAGCAGCGGAGTAAAGCAGGGCTGCGTGCTTGCTCCTACACTCTTTGGTATCTTCTTCGCTGTTCTCTAAAGGCAGGCATTTGAATCTGCCACTGAAGGCATATACCTCCATACAAGATCTGATGGCACACTTTTTAACCCATCAAGACTCAAAGCAAAGACCAAAATAAGATCAAGATGTGTAAGAGAACTACTTTTTGCAGATGATGCAGCACTGACTACTCATACAGCAGAAGATCTCCAAAAGCTCATAGATCATTTTGCAGCCGCCTGCAAAGACTTTGGGCTCACCATTAGCCTAAATAAAACACAGGTGTTGGAACAAGACGCTGGTGCGTCTCCGTCAATCAAAATTGCTAATTACGAATTGAAGGTCGTCCACGATTTTGTGTATTTGGGGTCGACAATATCAGATAATATTTCATTAGAGACAGAAATCGACAGACGCATTGGAAAGGCAGCGACAGCATTTTCCAGGCTAGCTAAAAGAGTTTGGGAGAATAATAGACTAACAGAGCGTACAAAAGCTCAAGTATACAAAGCTTGTGTTGTTAGCACACTACTCTATGGGTCTGAATCCTGGACCTTGTACTCAAGACAGGAAAGGAAGTTGAATTCCTTCCACATGAGATGTCTGAGACGTATCCTGGGCATAACATGGAAAGACCACATAACAAACAAACAGGTGCTTGAACGAGCAGATATTACCACAGTGCACACCCTCCTCAAGCAGAGACGCCTCTGGTGGCTGGGCCACGTATCTCGAATGGAGGATGAACGTATTCCGAAAGATCTCCTTTAAGGAGAACTAGCCACAGGAAAGAGGCCAACCGGAAGACCCCAAATGCGATATAGGGATGTGTGTAAACACGATATGAAAACCATTGGAATAGATCCAGACACGTGGGAGAGAGTTGCAATAGACAGATACTCCTGGAGAAGAGATGTACGAAACGGAATGGTGCTCTTTGAGCGCAATCTGATCCAACAAACTGAGGATAGGCGGCACAGGCTCAAAGCGCAGTCACTTACTGCAGGAGTTGCCTCGTCTTACAGATGTGGAAACTGTGACAGGGATTGTCACTCTCGCATTGGACTATACAGTCACCAGCGGTGCTGCCAGGCACCTCCCAAGCGGCACAACTCTATAGTCCTTCAGGACTGAAAGAGGCCTACTACTACTATTTCGGTCATGGCGCTGGTCGTTATCTGTTCAGTATAATTACTTACACATTTCTTTTTGTTTGACCTGTGCGCTTCAGTCGGTGTAGGGTAGTCGTTGTTGTTGAGGGGCGGCAGCGTGGTAACAGGTGTTTGGCAGGCTGGAGGTGTCGAGCTCTCACCGTCAGACAGGCTCTTGGTTGAGCGTCCCATTTTCCGACTGACCAGCTGGAAACCATCTTCACCCTTCTTATCCTTACTATGTTGAACTATCTGGGAGTTCGAGGTGACTTTTTGTGCCAATCTAGGTCCCTTCTGGGTTTGTACTTTGGCCGGACATTTATTACTCCAGTGGGAGTCTTCCCCACAGACTGTACACACCGTACGGCGCCCCGCAACTGTGATGAAAAGACGGTGTAGCTTGTCTTCTACCCCGTCCAACTCCATGTCCACGTAATGTGGCAGAGGTTCTTTCGAGTTGCACAGAAGTAACCACTTGTCCGTGCTGTTTTTCAGTTTATGCACTTCCGCGTTTGTATCTCCCGAAATATCCGCGGCTATTTGCTTCACTGTCTTAATCTTTGCGGTTGTAGGCATCCAGTGAATCATAGCTTTGGTCTTTTCCTTCTCTATGTTTTCAATTACAATAGTTACTTTAGGATCCTGCAGTTCATGCTTCATCCCGTGAAGCCGTTCATAATGAGCCGCCTTTGCTTCCGGTGTCAGCGTATCGTACCATCTTTTAGGGTCCTGAAAACGGTAGATGGATTTTATCCCTTCCCTGCCGATCCCGCAATGCCCCCTCAAGACGCTCGCCATCAGCGAGTAGTTGAACCGGAATACATAGGGTCCTGATATAGAAAAGACAAGTGTGTTCGCTTGATGGACCGCTCCTCCTTCGAAACCTTCACTTGTGTTGACTTTGACACGTTTAACAATTTGGTTTTCCATCTTCGATAATCAGTGACAGAGGAAATCCTGATTTTTTTTTTTTTTTTAACTTTTATTGAGTGTTAAAATCGTTGCAAAATGTATTGTCCGTGTTTTTACAGAGCGTTGCATGTAGACGTGTAGGTGACATATGCGCAAAATTTCCAACCTATTATACATTTGAACATTTCTTCATTGACATTGTTGTAAGGAAATATTTTAAAACAAAACGCGTGATGGTAGTGCGCCGTTATTATTCCACCTGCCGCCTCGCTCTCCTGTCATCTCCAAGACTCCTACCAAGTACCCTCACCACCCCTCGGTGATGATGAACATGGCGGTGCAAAACTGTTAAGAACCAACCGGTGAGGGCGGCAGCAGAGACAACAATCACAGTATCAAAAAGGTGGGAAAGGGGGATGTGACAGTTTACGGATTTACCAAGCCATATATATTAATAATGATTACAATGATAATATTGCAAATAACAAACCAAATACATCAATAATAATAATGACAAGGAATAAAACTGCTAAGGGTGATAACAGCAATGATAATATAACAGCAATGCTAATAACAGCAATGATATAATAGTTATGATAATGATCACATTTTCCAAACATGTGATTCCATTTTTTTTTTTTTGACAATACAAAGCTGTTATTGTTATTCAGTATATCTGACCCTGCTGAAATTATGAATGTGTGGTCTTCTGTGCTGTCTCCGAAGTCAGCGTCATATTTTAAAACATGCAGCTATTGAGCTGACGATAATTATATCCGTTTGACTAATACTTTCTAGAGATTTGGACATATTTCTCTTTGCCAGCATTATCTTACATTTCGGAATCTTCATTACGGAATTATTTTTTTTTCCAACGTTTATTTCATACAAAGCAATGTATATTTGCAAGGTGTGTTTCTTTGTTTGTGTATATTACAGAGCGTCGCCGTTTGTTAGTGTTATGTGTCACATACGTTAATAAAACAAATACATGCATATACAGTTATGATAATATAACATTTATGGCATAGTGCATGTAAACACACATTCCTCGTTTCATTTCCATCTCCACAAGTGGAATGCATGTTACACCTGTCCATCCTCTCTCTCTCTCTCTCTCTCTCTCTCTCTCTCTCTCTCTCTCTCTCTCTCTCTCTCTCTCTCACACACACACACACACACACACACACACACACACACACACACACACACATTCAGTCTTGATTTATCTCTTGCTTTCTGTAGATAATAGTACATGTATTTCCGTGATCTTTACATTTTCATTATATTTAAATTGTGGCTTCCCAATTTATTTATGTGTGTGTGTGTGTGTGTGTGTGTGTGCGTGCGTGCGCGCGCGCGAGGGGGGATTCTATATGCATATATTAATATAAATACCTGTATATCAACACAAAGCCATAATTATATTTACATAAATATCTACACGAATTCACCCATACCATATCTCTTCATTACGGAATTTTATTTTTTTTAATTTTTTTTTTTACATTTTAATGACAATGTTTATTCCTTGACAGCATATTTTCTCAGAGGGTAAAGGCGCTGTTTCCTCAGTTCCTTCTTGCTCTTGCAGGTCAGCTCATAAGGTGTGAGAGCCCGACGCATGGCCCTGGTCTTCTTCTGTCGGAGATCCTTGGGCTTTTGGGCTTTTTTGCGGTAAAATTTACGCAGGTTGTCCTTCTGTGTCTGTTTGATGACTGTGAGGACTCTGGCAACAGACTTTCGTACTGTGTAGATCTTGCTCAGTTTGGCTGCAGCACCACCTGTCACTTTAGCCACACGCAAGATCTGCAACTCCTTCTTCAAATCATCCAGTTGCTTGAGAAGCTCTTCCTTCTTCTTGCCTCGCAGTTCCTTTGCTTTGACTTTAGCCATCTTGGTTAGTAATCCAACTCTTCATTACGGAAGCATAGATACAGATACGTTAGTTAGTTAGTTAGTTAGTCGACAGATCATCCTCGTTGCACATCGGACCATTCAGTCCATAAGTGCTCGGATCCCCTCCTCAGCAAATCCCGCAGCGTGTAGCGGCTAACGACGCCAGTTCTGTGTTGGTTTATCAATCTTCTTTGGCTTCCTGCGTAGTGTTCTTGTTTGGCCACCCCTCTTTTAATTTGCTGCTCTCGCAGTCTGGCCATTGTTGTAGATTCACAGTCATCACTTGGTTCTTGCAAAAGTCTCACTTCTCGTAGAGCATTCAGAATGTCAGCCTGGTCCATGGCGCGTCCGCCCTCAACAGTAGCCTCACCTGCGAGCTTGTCAGCCCGCTCATTTCCTTGTACTCCCGCATGCCCTGGCACGAAGATGAAACTAATCTTTGCCAGCCGAGACCGCTTCAGAGGCAGCAACCATTCTCTTCGGATCGACCCCTCCTCTATCCTCTTGATCATGTTCATTGAGTCGCTAAGGAAACAAGCCCTAGTGAATGTCTGTGTCTCGAGCCATGTTATTGCTTTACTTACTGCCATGACTTCCATGGTCAGGCTACTTGTGGTTTCAGTGAAAGCACCAGAGTCCTCCTTCACAATTCTTCCTCCGGCCCGAGCTGTAAAGGCCCATGAGCTTCTCACATGTCGGATGACCGACCCATCTGTGTAGATGACCGCGTCACTGTCTAGCGAATTCTCGAAAATCAACGCTTGTACTTCAGCCTCAACAGCAGCCGGATTTTCTTGTCTGCATTTTCTATCTAGTTGGATGCAAACTGAAAAGGATGTGCAGAAGTCTGTTGGCACTTGCACCCACTCCTCGCCAGGTTCTAAGTCCTCAAGTGAACACACCTGTTGAAGAATGTCCTCGGCTTGACCCATCCACGACCGTCCTCTTTTTAACCTGCTGCCCTTCACCTTCCTAATTTCACTATGCAGTGGATGCTGTGTGTTTGCGTTAATTCTGAGGTAGGCGCGTGCCCTGCAAACTTGCATTCTCTCTTCAATGGTTGGAAAATCAAGAAGGTAGCGCATCGCCCTGCATGCTGTATCTCTTGTACATCCAAGAATAATGCGCATAGCTTCATTCTGTATCCTTTCCATCCTTTCTATCTGCTTATGGCTGACAGTCAGGATTGCCATTGCATACTCCAAAACAGACATGACCAGCCCCTCGTACAGAAGACATAGATGGCGCTGCTCACAGTTTGCTGCCGCCATCACCCGCATCGCTGCCAAACCCCGCTTGGCCTTTGTTATCACCTGGTCTATGTGCACATTATAAGCAAGGCTTCGATCAAACCGTATCCCCAGGTAATTCATTGCCTGCGTTCTTTCCACCGTCTCTGAACACAGCATTACAGTTGGTGTTGGATTGTTGACAATATGATTATTCAACGAGAACCAAGTCACTGCTGCCTTTGTTGGGTTGACCATTGCCCCAGCTTCATCACACCAAGTACTTATGCGATTGAGTTCGGTTTGTAGCTCCACAGCAACCTCCTCTCTATCCTTACCCTGACGATACACTAAAACATCATCGGCATATGACAATGTCCTGCCAGGTCCAGTGATCTGCTCACTGGTGATTCTCACTGTGTAGGCGTTGAACAGTACCGGAGATAATGGTGATCCCTGTGGTAGGCCAGGATATATTGTTGTTGGTTCCGAAGTCCAACTGCCACATCTAAAAACTACTTTCCGTTGGAAGAGAGCTGCAGCGATCCAACTAAGGAGGAATGGACTTACGTTTAGTTCAAGAAGCTGAAACATTAAAAAATCCAGTGGTACTCTGTTGTATGCGTCCTCAAGATCAATCGCTGCAGCAACGGTTTCAGTGCCTGAGTGGAAACCTTCATAGACATCATGGGCAAAGACTGCTGCATTGGTCCAGGTTTCTCTTTTTGGACGGTACCCACCCAGGGTAGGTGGGAAAACACCTTGCCTCTCTAGTTGGCTTGATATTTTCCTGGCAATTACCTTCTCCAGCAGCTTGCCTATTGTATTCTGCATGGTTATAATTCGATATCCCTGAATTTTCTTGTGGTCTTTGTCAGGCTTCGGCAAGGGAATCAGATAGCTGTGTAACCATTCCTCCTTGATGCTAGCACTCCCTATACTGTTGTTGTACATGTCTGCTAGTTTCTCTAGCTCATTGTCGGTACACCTATTTATGTCGTCGTATCTTATGCCATCAGGACCTGGAGCACTGTTTTTTGATCGTCGGAGCACAGCCTTGATTTCTTGCACTGTCACTGTGTCTTCATCCGAAGTGTTCTGGGCCTTGCATCTGTCTGAGGTGACCTCCTTGGCCAGATTCCGGCCTCCCCTGTCTGTCTGGTTGCTCTGCTCAAGGTAGCGTTCAAAGAGGGCTTTGCCCTTGTCCTCGTCAGTCCTCTGCCAGATGAGGTCAGCACCTTGGAAGTCAGAAATGCTCTTATTCTTGACTACACCACTCATGCTTTTATGTAGTCGCCAGAACAATTTCAGTGACTTGTCTGTGCTTACTCTTTAGATACAGATACGTTGTGAAGAGAAACCAGAGTAAACCTAACTTCTGTTTAGACAGACGCGGCCTGGAATATAAGGAAATAAATAATTTACTAAATAATATATATTACACAACAATTTAGTGTCTGAAATTTCAAATAAAAATCAAAAATGTGTAAAGCTTTTATAATGGTAACATTCACTTGAAACCGTCCAAAATATAAATACAATTGTTACAGGAATAAACATATACTTGTCTTGCAAAATAGCTATCGGTACAAGTATAGTGAAATCTATAATTGTTCCCCTTGATTGCTAAAGCAGAAAGAAATATGATTTCAACCTAGATGAAATTATTTCCCTTGTATTAAAGAATAATAACTTAGTTGCATATCCTTTAGAGGGCGTCGCGTCAACACCAATATTTTTTACTGTTGTGATCACTTGGCAAGTTTACGTTCAGTAGTTTTCCATTGCTTTCTGAACGACCGGCACCCATGCTATTTCGTACAAATACAACGCAAGGCGGTTTGCTGCAGCTGAGCTTCGAAAGCGTGTATGTGAGAACTGCTCCCGTAACCCCTTCGCCTGAAGCCAGAAAAAAAAATATTCGTACTAATAAATAATTCTGTTCACGATATCTTTTTTTTTAAGGTTGGTGTTTAGCTTGTCCTCTGATATCCACATTTTTTTTCTCTTTAAGCTTTTCTAGAAGCTTTGCTGTATTTGACTGTTTTTTGTGTGCATGATTATAATTGATTATATTATTTATTATAACATCATTTTGCATATCCGCATCTCCACTTTCCATTTGCTTGTTCATTGTCCAGGTTAATGTGACACCCACACAGTAGTGTTATATGTATTCCAATTCCAATTCCAATTTTCAAAACAAAAATTCCAAATTCGGCCTCGTTCAACCTGCTTCCTCAGCTGTGGTTATTGTTGAGGTCCGTGGTTTTTGTGAGTTCGTTCACCCTAATTCTTGTCTTTTGCGCTCTTACGAGTGAGTCCTGTCTCGGACTGGTTATGCAGCGTTTGTGTCTGTGACGTCAGCAGAGGGATCGGTCGGCGACCGTCCTTTGTGCATGTTTCCTCTTATGGTTTTCTTTGTTGGCGCAGGCTCCTGGCTTGACTTGTTGCAGTCTTTAAAAGGACTTTTTACTTGGTATTTTTGCCTTCTCATTTGTGAATTAACTGTAGAAGCTTTTCAATGTGATATGTCTCATTGCGCTTTCTTTCACTTTGCTTTCCGCGTTTGAGTTCTTGCTGTCTTTTGATTGCTTCCTCCGTGGTCAGCCATGGGATGATTTCTCCGTCTTCTATGTAGTATTGCCATGTATATTCATCTGCGAGTTTTAAATCTGGCATTGTGGCGGTACAGCGGGGCATTGGTTTCCCGTTGAGTTTCTTGTACTTCTTTTCTTTTTCTTCATGCGCGTTCTGTATTCCTCGCACTTGAGTTCGTATTTCCTCGTTTTCTCAGGGAACAATATTCCTGGCCTCGTGACGTCCTCTATGCCGACGTCAGGGTGCTCATCTCGGTTTTCTTCGGATGTCTGGTGGGATATTGGCTTCCCTTTGAATGTGTCGGACGTCGTGGTTGGGCTGCTGGTTTTCGCTTGTGGTGCAGGCTCGGTCTCTTGGTTTTTATCCTGCGATTTCTCTGTAATTCCTTGTTCGGCTTCTGTTGTTTTATTTCAGAGTATTTCCATTTCAGCTTTCTGTAGTTCTCGCTCTGATTTAATGGTTTGTAGGATCTCTTCATTCTCCTTCTTAATCAGTGCCATATGTTCTACTTCTTGCTTGATGTTTTGCTGAATCTCCTTCATTTCCGCCAGTTGTTTTTCGTTGTCGTTATTTGGGGTTGGCGTCAGCAGTGCCTTGACTTGTCTCTTCAACTCGTCTATCTGTTTTTAAAGTTGATCTCTTTCGGCTTGTGCTATACCTGTGGCTGTCTAGCCCCTTCGCATTGCTTCCTTGACTGATGTCTTCGTGGTAGTTGCGATCTTTAAGGCGTCTCTGTATCGTTGCAGGTACGGACAGCCCAAGTATCTTGCTCCATGCTTGCCCAGGCAGTTGGCGCATTTTCTTTTGTTGTTAGGGGCTCTGAAGTCCGTGTCCAGCTTGGCCAGCGGACACTCCATGAAGGCGTGGTGATCGGCGCAGTAACGGCAGATTTCCGTCTTACTGCGGCATACTTCTCTGCTGTGGCCGGCCCTCTGACATCTGGAACATTGGTTGACTTTAGGGATGAATCTCTCTGGCTGTTGTATTCTGTTGTTGATTGATACTGTTATCGGCATCTCGCTGCCCTCCGATATCACCACCGCCAAAGTTGTAGGTATCTTGGAGTAGGTGAGGAGCCGCTCCGCCTTCATGAATCGGATGTGCGGATTCTCTTCTCGTAGCTGTTTCAGGATTTCTTCGTCTGTCAGCTCCACTTGAATCCGCTTGACGACCCATCGGGCTGTTTTTGAGTCGGGGTTTCCGACTCTGGTGTCTTTCTCATCCTTCTCTGCTGTCTTGGTTCTTGACTGTGTTGGGCTGTCAATCTTCTCCCTCGTAGTAACTTCAGTAATAGCTGTAGTATCAGGCTCTCCATGTTCTTCTTCTTCTTGTCGGCTCCCACGCTGCACATCTTGGCTACAGCGTGTTTCCTGTTGTTGGACTTTCCACGTGACATTTTCCATCGAATCAGGCTTCTTAACAGAATAAGGCGACTTGACTTGTTAGCGCTCGCAGTGCGAATGTGACCACGGTTATATGTGTATGTGTGTATATCTATCTATCTATCTATCTATCTATCTATCTATCTATCTATCTATCTATCTATCTATCTATCTATCTATCTATCTATCTATCTATCTATTTATCTATCTATCTATTTATTTATCTATCTATCTATCTATCTATCTATCTATCTATCTACCTACCTATCTATCTATCTATCTATCTATCTATCTATCTATCTATCTATATATCTGCCTGTCTACCCGTCCGTCTATCCCTCCCTCCCTCCCTATCTGTCTATCTATCTATCTAGCTATCTATCTATCTATCTATCTATCTATCTATCTATCTATCTATCTATCTATCTATCTGCCTGCCTACCCGTCCATCCGTCCGTCTATCCCTCCATCCCTTCCTCTCTCCCTCTCTATCTATCTCCATCCGTCTATCCCTCCCTCCCTCTCTATCTATCTGCCTGCCTGTCTGTCTACCCGTCCGTCCGTCCATCTATCCATCCCTCCCTCTGTATCTGTCTGTCTGTCTGTCTGTATGTCTGCCATCCTACCCGTCCGTCCGTCTTTCCCTTCCGCCCTGTCTATAGATATCTATCGATCGTCCAAGCGAACGGAAAAACTAATCCTTCGATATCCAGCTGACCCGGCCGGCTTCGCCCAGCCCCTGGCGGGGATCTGTCTGTCAGTCTGTCTGTCTGTCTGTCTGTCTGTCTGTCTGCCTTCCTCCGTCCAACGTTTACGTGGTCGGCCTCTTTCTCTGTTTCCCTCCGGTTTGTACATCATTGCTTGACTGCGGCGTAATTCAAAAGTTTCTCTCCCATATCCAAAATTGTTAGAGTGTTGAGACTAGAGATAGGACATAGAGAGGACAAGGGACAGAATAGAGGTAGAACGAATGAGATAACGAAATACAGGACATAGATAAGGACATCTACAGTATAGCCGATAGGGTAGAGACAGGACATAAGTCAGGACACAGAATGGTCATAAGGCAGGGCATCTACAGGACAGTAGATGAAGTGGAGACAGGACTTAGGTGGGGACACAGACGTATCATAGACAGGACACCGGCAGGACCAGACCGAGTGTTAGGAGGGGACGCCAGTTCACGGGACACTGCCCTGAACGGACTAGACGTCAGTACACTGAATAACCCAGCTTAGCACGGACGGACTGCAGTACAACGAGACTGCTAAGACAGCGCGGGGTTTACGGGCGGCACGGAGTCAAGTACGACAAGTCCTGCCAACCAGCTTGGGAACGCCAGACGGGACCCAGACAGTTTCAAGGAGAGGACGCTTGTGTTTTCGAGAGCAAATGCTTAGCTTGCGAGAGTGCTAGTTTGAAGATAGGGAGTGTAGTACTTGTGTAATTGACTGTGTGCTATAAGCGTATGTAAGGCGGCATTTGTATATTTATGTAATGAAGCTACCGCCTGTGTATACCTTGTAATTATATCAGGTTCGCCTGAAATAAATGATAGAAGTACTTTATGCACGACTGATGTTTTTTTGAGTGCGTATGAAGGAGCTAGAGTGCCTGTGTGCGATGTGAGACGCTGACAGGCAGCTAAACTGGTATCAGAAAGTGGTCAATCATACGATTGAAAGAATCCAAAAGCTTTAATGTGAGTGGTAACATCGTAACTGGTGTCAGAAGTTTGTGAATGAATCCACTGCTTACATGAGCGTGTAAGACCTGTACTGAATTTGAAAATAAGACTTAATCAACCGTGCGTATGTGTAAAGTAACTTAACGTAACTTAAAACTAAACCACAAACGAGAAAGAGTGAGTGAATATTGACTGAAATTGAAAGCATATGTACATTTAATGAATTGATATGAAAATGATATGCATCATGTTTTCAGGGTGACGTTTCAGTTGATGTTCCACGGCTGTTGAAAACTACGATACATAACTAACACAACAGAAGACAGGACGACCGACAAAACTCACAAACATAGATTACGCATTATAAACCTCTCCCCTGAAAAGTGGACTTGACAGACAAAAAAAAAAATAATTTTCGGTTTTTTGTGTGGCTTACTCCGATACTAATTGTTGCTTCTCTACATACCAGAAGTAGAGAGTAAAGGTGACGCCAACAGCCCAGATACTGTAACAGACTCGAACAGAAAATTATCCTCGGGTGCAGGGTAAAAAGCAAGAAGTTTACAGAAATCAGATAAGTACCCCATTTTTCGACAGTGTGTGTTAAAGTAGCACCTTATTTTTTTTACAATTGCTGTAAATCAACATCTGTATTATTGCATTGTGTATTATACATTGTATATTATTAGATATTGCAATTTTTAAAATATAACCTGTAAGAATGTCAACTTTGAAAGAGTGCATTTAAGCGGGGAAAGATCTCGGATAAGTGGAGACAGATTAGAACAATGGGCAGAGAAGAAGTATAAAGAGCATACTGCTGCAGAGAGGGAAGAAAGAGCACAAGAACGCTTACATAAGAAAGAGCTAGCAGAATTAGCTGAAGCTATCAAACTTAATGAACTCAAAATGAAAGAACTAGAGTTAAGGGAAGCTACCAAAATTAAAGAATTAGAATTGGCGCAAAAATAAGAAGAAACAAAGTTGAAAGAAAAACAATTAGAAAAGAAAGGGTCAGCTTATTTTGATTCAAATAGACACATCTTTAGTGCTAACAGCGACGAAAATAATATAGTAGCGGCAGCAAACACTAAACCACAGAAACCATTCAAATACAGAGAGAAACAAAGATCCAATGCACCACAATATCCATACTGTAAATTTTCTCATTTTCAATTTCAAATGTGTGATGCAAACCCAGGTTATCCAGCTCACCTGGATATGATGGTGAAAAGACAGCAGGGTAAAAGAGAAACGTACCGGCGTTCTGTTAAATGCTATTTTTGCAAGACTTATGGGCATTATAGTTCTAAATGTCAAGGTCGCCAAAGATTAAGAAGTGTGAATGCAGTACTTATTGACTCATCTTCTGAAAGAGAGTATGAGGAAGAAGAAATGAAAGAATGTGAAGAGAATGCTCTTGCAACAATTGATATATTCTCAATTATGATAGATGTCAAACTTGTCATAAATTTCACGAGGATGGTATTTTGAAATGCGGACATACAACCCCAATTGCCAATGAAAATGCCAATGCAGTAATTTCCGACATAGGAAGATTAACCTTCCACCATGGGATGGTTAACGATAGACCTTGTCAAGTCTTGCTTGATTCCGGATGTACGTTAATTGGTTTAAGAAAGGAGTTGGCTAACGCAGAAGATTACACAGGCGAGTTTGTGAATTGCCGAACATTTTCAGGCAATGTGGAGAAATACCCACTGGCCACATCTCGCATTTGTACACCCTTTCTTACAGGCAAATTTAAGTGTGCAATTCTGATCCACCCTTGTACAGACCTAATTATGGGGTGTTTACCAGACGTAAAATACTGCACGCACAAAGCGATTAATGCATGGGAGAAAAGGCATATGAAAATAAAACCAGTAATGAAAGTAAACATCACTAATAAAGAATTAAGTAACCAAGAACAGCAACTGAAAGGTACAAATTCAAGGGATGCGACTATTCAGAACACGACAAAACAACATGGAAGGTTACATAATACAGATTCTTTTCGGCAAATTATTGTGATGCTATAAACAAAATTGTTAAAAACCAGACTAAAAAACTGACAAAAAGTTGCACTACCAGTATAACAACATCACAAGACAACACTACCACAAACAGACAGGATACACAACAGACAACCCAGACATCGGACTTAGAACGAAATTCAGATATCCAACAGTCTTGTGCTAGCAGACGACACAATCTGGAACACACGGGCCGTAGCACATTGCACAGTGACATGTGTTTCAAGGGACATAACAGAAGGGACAGAAATCAGAACATGAACCTGCTAACATGGCGAGAAATCAGCTCCATTGCAATTATATCGCGAATGGTGCTAAAGGTTATATGGACAGCATGGTGTGCTTACCAACTGCAGCCAACACCAACCACGGTTCTGGTGATTATTATATTAATGTTGCTTACAAATGTTGAAATAGGGTATAATTTTCCACCATTTTTGAATGACATTCTGAATGACAGGAAAATTATTATTGTATTGCACTGTAAGTTAACACCTATAAACTTCATTTGTATGCAAAATGTGAAAGATAATTTCGACAGGATAAGGTTGTTTAGACTCACTGTGAAATCAACAAAGGTTGAATTGGCATTTGAAGAAATTGAATTTCTGGGCCTAAAAATATCTAAAGGTCACTTGAGTACTGATGATAAGATCGTGACTAAGATTTTAAACCTCACGATGCCAACAACTAAGAAACAAGTGAGAAGCTTGTTAGGCCTGGTGAACTATTACAAGTTCATACCAAATTTGGCACAAATTACCAGTGTATTTTGAGATTTGTTAAAAACTAATTAAAAAATCAATGTACAAGATGCTACTTTAAATAACGCAATGTCACAACTAAAGTATTGGTTTAGTGACATCCCTATTTTGAGGTTACCTAATAGAGACCTAACTTATACTCTCAGAATAGACGCGAGCACCACGACCATCTCTGGGGTGCTGCTTCAAGCCTACGATGTTATTTTCCATCCAATAGTGTACACCAGCAGGAAGCTGACTCTAGCGGAATCAAAGTATGGAGTGTCTCAACTAGAGGCTCTTGCAATTGTGTATTGTATTACTAAATTAAATAAGTATCTTGCCGGAACAAATTTCGTTGTTGAAACTGACAATTTCCCATTAACGGTCATCGAGAAGGGACAACCGAAGAACAATCGCATCTACCGTTTTGACCTTATTCTCCAGAACTATTCGTTTTCCGTTAAACACATTATAGGTTCCAAAAACACTTTAGCTGACTTGCTAACCAGACCTTCAGACTTCGCAGTCGAGCAGAGGAATGACGCTACATCATCGCCGTCATCTGGAATGACTACATAGTTAGTTAGTGTACATAGATAGATTACATTGATATTACGATAGACATAACATGTACCATGTGCAACTTATTTTTAGTGAAGTTGCACTATCAGATAAATTTTCCATTTGGCTAGAAGATAATACCAATTTTGTATAATCACATAAATTTATCAATAAGTTAAATAACATAGCCCTAAAATTATACAGAATGATTCAGCTACGTTATAAATTAAAGTAATATTTAGACAATTAACAGCAACAAATTAGTATATTACAAATTACATTTCTCTAACGAGACTACTTTGGTAAATACTAGTAATATTAGTTCATCACGCAATAAATTGAATTAATTTAGAATCAAATACAGTTAGAATTTCTTAGTTTAATTAAGTAACAACATTGTGATTTAAGAGAGCTAACACATTTCTACTATAGCTATTTAGTTTAGTTAAATTATATTTCCTTGCTTAAAAACACCCATTAAACCAAAGTATAGAAAGGCAATTACAGTTTTTTCCCTTAGTATTGGCTAGTGCAATCAAACAATCTTGTAAATAAATTAGTGTACGATAGAAGTTATTGCTATTAAAATAATACACTATTAAATGTAAATCAGCTTGTAAACATGTTTAAAATGAGCGTATTTTATTTCAACAAGACAAACAATTTTAATAATGCATTGTGTAACTGAGTGAGCGAAAAGTGTATGATAGAAGGAATGAATGCATTAAAATGAGAAGTATGAATATTGGTGCGCTTTTTTGCACACATGTTTTTTTTTTTTTTTTTATGATTTGCCTTCATCTTCTGTGTAACACATGTGAGCGTGCAGTTATTTTATATGTGTTCAAATTACAATTACATTGCAACAATGGCGATGTTTTCGGGAGTCCCAGTTCGGCGACTCATCTCAGAAATTGAGCATAGGCCTTCATTTGTGAGATGTAGAAACCTACATGTGACACGTGATAACCTAAAGTACACAGATTATAAACATACACCTATGTTTCTAATTTAAACATTTTTTTTTTTTTTTTGCATATCCTTTACAGGACATCACTGTCAACACCAGCATCTTTCAGCTGTATGTTGATTTCTTGGCAAGATTACGCTCAGTAGTTTGCCATTGCTTTCTGAGCAGCTGGCTTACATACCCCGTAAGTTACCGATGCGATTCGAACCACTGCTGATTCTCACCGTCATCACGTTACCGACGAGAGTATACGAGATTACGGAGAAAAGTCATAACCTCTAAGCCACGAAGCCAATTTAAACATACACTAATAATATAATAATAATATTAATAATAATAATAATAATAATAATAATAATAATAATAATAATAATAATACAAGCACTCTCCCCCGATTTGTCTCCACCTTGCCGTGGTGGGGGAGCTTGCGTGTACCATCGACCCCATGTGCTTGCTGATGAATGAAAACTACATATCGGACAGCTTATGGGATAGGGGCCAGACTAAGAGAGACACAACCTGCTGCTCTGCAAGTAGACTGAGGATAGCAGTTTTAAATCAGTTGCACGAAGGCAGAAGTTCTTGGTCCGGACAATACTAAGGCTCTCTGTCGAGGGTTTAGGCCTCTAAGTCACAAACCCTCGGATGTGAGAGCCAGGCCGATACCCACCTACCGAAAAATAGAGGTGGCATACTAAGCACGCTACATGCCCAGTTCTGATACTTGTTCGAAGGCTCTCAGCTGGGGGATATGAGGGATTCCCGGATGAGAGGGCCTGGCCGTTTCTCGTTCACTGCTGCACAGAGGTAAGGTGCTGAGCCGGCAGCACATGTAGCCTACCTCGTGAGCGAGTACTAAAATGTAGAGGGTGTCCCAGTCGAATGAAATGGTTATGAAAACTGTCTGTATCTAACTCATAGAGTGTAGACAAAAGTGGAAAACGTCCCAATAACACGAAATGGAACGCTTGGCTAGCGAATCCATTGCGTGGTCTGAAGTCAACAGCAAAAGCTTACCGAGTGGATGTCGCCCACAGTCTGACCGTTCCTAGTGTGTGCTTGAGCGACCAGTGGCAAGCGAGATGCCCAACACATGGAAGTGAGGAACTAAAGCAGCCATGAGCAGGACGTCGCAACTCCTTGGGTGAGCCCAGTCTCAGAGCAATATGTGCCGGCTCTGCAATTATGGAAGCCTCCTTGGATAGCTTTGGATATGCCCATGGTCTGCCCCTGCGTTCCCTTGAGGGATGACCGTGATGTCGAGGATAGTTCTATCTTGACCAGCTGAGATGTGGGTGACATCACAACAAAAAGTCTAACGTGCCTCGAAACCCGAGGAAGGCTAACCTCACTAAAAAAAATGCCCGCCGATACCGGATGTGCCGTCCTACGGGTGGCAAAATAAAAATTTGCACTACGCATTTACGTCCGAGTGAAATGTCTCGTCCGAATGTCTCTCATGCTAGGAACAGCTCTGACTACCTAGTTTCCGATTGCCGCTCTTGTTCGGAACATCTCTGACTAGGTAGTTTTCCGAATGTCCGTCATGCCTGGACCAGCTCTGACGGGCGCAACGACAAGCACATGTCTGTGTCGAAACTCGCTGAGTGGATACCGTCTACAGACCTGTCTGGTTTGTGCGGGAACGGCCCGGGGTTAACGAAGTACCCAATATATTGAAGTGAGGAATTAAAGCAGCCATGAGCAGGACGTGACGATTCCCTCGGTGAGCCCAGCACCAGAGCATTATGTGTCGGCTCTGCAATTATGGAAGCCACCCAGGATGGCGGAAAATGCTATGGACTGTCCCTGCCTTCCTTTGAGAGATGACTGCGAAGTCTTCGACTGTTATAACTCGACCAGCTGGGAGGTGGACGGTACCACAAAAGTGAGAGTCTTTACAGTACCCCTTGCATATTTCTATTATATCCTTGTTTTCTGTTAAAGTGTTCCATGTTGAGTTTCTTGGGTCTTGGGATGCATAATGTGTTAATAAGCTTCCCCTTGCTTCTCAAATTCACATGGCTATGGACTACATCCTCAGCCTTCAGATCCTTTTGGGCTGCCAAGGTAAATGGACACCTTGCTCTGTGGTATTCTGGCTAACAGCAACCCAGAGGTGCCCACTTATCCCAGTGGTAAATCGGGGACACTAGCATATGCTAGCCCAGTGTTTTAAGGTTGGCACAACTAGTTTTTACACATCACCTTTTCCTAAAATAGGACGTCAGGTGTACTTGGTGTACTTGCAAGTACCTATTTATAATTTGGTGCACTGTCAGGTATCTATTTATGACTCAAAGCACTTTAAAGTACCTATTTATGATTTAATACTGTGCTGGGCGCCTATTTTTGTCTCAATGTACTTTTAAATACCTTTTTATAATTTAGTGCACTACAGGATACCTATCTATGACTCGGTGCACTGCCAGGTACCTATTTCTGACTTTATGCAATTTCAGGTACATACTTATGAATCTGTGATGCCACAATATGGGCTGAACTTTTTATGACAGTCAACTGGTGACAGTTCTCCCTATCAGTGCAACCATTTAGTATACACCAAGCACTCATGAGGGATACACTGACCAACTACAGGGTGTATTTTTAATGAGTGGGTTTTTTTTTTGAAAATATTGCCATTCCAAGTTTTGTATTTACTTTTTATGTTGCATGAACTCCACAGAGGGAGAATACAAAACTTGGAACGACAATATTTGCAGACACTGCACAATCATTAAAAATACACCCTGTATTACTCTGTGTATCCATGCCTACAAAATGTGATGGCCCCTGTCATATCACTGAACCATAACAGAAAACTGCTTCGGGACAAATTTATATTTATTTTAAACTACCCCCACACACAAACTTTACACTTACTTACAATTGTATATTGTTTTATTTGAATTCAGATGAATTAAATTTTATTTATTTCACATAATTTGTACACTTGAGGACATGTGATATCTCAGGAAGCATTAAAACTTCCTGCTTATGGGTCTTCCAGAGCAGAACCATACAATGTAGCAACAGGATGAAAACATTACATTTTCTTATACAATACTACATTTGTGCTTAAATGTCAGATGTGCTTCTCGACAAGATTCAGTTATTGTGTACATCATCATCATCATCATCATCATCATCATCATCGTTATCGTGTGCCTTACTATCTGGCATTGGCTTCTCCCCTGTGCTTTCTAGCAGCATATATCAAGGCAAATACTGGAACATGCTCTTCTCTCTGTGCTTTCCTCTGTCGCTTTTCCCATAAGTTTTACCAGTTGTTGCAATGTGTTTTTATATTCTCATAACAGAGGGTGGGGAACGCTAGCACAAACTGGCTCGAATCCCAAACATGGACTGTGTGGATGTTTACAAAAAAGAAAATGATGGTGAATGGTGTTCCTAGGGTAGTGCTTTGGATGTCTAGCCTTTTCAGACAAAGGTGAAAGAGAGGTTCATTGTGTATGTGAATAATCCCTTGGGAGTTGGACATAAAGATGAGAGCAAGCTGAAGAGGTCACAATCCAAGTGAAATTTAACAATTAGAAAATTGTACAATTAGAAATCCACCAACACCAAAACAAGATGTACACCTTCCAATTAGAAAGTCACCAACACCAATACAAGATGTAAACCTTCCACTTAGAAAGTCACCAACACCAACACAAGATGTAAACCTTACCAATTAGAAAGTCACCAAAACCAACACAAGATGTAAACCTTACCAATTAGAAAGTCACCAACACCAAGACAAGATGTAAACCTTCCACTTAGAAAGTCATAAAGACAAGATGTAAACCTTCCAATTAGAAAGTCACCAATGCCAATATAAGATGTAAATCTTCCAATTAGAAAGTCACCAATGCCAATATAAGATGTAAATCTTCCAATTAGAAAGTCACCAACACCAATACAATATGTAAATCTTCCACTTAGAAAGTCACCAACACCAATACATTATGTAAACCTTCCAATTAGAAAATCACCAACACCAAGACAAGATATAAACCTTCCAATTAGAAATTCACAAAGACAAGATGTAAACCTTTCAATTAAAAAGTCACAAAGACAAGATGTAAACCTTCCAATTATATAGTCACCAACACCAAGACAAAAAATAACAGAGCAATCTGAAGAGGTCACTGTTCAAGTTGAATTCCACAATTAGGAAACTTACCAATTAGAAAGTTACCAACACCAATACAATATGTAAACCTTCCAATTAGAAAGTCATCAACACCAATACAAGATACACACCTTACAATTAGAAAGTCACCAACACCAATACAAGATACACACCTTCCAATTAAAAAGTCACTAACACCAATACAAGATACACACCTTCCAATTAGAAAGTCACCAACACCAATACAAGATACACACCTTCCAATTAAAAAGTCACTAACACCAATACAAGATACACACCTTACAATTAGAAAGTCACCAACACCAATACAAGATACACACCTTCCAATTAAAAAGTCACTAACACCAATACAAGATACACACCTTCCAATTAGAAAGTCACCAACACCAATACAAGATACACACCTTCCAATTAAAAAGTCACTAACACCAATACAAGATACACACCTTCCAATTAGAAAGTCACCAACACCAATACAAGATGAAAACCTTCCAATTAGAAAGTCACCAACACCAATACAAGATACACACCTTCCAATTAGAAAGTCACTAACACCAATACAAGATACACACCTTCCAATTAGAAAGTCACCAACACCAATACAAGATACACACCTTCCAATTAAAAAGTCACTAACACCAATACAAGATACACACCTTCCAATTAGAAAGTCACTAACACCAATACAAGATGAAAACCTTCCAATTAGAAAGTCACCAACACCAAGGCAAGGTGTAAACCTTCTAATTAGAAAGTCACCCACACCAAGGCAAGATGTAAACCTTACCAATTAGAAAGCCACTAATACCAATACAAGATGTAAACCTTACCAATTAGAAAGTCACCAACACCAATACAAGATGTAAACCTTACCAATTAGAAAGTCACCAACACAAAGATGTAAACCTTACCAATTAGAAAGTCACCAACACCAACACAAGATGTAAACCTTACCAATTAGAAAGTCACCAACACCAATACAAGATGTAACCCTTACCAATTAGAAAGTCACCAACACCAATATAAGATGTAACCCTTACCAATTAGAAAGTCACCAACACCAATACAAGATGTAAACCTTACCAATTAGAAAGTCACCAACACAAGATGTAAACCTTACCAATTAGAAAGTTACCAACACAAGATATAAACCTTCCAATTAGAAAGTCACCAAGACAAGATGTAAACTTTACCAATTAGAAAGCCACCAAGACAATATGTAAACTTTATACCAATTAGAAAGTCACCAACACAATACAAGATGATTATCATTTTGTAGAGAGATCAGAATAAATCACTATTCTGTGCCTCAGAACTGGTCACAATCAATTATGAAACCACATGTTTACACAATCTTAGATTGACAATAGATTACGCAACCACATGTATACAAAATTCAGGATTGGTGACTCAGCCATGTGCACATGTGGTTTGGCGTCGCAGACAGCAGAGCACATACTCCAGGATTGCCCAAACTACAACATATCCAGGCGAACCTTCTGGCCTAGAGAGACAACAGTGGAAGATAAACTCTATGGACCGCTGAATGAACTAAAAAAGACTGTTAGATTCATACAAGAGACAACATTGCAGTTATAAACATAATTTAGGCGAACGAAAGAAGAAGAAGAAGATTGACAAATTAGCCATGTGTACGTGTGGATTGTCACCCTAAGCAGCAGATCATGTACTCCAAAACTGCCCCAAATACGACATATCAAGGCAAACCTTATGGCCTAGAGAAAGAAACAAAAGTAAAAGATAAACTTTAAGGATCCCTGAGCGAACTAAAAAAACGACAGTAAAGTTTAAATAAGAGACTTCATTCCAGATATAGACAAAAACATTTAACATATTAAAATGTAAAAAAAAGTAAATTATCTTGGATCACATATCCTAGGTATGAATACCAAATTTGGATACAGACTGTCAGATAGTGTGTAGATACACTTTATATCCGCCTGTTTAAACAGCCCTATAAAACATTTACTTGAACAAAAGATCAACTGATCACCTTTTGTGTGTGTGGCCAATTAAAGGATATATGATTTTTTATCATTACTTAGATCATTTTCAACGCAGGAATAAAATACTAAGACTAAAACATAGTGTTCTGAACAATTCAAATTCAAATGGTGAATTCTTAAAGGAGAGACGGTCTGTATTTGAGGCCGAAGTACCCATGTAAGGCCATGTATTATCCTTAATAAAGGCCGACCAGTAGTTTTTACAATACTGTTTGTTACCTTCTTCCCTGGAAATAAGTTTTGAATGTATTCCCTTTAAAATAAACCACTTATCTTCAAACTCTAACATATATTAAAAACTCTAACTCTTTATAAAAGCTCAAAGTGAGAAAAAGATTCTGCCCCAAATAGATGAAACCCATCATATTCTTTAAGTGTAAAATAAAAAACACACTCCTTTAATATTACTATTATAATTTCTAGAGATATTAACATAAACTGGTATATACAGTGGATGGTTTTAGGATCAAAATAACAACAAAGTCAAAGTTTCTAAATGGGAACTATAATAAAGGGTGTATTTATAAGGACTTTTAAAATTCATGTTCACACCTCTGCCAAAGGAGCTTAGAATATTAAGATAATCACACAACAATTCTTATGAGCCATAAGACAAAGCTTTTAGTGAGAACAGAAAGAGTAAGAAACAAGATAACCAGAAATTAGTCATGAACAACGTGAATTTGTAGATGGAAAGGGCATAAATAATGCCTTGTATATTCCCAGGACACTATTAGAAAAAGTAAAAACAGATCTATACTTATGCTACAGAGACTACACAAAAGAGTTTGACAGTGTGAAACATGAGGGCATAAACTACTGGAACAAGTAAACACTGATGATAATGAAGTGTGAATGATAAAGAGTATATATATATATTGGTTATAGAGAACTGCTATAATAATCTGCAGCCATTTAGAAATATTTCAATACATATAGAAGACTGTTCAGACTAGGATGTGTATTGTTCCCTGATTTGGTCATAATATAAATAACTTCCGATATGCTGATGACACATGTCTTGATAGCAATAAGTCAAAGTAGAGATGTGGAAAATGATAGACAGTGGTTGCAGAAAGTGAAAAACAAAGAAACGGATAATGCCTAAATTTAAATTAAAGTCAATGGTACTCATTTGGGGCAAATACAAAAATTAAAATATTTAGGCATATGGATAACATCAGATGGAAGATGTATCACAGAGGTAAAGAACTTAACATGACAAACAAAATTCCATTTTCACTGAATTTAATCACATGAGAATGCAATAAATCCGCCATTGGAGGTTAGAAAAACATTTATTGAATGTTACACAGAGTCAGTTTTAACATATGGATATAAATCCTGGACTATTAGTAAACAAGTAAAAAATACCCTGGTGCCTCAGGAGATGTGGTTTTATGGAAGAATCCTGAAAATTCATTGGACTCTCAAAATGAGTAATTGTATTGGTTTGCAAGAGGCTAAAATACAAAGACACCTTACCACAATCATCAGAAAGAGGTAGTCATCATGTTTGGACCACATTATGAGTAGATTAAAACTGGACCGTGTGACAACCGGAATGATTTATTGAAAGAGAGATAGAGAAAGACAACGGGAGAAGACTCTTGACAGACTTGTTCTAGATCATAGAAAGGTACCAGCACACGAACTGATACATGCTGCTGGGGATCTCAAGATGTGGAGAAGCATGATCACCCATGCCTGTCAGCAAGGCACTTATATTGAAATAAAACACACACCCTCATTCATGGATGCATACATGCATGCACATCCACCACCACAGACCTACTGTTGACATAAGAATAGATAATGCATGCATACAAGACACATCCTCAACTATTCCACAACTATGGAGTTGTATTCAGTCAAGGCTTGTCAATGGTCATCATGTCAGAGAGGACCACCTTCCTGTACTTGCCCTCCAACTCCTTCATGTACTTGAACTGGTGAGCAACATGGAAACCCCTGATTGACTCCTCCTGGAACAAGTTCATCAATACAAAAACATTCATCATAAATTATTATGGTAGATCATTCAAATTACTGTGTGAATATTTGTATTTCAGCTTGAAGAATTTATCTAACTACTTTCATTTATGCTGTGTGATTTCTGCAGTATGTACCTGACGAGATGCAGCGAAATATCCCAGGCAATAAATCGTGCAATATATTGTTTGGTCTTTGCTATTCATATTCATCAGTGTTTTCTTGTATACATCTTTTAATTATTTCTGTCCTGGAAAATGTCAGTTTCACAATCATAGCACTTAGGCTAGCAGGAGCCAAATAAATAACTGACTGGGACTGAATGAGTTAAAGTCTGGAACTGAATGAGTTAACGTCTGGGACTGAATGAGTTAAAGTCTGGAACTGAATGAGTTAAAGTATGGGACTGAATGAGTTAAAGTATGGAACTGAATGAGTTAAAGTCTGGAACAGAATGAGTTAAAGTCTGGGACTGAATGATTTAAAGTCTGGAACTGAATAGTTTAAGTCTGGAACTGAATGTGTTAATGTCTGGGACTGAATGAGTTAAAGTCTGGGACTGAATGAGTTAAAGTCTGGGACTGAATGAATGAAAGTCTGAGACTGAATGAATGAAAGTCTGAGACTGAATGAGTTAAAGTCTGGGACTGAATGAATTAAGGTCTGGAATTTAATGAGTTGCAGTCTGAGACTGAATGAGTTAAAGTCTGGGACTGAATGAGTTAAAGTCTGGGACTGAATGAATGAAAGTCTGAGACTGAATGAGTTAAAGCCTGAGACTGAATGAATTAAGGTCTAGGATTTAATAAGTTGCAGTCTGAAACTGAATGAGTTAAAGTCTGGGACTCACTGAGTTAAATTCTAGGACTAATGAGTTAAGGTCACGTCTAGAATGGAAACATTTATGATCATAACTAGGACACAGTGTCCACAAGAAAGTACTGTCCAAGACTGAAGGAGTTAAACTGTGAGACTAAATGCTTTAATGTCTGAGACTGAATTAATTAAACTCTGAGGCATAATGAGTTATAGTAACATCTAGAATGACATTCAATATTAAATTTCAAGTTAAACTCATGACATGTTCATGACACAATTCATTCTCTCTGTCACTAATTCATTCTGTCCCTGTCACTAATTCATTCTCTCTCTCTAATTCATCCTCTCTCTGTCACTATTACACACTCTCAGTTGACTTCATGATTATAACAGTTGACTTCATGATTATAACAGTTGACTTCATGATTAGAACATTTGTATTCATGATTATAACAGTTGACTTCATGATTAGAACAGTTAACTTCATGATTAGAACAGCTGATTTCATGATTAGAACATTTGACTTCATGATTAGAACATTTGTCTTCATGATTATAACAGTTGACTTCATGATTAGAACAGTTGTTTTCATGATTATAACAGTTGACTTCATGATTATAACAGTTGACTTCATGATTAGAACATTTGTCTTCATGATTAGAACATTTGTATTCATGATTAGAACATTTGTCTTCATGATTAGAACATTTGTCTTGATGATTAGAACATTTGACTTCATGATAAGAACATTTGCCTTCATGATTATAACAGTTGACTTCATGATTATAACAGTCGAATTAATGATTATAACAGTTGACTTAATGATTATAACAGTTGACTTCATGATTATAACATTTGACTTCATGATTAGAACATTTGTCTTCATGATTATAACAGTTGACTTCATGATTAGAACATTTGCCTTCATTATTATAACAGTTGACTTCATGATTAGAACATTTGTCTTCATGATTATAACAGTTGACTTCATGATGAGAACATTTGTCTTCATGATTAGAACAGTTAACTTCATTATTATAACAGTTGACTTCATGATTATAACAGTTGACTTCATGATTATAACAGTTGACTTCATGATTAAAACAGTTAACTTCATTATTATAACAGTTGACTTCATGATTATAACAGTTGACTTCATGATTATAACAGTTGACTTCATGATTAGAACATTTGTCTTTATGATTAGAACTTTTGACTTCATGATTAGTACATTTGTCTTCATGATTATAACAGTTGACTTCATGATTATAACAATTGACTTCATGATTATAACAGTTGACTTCATGATTATAACAGTTGACTTCATGATTATAACATTTGTCAACATGATTATAACAGTTGACTTCATGATTATAACAGTTGACTTCATGATTAGAACATTTGTCTTCATGATTATAACAGTTGACTTCATGATTAGAACATTTGTCTTCATGATTATAACAGATGACTTCATGATTATAACAGTTGACTTCATGATTATAACAGTTGTCTTCATGATTAGAACATTTGTCTTCATGATTATAACAGTTGACTTCATGATTATAACAGTTGACTTCATGATTAAAACAGTTGACTTCATTATTATAACAGTTGACTTCATGATTATAACAGTTGACTTCATGATTATAACAGTTGACTTCATGATTAGAACATTTGTCTTTATGATTAGAACTTTTGACTTCATGATTAGTACATTTGTCTTCATGATTATAACAGTTGACTTCATGATTATAACAGTTGACTTCATGATTATAACAGTTGACTTCATGATTATAACAGTTGACTTCATGATTATAACATTTGTCTTCATGATTATAACAGTTGACTTCATGATTATAACAGTTGACTTCATGATTAGAACATTTGTCTTCATGATTATAACAGTTGACTTCATGATTAGAACATTTGTCTTCATGATTATAACAGATGACTTCATGATTATAACAGTTGACTTCATGATTATAACAGTTGTCTTCATGATTATAACAGTTGATTTCATGATTATAACAGCTGACTTCATGATTATAACAGTTGACTTCATGATTAGAACAGTTGACTTCATGATTAAAACAGTTGACTTCATGATTATAACAGTTGACTTCATGATTAGAACAGTTAACTTCATGATTATAACTGTTGACTTCATGATTATAACAGTTATCTTTATGATTATAACAGTTGACTTCATGATTAGAACAGTTGACTTTATGATTATAACAGTTGACTTTATTATTATAACAGTTGACTTCATGATTATAACAGTTGACTTCATGATTATAACAATTGACTTCATTAGGGCAGTCAAGTTTCTAGCCACGTTTTAAAGTGAATCCCAGGATCACCTTGACCTTAACTAAAATTACTAAGACATGAATGTCCTGTTCTCTTCCACAGGCTCAGTCAATGACCGACTGGAGAATATGAGGGAGATTTACCAGAATGCTGAATCTCTGAAGAAGGCAACACTGTGAGCTAATCTTTGAGCGGAGACATTAGTATTTGTTCATTCCTTACAGAGATGATTGTTTCAAAATGGATACCAGTCTCTCTGTCTGGATACAGTGTTTCTCAGTGGATAATTATACAGGGTGTTTGTAAAGTCTCACTACACTTTGTATATAGAACAAATCTGAAAAATGAAGTACATGATGTCATAAAAAATGTGCTCCACAGTTAATTGTTAAGTAATATGCGACAAATGGCTGTCATCTGCTGGAGTAATTCGTTGTACTCCAAACAGAATGGTATTCAATCAATCAATCATGTGCCATGCCGGAAAGCGTGGGCGGTCATGATTCGCCAATTCACTCGATCACCAGAGTCGTGGATCAACTCAGTGTTCCTGTCTCGTCCATGCCTTGTGGCCAAGCCATCCAGGTATTTTCCTCTCGGTCTTCCTCTTGGTCTGTTCCCTTCGATCTTGCCAGCTGTCACTAAGTTCTCCAGTCCATTTCTTCTCATAACATGTCCAAAAAATTTTGACTGTCTACGTCTAATTTCTCTAATCAATCTACGATTTTCATTTGTCTCTTGTAGTACTTGGTCATTGGTTTTTCTATCTGTCCATGGTATTCTTTGCATTTTCCTCAGAAACCACATTTCTGCAGCCATCAGATGTTTTTCAGCTTGACTGCACATTGTCCAAGTTTCACATCCATACAAAAGAACAGGCTCTATGTATCCCATCAACACTCTTTTTCTCGTTTCAATTGACATCATTTTATTGGTCAGAATGTTTTTCATCTTGCTAAAGGCTACTTTCGCAATGGCGATTCTTGTTCTAATCTCTTCAAGGCATCTGCCATCAGATGTTATGACTGTTCCGAGATAATTGAACCGATTCACTTGTTGAAGAATATTCCCATTTACTTGTATATTACATTGTGGTACTTCGTTCTTCCTAGTGACGACCATAACCTGTGTCTTCCTACAATTTAATTCCAACCCCAGTTGCTCACTGTGTACAACCACAGCGTCTACTAATTGTTGCAGATCCTGTGCATTGTCTGCAATCAATACTGTATCATCTGCATATCTAATGTTATTTATGTTTCGTCCTCCAATGCTGATTCCATTTAGGTCTTCTACATTTCTGAAAATATTTTCACTGTATAGGGAAAAAAGATCTGGAGACATTACACATCCCTGCCTAACACCTCTCTTAATAGGTTGGTATTTTCCTACTTCATTATCAATTCTTATGGCAGCTTGTTGTTTCCAATATATGTTTTTTATAAGTCTAATGTCTTTCCCATCAATTTGTAGATCTGCAAGCATATCCACAATGTTGACATGTCTAACTCTATCAAAAGCCTTTGTGTAGTCAATAATGGTATTATCAACGGAAAAAATAATTTTTTTCAAATTTGTTCTGCATAAAAAGTGTAGGGACACTTTACAAACACTCTGTATACTGATCCGCACATATTATTTAGAGCCATATATTCCATTATGGCTGAATAGAAAGTAAATGAACTTAGGGTGCTGTGTAAAGAGAAAGAGATATTATACGATGTGTACCAGATTTCTGTGTGTCTGACATGATGGGATTCTGTGAAAATGTTGACATCTTTCTGCATGGTCTGCGCCTGTGGTAGTGCTGTTTCTTGATTCATTGTTTGCAGAACTTTATCATAAAACTCCTGGCAAACATGGTAGTGCAATGGCTGGCATGATTCCTTTATGGCCCAGTGATCATGTGTTTAAGGCAGGAATTTTTTCCATTGACCAGGCTCATCATCATCATTATCATTAGCCATGCAAATAAGCATGAGCGGTCATTATGCCGATGTTATTAACACCCTTAGAGAGATGTCGAGAGTGAAGCACTTTGACATCAGCGAATCCACATCAATGCCCAGAATGAGAGACTCTGGAGTAAAAATTGGCATGGACAGACACGGGAGGCACATTGGGAGAACAAGGGGTCTCGTCAACCAACACAGAACTGGCACTATTAGCTACCAGACGCTGATGCATACCTTGGGGAGAAGATCTGAGCACCTATGGACTTGTTCCGGAATGCAAGGATGATACCCCAACAAATAACATGGGCGGTCTTTGCTTTCCCCTTGCTCTTTTCCCATCAGTGTTGCCATTCTACTACAGAAGCCATTACTGTCAACAGAATCCTAACAAGATGGTCCGCTGCCCTTGTGGAAGCTTATAGAGGAATGACGATGGTGATGATGACAGCAGTATGTGATACAAAAATGTACAGATCAACACACCAGGCTACCTGGACATTTTCTGGGAGGTAAAAGCATCTGGCTTGATATTAACCACATCACCCTCATGTATCTACAATTTTAGTATTGTTCAGACCCTCTTCTCAGTTCCTTCTGAGACACTCTTTCTTGATATGGACACTCCGTCTGTTCAGTTGCTCTCTCCACGTGATCCCAGAGATTTCAGCACATCACCTTTATAGTCAAGTAGCTCTCCTCCCAGAGAAACTGCAGCAGCAACCTAATCTATCAACTTGTTGATTGCCCAGCACACCAGAGTGCCCTTAGCACAAAATCCATAATATACTTGCAATCTCTTTTGTGTAGAGCACTGCTAGATGAAATTATATTTATATGGGTAATTATTTGTCTTTGTTAATTTGTCTCCTGCAGTCCTTGAATATTGGACTCCTTAGTTGACCAAAGGATTCCTAGCATTATACAAAGACACCACATCTCAGCGGCCTCTGGTTTCTGTCTAATCTTGGTATTCAGGTTCCGTGATTTACAGGCATACAGATGTATGGACAGTATGGAACAGTTCAAAACGTGTTTTGTTGAAGATTATACAGATTTAATTGTTATTACAGAAATATTTCAGAATTTTCTTCTGGTCATTTTGTTGTTAAACAATGAAATATGTAAAATATTGGAACAGGTCATACTGTTTAATACCAAATGAAGCCAGTTTCAAACCGCAACCCTGATTGCTGCAGTTGTGATAATGTTGGAAATGTTGTATATGGAATATGTGTATGTGAAAATGATGTGACCATGATATTTTAAATAAAAAAATAGGAACAATGAAAGGTAAATTGAGCATATGTGTTTGTAGCAAGGGACGTATCTTGAAATAAAGTATACAATTTAGGACTTTTTATATTTTGTGCATAAGATGTGAGTTACATTATGTGAAATAAGTACTGACATTAAATGTTAGAAACAGAATTCTTAAGAGTTACATATAACCAGTTTTAACATATGGCTGTGAATCATGACTAGTTAGTAAACAATCAAGAAACATTTGGCTACCAAAGCCCACTGGCCATTCATTCATGTGTATAGAAATATTCTGGCCTATTTGGTCACAATGAAATAAACTAAATATTACCAATGTTTAAAGTGGATACATCACTATGATCGCAGGTCAGCATGGCCAAATGGGTAAGAACACATTCTTAAATATATGTTGTGCTGATGCCGAGGTAAGCGGTTCAACCCCAACACTGGACAGCAGGACTAAAATGTTGACCTGTCGTCCTTGACTTGGGGACGTAAATTACAAGTACCTCTGAAGTCGGAGTGGGTTCGCCTGATGGCGAGGGACACTGTTAATAGGGAAAGCTAATCCACATGAAAAAGTAAGTCCATCAGTACTATAAGTAGTGTGTATGGACTACGCTTGAGTTCAAAGCGAGCGAGCGAAAAAAAAATCAATATGATCAAGTATTTCAGCACTTGCGCTGGTTGTCAAACTTCCTTATAATTCCATTCCATAGTTGTCTATACACAGGCGTAAATTCATATCATCTGAGATGAGATGCATAAGAAACAGCTGGAAAAACAAGAAGAGATAGAGAGACAAATGAAAAACTAAGAATAAGTGTTGTGATAACACCGATTACTGACTTGACAGAACACCAAAGAATTAAATGGTTCGGACACTTAACTAGAATAGAACAAGACCAGACAGCGGCCAGAGCAGAACATTCTACATGAGAACATCGGGATACAAGGTGAGGTAACAACCAAGGAAGGGCTGGCTACACGGAGTAAAAGGGATATTAAAGAAATCAAATGTGACACTAGCACAAGCAACAAGACAAGGGAAACACAGAAAACATTACATCCACTTCTCTCTGCAACGCTTTGCAGCAAAAGTAGTAGGACAAAAGAAGTTGTCTGTCTTGTGCCGCTCTCTTTATTTCCTTGTCTGTCTGCACTGATATGTCTGTTCATGTCCCTGTTCCCTAGTATGTGCCCTCCAGTTGTGTTTTCATGTTTTAAGGTGTGACCAAGCCATGAGAGTCTTCACTGTCAGATTACTTGACAAACAATCGCTTTGATTCTGTTATATATTCCAAACCATGTTCATCTGTCAATTTTTCAATCCAATTAGTTATTGATGTTTGGCGTTTGTCCATCAAGAATGATGACGACCATTCATTTCATCCAGTGGGGTTGAAAGTTTGGAGCTGTGAGTTCTAAGATGGCTGGTAAGGCCTATTTTGGCTCGGAACATTCTCTGACAATGTGGGGAAAAAATGTTTGACATTCCAGGAGAAGGATCTCCTGCTGTGGTTTTTTTTTTTTTTGTCCAGTCTTTTTTTCACAGTTCTTGCAGTCCTGTTTGCTTCACAAGTGACTACACCCTAGCGTAATGATGTACGCCATTAATTTTGGTCATTGGCAGCAGTCTCCTAAGTGTCGTGATGAATTTCAAAAACTTTTAGTGAAATCTTCAGTATCTTTAAAGCGTTTCCTCTGGCCACCTTGGGAGCACCTCTAGTTATTGACATGTTTCGGTAACACCACATCTTGGGCGGGCAGGCTAGCGAAACTGATAGCGAGCCGGGCTGGTAGTACCATGAGCATGGGCTGAAAGAGGTTCAACGCTTGGGCTTGTTGCTTGCTAAAGTGAGGGAAAGATTGGCCACCTATTTTCTTTCTAGCTCTTGGCCTACAAAATGTGATGGCGCTATCACATCACAGACAATTTATTTTTGTTATTATTATCAAGTGTTTCAGTCCTTGGGCTGGTCGTGAAGCTTCCTTGTAATTCCAACCCCTAGTTGTCTGTCTTGTGTACATTTAATTCCATGCATGTCTGCATTGATAGATCTGAATTTCTCTCTTACCCAGTATTGTGTCCTTGTCACAGCACTCCCTGGGGTGAGGGAAACCTGCTATCACACTTTAACAACAGGATACCTTTAACCCTGGGACATAGGTGACCTCAGTCCACAAAACCCCTTCGGCCCTTGGAACCCTATCTCCCTCACTCTCAACCAAGGGACGTTGCCCGTTTCAAACCTCGTCCTGAACTCATGACGCAACTCTGGCATCTAACTATATCACAATATGGTGTATTATACAAGATGAATGAGAATGATAATGATGATTCCGAGATAGGCCTTGCAGTATCTATGAGAGATAAGACATGGCAAGGCTCGAGTAGCCTCCTGGAGAAAGTGTCATCATCGTCAGGGCCTCAAGTCACACTATTGCGTAAGTCAGACACGCTCACCAAGTATCTCAGGCCTCCCTCCAGGTATAGGTTTCTCCACTTGGATATGATGGCTGACGCGTCGACTCACTGGTACTTGGGACCTCCGGTGGATGACGTCCCTGAAGTCTGGATCACCTTAGGGTAGGGACTGTCTCTCGGGTGGTTTAGGAACTAGGGCACTCCTCTGAAGCGTCTGGAAGTATCGAGGGTACGGCGGGTATAGCGAAATGGTGATCTCTCACTCAATGGTAGTAGCAGTCCCAACTGTCTATGCAACCCGCACAGATCGTCCGACTCATAGCACAGATATCACAGCCTAGATACCCCCCTCGCTGAAACTTGGCACTGTAGATAGAGTTCAAAACAGACAACAGTTCTTGCACAATATCAGGCACCACAGGGTACCAGGCACTTGGTAGCGGAGACATCATAACTAGTTGGCATGAAGGCAGTCAGTCAGGGTCACAACCGGGACACTAACAACAACCAGATACTTGCCCAGCTGAAGTAACGAACAAGGCCATATGGTGCTGTCCTGGCGACCAAGCGTGCTATCAGACGTGGAGTGGACGATGAGTTAGCTGGAGCCCATTCTGACACGTACTCTCAATTGTAAGTACTGCTCGCTGAGGGGGTGGACTTCCAAGCTGTTCAGACCTTCTCTCGCCCTAGTCCGGATCACTGGACTCGTCCCCAGATCGCCGCTCTGCTCTCAAAAAGATAGAGCATGTGGAGGATAACACTCAGTGAGAGCACCATGAATCAGACTTACCCACAGCAGATACACTTAGGTCCCCCCTTACTCAGACGTGTGGACCCTTCCCATAAGGGCCGCACTCTTTCATTAGCCACTCGAACATTTGAGGACAGACTGGACCTAGAACCAACGCGGCAGCTGTCCACCTGCATCCTCTTTCTCAGACGAACGTAGGACTGGGCCAAGGTTGATGTCTGAGATATGGGTCTCTGCTGAAACATAGCTAGACAACACATGTGATTAGTGAGTTAGTTGTACTTATAGATAGAAGGGCCCTGAAGGAGGGCCGATGGCAGTACTTCCTCACCCCCTTCCTGTTATCCACCAACGCTGATGTCGTACCATGCCGTAGGCACAATCCAGTAATTCCAAATAAATATACAGGGTGATCCCCCTGTAGCAGAAATCCACACCCCGTTCCCCCCTCCCTGGTCCCAGGTCGGGGCATTTAGAACGGTGTCATGTTCAATATGAACAATTCTGTCGCAATGGTCCCTTCTCCCTCTATCCACCTCTCAGGAATCCACTATATATTAAGCTGGCATTCCATCGAGGGAACTAATTAAAAGACAGATGTGTGGAAAGCCAGTCGTCGCCCCACCATGTGATCCGAAGCTCGACTCCAGGTACGACCTTGAAACGACCTCGAAGGTTCCAGCCGACCGGTGCATTCGATTCGTTGCACTCGCCCGAGTTCATCGATATATCACTCGATATATCCGAAGCGACTCCTTAATCCACTTCCGGTAGCGCTGCGGGTAATGGTTCGGCCACGCTGACCACGCCGACTCTCGAGGTTACAAAGTTGGCCATGTGTGAACTCAAATTACAGGTCTCGCTTCCCTGAACCAGATTTTCCCAATCTACAGGGTCTGTAAATAAGCCGCGCGCTACTACCCTACGAAATAGCTTAGCACTACTATGCTGGTAAACACGCGTTTGCCACAGGCTTAATTTTCAGTCAGAAAACACAACTGTACCAATGTTCACACGTGACCTCCTTTCTCGCGCCGGTCACGCGTTAACGAAATCTTATAATTCGAATCACCAACACCGCACTAGTTAAGGAAAAATACCTTCACACAAACAGCACGACAGTGGAAAAGAGAAGCGTTGTCACTGCAACTGGACATTATGTCGGAAGTCTTCAACCCTCGTCAAGACACGGCGTCCTGCTCTCTCTCTCTCTCTCTCTCTCTCTCTCTCTCTCTCTCTCTCTCTCTCTCTCTCTCTCTCTCTCTCTCTCTCTCTCTCTCACTTAGCACTGGGCCAAAATGTCGACTGCCTGCCAGCAATCTTCGTCTCCAACTGATCCTTTGTTCCGGGACAATCGACTGCGCTTGCGTCGGGCATGCGCAGTCTGTCTTGCCCGAAAACCGGTTCCGCTACCCACATACTGGAATATTATTAAAGGGCGAGCAACGACTCTGGTCGGGTTGAGTCAAAAGACTGGTTAATTCCCTTTCACCGGCAATTTTCTTCACCCGACTGCCCGGTGTCTCAACGGACATTTCCTCAAGCAGAACCATCACGAGGCGGACCGACTGAGTTCTGCGACAGTCCTCCAGTATTCTCTTTGACGCATTCTCGTTTTGATGCATTCTCGTCAGGTTGCTCTCCATCTGGGCGCATGGACCTCAGAGCCACATATTTTAACCCCGGGACTGCCACAGGGATCTGCAATCTCACCGGTGCTCTTTAATGTGTATACGAGCAAGATTGCATATCTAGAAGCACCAGGGGTTGGAAGGATTCTAACATTTGCAGATGATATTCTTGCATACAGGCAGGGGAGAAATAGGGATCAAACAGCCCAGGTGACAGTAGACAAAGTGATTGACTGGTGCACTGAAATGAGTGCTGTCATCAACCCGGAAAAGGCGGGGGTGTTGTGGTGCTCTCTGGACAACAAGATTGTGAGAGATGATACCCCAAGCCTCACGATAGATGGTAGAAGCGTCAACAGAGAGAACAAACTGAAGTATCTGGGAATCACATTTGACAGGAGTCTGTCCTTCAAGGACCATGTGGAGACGGTTATGACAAGATCTCAAAAGGGACTCAATGCACTTAAAACTATGGCTGCAATGGACACAGAGCAGAGAATGCTCTTCATACTATACCAGCACTTGATCCTCTCAGTGATTGATTATGGACTAGGACTGCTCACTGTCTCAAAGAGTCAGCTGGTGAAATTAGAGCGCATACAGAATGAAGCGATGCGGGTCATTCTGGGATGCACCAGAGACACTCCAGTAGTGTGTATGCGTTACATCCTTGGTCTGCCTACTGTTGCTGGTAGGCACAAGGTGATGCAAGCGAAGGCATACCTCAGAGTAGCTGCAGACACAGATCACCCGTTGCATGAGGCGCTGGACGTAGTTAAGGGTCAGAGACTGATAAGAGGGAAATCATGGATGGCTCAGGCGGAGGATACGATCAGACAGGTGTGCCCCTTGGAGAACATCAGGCGAGGAGAGGAGTGGGTCAGAGTGCCAGCCGTGCAGTCAGACTTGTGCAGAGTTGTAATAACATTGAGCCGGGAGTGCAGGGAGTGGCCAGCAGGGGCCACGGAAGTGGAAATTCAGCAACTAATTCAGGAACATTCTCGCCCGGGTGATGTGATTATCTACACGGATGGGTCAGTGTTGAGAGGTAGGAGAAGTGCCTGGGGGTTCTTGGCAAAAACTAATGGTCGGCGTTTGGTGCAGGAGAGCCTGGCGTATGATGACACTACATCTAGCTTAAGAATGGAGGCGGTCAGTGCAGCTTTCCGCTGGATAGAAAACACGATACATACACACATTGTGATTGTAACTGACTCAGAAAGCATGCTGAGAAGGGTGAGAACAGGCAAGCTTCGTGCAGAGTGGCTTGCTTCGCTTCGGAGGTCACGGGTAGCAAGCATCACCTGGATCTTTTCTCCTGGGCATGCCGGTGTGCTGGGGAATGAACAGGAGGACAGATTGGCTGGCTCGGCAAAACTTGGTGGAGTATTGATGCATGACAAGGCAGACGTGGTTGCGGCCTTGTGGGAGCACGTGTACACCTCGGAGGAGCAGATGGATCACCATAGTCTGGTAAGAATGAGACAGCGAGGTGTGACGAGGGGATCTGGCCAACGCTCGACGCTCAGAGGAAAGGCGAGACGGACATATAATCAGATTGCTACTGGAACTATTAGTGTTGGAACTCTTCGCTGGCTGTTGGGGATGGGGACGGAGCGCTTATGGGAATGTCCCGAATGCTGTGATGTCGGTTCCTAAATCAATCAATCAATCAATCAATCTCTTTGACGTTTCTTCACGTCTTAGAGTGCGACCAAGCCATGTGTCTTCATTTTTCATTATTTATTCACGTCTTAGAGTGCGACCAAGCTATATGTGTTCACTGTTTGATTATTTCTTCACATCTCAGAGTGCGACCAAGCAATGTGTCTTCACTTTTTGATTATTTCTTAATGTCTTTGAGTGTGACCAAGCCATGTGTCTTCACTTTTTTAAAATTATTTTTTTCATTTCTTAGAGTGCGACCAAGCCATGTTTCTTCACTTTTTGATTATTTCTTCATTTCTTAGAGTGCAAACACACCATATGTCTTCACTTTTTCATTATTTATTCACGTCTTAGAGTGCGACCAAGCCATGTGTCTTCACTTTATTATTATTTTTTCATGTCTATGAGTGTGATCAAGCCATTGTTTGGTGCTCATAGAAATAGCGGTAAGAATTAGAGACAGAGGATGCACTAGACAACATAAAAATTCAAAGCTATAGTTACCGACTATAGTTAACTATAACTTTCAATTTTACTGACCATAGTTATCTATAACTGAAGAAATAAAAACACTGAGATTTGACAGACGATCAGATGGGTGATCAAGCGCATCATAGTGGAGCTATCAGAGGACCAAATACAGAAGCAACTGCAGCAGAAGAACCCTCAAATTCAAGTCATAAAGTTAGCGCAGCCAAGATCCCAACAACACTCGCAGTAGTGACAACTTGAGAGGAGTGAGATGCCTATCAGTGATGATGGACAAAAAAAATCACATCAGCGAGAACGCTTCATACTTAGAGTTATACAATGATCTTGGTGCCAGAGGGCCGGACACAGTAGAACAACGTGTCGCAGCAGGACAGAAATGTGTTGGTACTGCGGAAAAGATCGTGCCCTCAGCGAGTGTCCACTGGCCAAACGGCCAAACAAGACAAGGACTTCTGGAAGCCTTATGACAACAGGACATGAGTGAACTACCTAGACAAAATTGAAGCCAGATACTTGGGCTGTCTGTACCTCCAAAGACACAGAGACACCGTAAAACTCACCATAACTACAAATACATCATTCAAGGAGGCGCGGCAGAGATGAGGAATATCCAACGGGACTCTTGTCAATCTTGAAAAAAAAAAAAACAATATACAGACCACAACATACAGACACACACACGCATACAAAGAGAGGTTAGCTTGGCCGAATGGATAAGAATGCATTAATATCCGGTATGCTGATGCAGAGGTAAGGGGTCCCTAAATTGGATAGTTGGACTAAAATGTTGACCTCTGCCCTTGACTTGGGGACATAAGTTACAAGTACCTCTGAAGTTGAAGTGGGTTCACCTGATGGCGAGGGGAAATCTAATCCAGATACAAAATTCAGTCCAGCACTACCAGAAGTAGTGTTTATGGACTACGTTTGAGTTCAAAGCGAGCGAGTGCAAAAAAAAAAAAAAACATAGAGATTCACAGATCTTAATCCAGGGATGACAATTCGGCAGTCTTCCGAATTCCGGTCCCAAATGAAAAGTTAATTCTGCAGTGAATAAGTATCCCTTACAGGACCTCATTGGGTGATTAGGGTTAGTCGTAGGGTTAGTGTTAGTTATATAAACCAATGGGGCACTGTAAGGGATACTTATTCACTGCAGAATTGGTTCCAAATTGCTGTATGTAGCCGGGGCGCAGTGTTGGGGTGAGCACCCAACATTGCTTAAATACCCCAAATGACTCGTGAATACATAACCTCTGCAGCAAAAGTCCAACTCCTGGCCTTCACGTGGCGGAACTGTTTTAACTAACAGGAGAAGGGACGACGGCGAGTATCTGGCGCCGGAAAATAACCAGTGTGCTCTAGATGTTTATACACATACATGCATGTGCAGACACGTGTGTGCGTGTGTACACATCTAAACTCGAGTGAGACCACAGTCTGCTCTAGCAAAGGAAAGGTGCTGAAGACGGAGGCAACCAGCCAGGAGGCGCACCACAGAAATCAGGATGCCACGCAATTATGCAAAATGGAATATGTCGACTGCTGCTAAACGTTATGGTGCTCGCCCTGCTTTGGACCCCCAGGCAGGTGCAGGGCCGGGCCCTATGTCTCGAAAGGGTCCAACCCCAACTACTGGAGGTCCTTCTCAGATGTCCTGTGGAGCCAGGGGACATGAGAATAGAACAGCTGGCCATACTAAACTAAGACTTAAAATAATGCACTGGAATGCGGAGGGAGTCAGCAACAAAAAATTAGAATTAGAAAACATCCTGGACAAAGAAAAAGTAAGCATATGTTGCTTGCAAGAAACTCACCTCAACGAAAATATAGCCTTCAAAATCAGAGGCTACCAGTGTTACCGATCTGACCGAAAAGACAGGCGAAAAGGTGGGATACTTACCCTTGTAAAAAATAACATCACTGCTTCCCAAATCGAAGTCTATATGGAAGGGGCTGAGTATCAGACACTTAAACTTAAAACAGGCTATACAGACCTACATCTGATCAATTACTACTGTCCAAGTGACCGTCCACAGGCACTGGACACACTACCACTAACAGAAAAAATGATTGTGTGCGGCGATTTCAACAGCCACTCGCAGAGTTGGGGCTATGATCACATGGACCAGAGAGGAGAGAGACTGGAAGACTGACAGGATGAGAATAGATTCATCTTGGTTAACAAGCCGTCCGACCCACATACTTTCTACTCGAGATCATGGCACTCTACAACTACACCTGACCTGGCTTTTCATTCACCAGACCTGGAGTGGAACATTACACGAATTGTTGGGAAACAACTAGGTGGCAGTGACCATCGGCCAGTCTTTCTAACTGTAGAAAATGAGCTTGTAAGTGAAAGCAGCACCCTCTCGAGGTGGAACTACAAGAAAGCAGACTGGGCAGTGTACAAGCATCGCACCAGCATACTGGTTAGAAACCTGAACACTGAGAAAGACATAAATAAAGTAGTTGAAGAGTTTGGGAAATGCATACTACAGGCAGCGCGAGAAACAGTACCAAGAGGAGCCCGTAAACAATATAAACCCTACTGGAGTAGTGAACTGGAACAGTTGCATAATGATGTGTGCCATGAGTCAGATTACTTAAGACCTGGTTAACAGCAACATAGATTGTTGAAACATTAATAGTGATAAATAATCACGAAGAGTGATAAGGAAAAAGACACCGGTAAGGGGCTAAAGATAGTGGCCAATCGAGCGGCAGGACTGAGGGCACGTGATGTGGTTTGAACACAGTGGGCGGACATTGAAGAAGGCAGTTGGTCCGGGAAACACAGCCAGGTTCACATCGTGGAAATTAACAAGACCAGCGGTATCAGATGAAGATGGAGAGTGTTCAAAGGTGAAGAGGAAAACCTACGAATAAGGCGGCATGAACAGCGTTAGAGTGTTGTAGAATCGGTGTTACAGCGAGCGCGACGACTGGTAGACATCAGGCCTGTAAACACACGGCAGTGCAGAAAACTGGGGGAGCCGTGTTGCTCGCTGGAGTGAGGGTCCGGTAATGACTGTAAGTTGATAAATTGTTCTAATGTATTATGAATGAATGGTGCTGTGAATAAAGTTATTTATTCGTTCGGTCGGCTTGTGGAACTGCTAGTCTTTGTGCTATTGGATGTGTTCATTCTAAAGTTGTCAGGGTGCACACAACATAACCCCTAGTAACACTCTGGCAATCATGGGGGCCGTCACGGAGCCTGAATCCAGGGAATGGAGGACGATACGAAATTGAACGATTCTCACGGAAAAAGTAATCAGCTTGGGAAGTTCTAGTAACAGATCGAAGTTAAGGAAAAAATATGAGAACACGACTAGTGGAAAGCCGGCAACAGGATGAAGCTACAAAGATACCAGTGTATTAATTGTGAACTATAATATGATTTGTGATAGCAAAGATTGGTGTGGTATAAGGAATAGGTGCAACAATGAGCGATGCTCAATAATAGCGTAGAAAGAGTTATGATTAAAAACCAGAATAGAAGCTTACGAATTGTGAATCATGGCTAGTGGTAGAGCATTGCACGGTTGAACATAGCAACACGATTAGCAAGAAATTGATTCGCAGTGAGCAATACTCAGCAACTCAGGAAAGTGATTAATATCAAATAACATAGAAAATGAAAGGTGAAAAGCAAAAGTAATAATGTGTGCCGACTTGATTCAGGTTAGAGTTGCAAAGTGAGTTTGAACAATAGGACTATCACAACGATATGAGGGTGCTTGGGAAGGTGTTGGTTAACAGCAGGAGGGAAAACATTGTGTGAATACTGCTATCAACCACAGCAGTGGAACCCACATAGAGTGGCAACAGCAATGTTGGTGGCGAATTGAGCAGGGTGCCATAAAGTGCAATATTTCAAGTTCTCCAAAATTTCAAAATAAGGGGCGCAGCCACA
Organism: Cepaea hortensis; assembly: GCA_963921405.1. Lineage (NCBI taxonomy): Eukaryota > Metazoa > Mollusca > Gastropoda > Stylommatophora > Helicidae > Cepaea > Cepaea hortensis. The sequence continues at coordinate 77,644,636 of OY992889.1, read as the reverse complement.
TAAATAACATTAATAGGCGGTCTACATGTGCCCAGGCACTGGAGTGATTTCAAGAACTAATCGCGTTATCAACATTGAGTATTCATTCCAGGTTTGTTGCACATGGTTTGGCAAGAGGTATCATAGGTGGTATCTACACCACGGTTGGGGACCCACCAGTTCACCTGACGACCCAGTTGAGCAAGTCCAGGCCAATTGAACCGAGTTGTAGCCAGGCTGATCCTTACCAAGTCCTGAAACAAGCGGAGCTGGAGCCGAGCAGTTGGACCAAGTCACCAGGGACACCAGCGCTAGAGATACAAGGTCAAGTTTTCTTATTGATTACTGTGTATATTCTGCTGTAGTGGTCCAGAGTCATGGGACACATTTCATGAGTATATATATATCTGTACCATCATTATTAATAGGGTTGCTCACTCCACAGGTATTCAGTTTGTCAAACGGTTAAGTGCCGTTGGTTGTCCGGCAAAGAATTAGTGGTTTGAACAGTGTTACAGCAGGGTCAACACTGTGTCGATGTTATCATAACAAGACAAGCAGCGACACTTGAGTGGTCGGCGTGTACAGATAGGAATAGATATACCACGCAGTAGTTACATCATATAACCATGCCTACATGGTCGGACTTCATAGGTTTAGGTGTGAGGGGTGGGTTGACAGTGACAGAGCTCAAGACAGAACTGCAGAAACGGAACAATAACCAAGGTAACGACCAGCAGAATAGACCCAAGAGTAAAGATCACCGAGCAGATGTCATAGCTTTAGGTGGAAGATGTGGGTTGACAGTGAAAGATCTTAGGACAGAACTCCAGAAACGTAAGGAGAACCAAGGTAAGGACCAGCAGAATAGACCCAAGAGTGGAGAACACCGAACTACTCAATATAGACCGGCCCTACAGAGACCAGCTAAGGTAGCTCGATCAGAGCCAATAAGTGAATGGACATATTGTAGTCGCCAACAAGAGTCTCTTAAAATAGGCGACAGAAACCCTAAGCACGACGCGGACATCAGAAACCGTCCTTCCAATAGAGTTGATAGGTACACAGACTACATAAGCAGTCGAAAATGCTGGGTCTGTAACAGCTTGGACCACGTAGCCAGAGTGTGTAGACTGAGACGAGTGACTAAAGAAGAACATGACCAAAAGACAAACTTAGGACACATAGCAACAGACAGACATAAAAGACAACGGATCGGTAACCCTGCGTGTAGTCAAGTAGTGCCTACACGGAAGTCGAATGCGATCAGTATTCATAGCGGGACCTTAAAATCCCACAAAGCACTCGTGAACGGGAAGTTGACCACCTGCGTTAGGAATACAGGGTCGTCAATAGCGGGTGTAGATCAAAGCCTGGTAAGGAGTAGCGATTACACGGGAGAGAGCGTGACGTGCAGTACCTTCGGTGGTACAAAGGAAAAGTATTGTATAGCGTGGGTGCATATATCCTGCCCGTACTATGAAGGGAGAATACGAGTAGCAGTGTTGCCTAGTCCACTTGCAGGACTAATGATAGGTAACATACCGGGAGTGACAGAGTGTACAGAAGATGAAGCCCAAAGATGGAATGGTAAAATGACACGGGAGAATACAGACTCCAGACAGCATATTAAGAAAGAAGATAACGTGGTCATACCTCGGGCTGACCAGACAGACACTAGACGGGTACTAGACATTCAAACCGAAGACCGTGCAAAGCAACAAAGAGACGACAAGACACTGCGAACTTGTTTTCAGCGGGCAAACTGCCCACCTAAACAATCGAAATTAGGCAAGTGGTCATTTGTAATGAGGAATGAAATTCTCATGAGAGAATACACGAAAGGTGCAACAGGTATCTTACAAAGGGTACTGCCAGTGAGAGAGCGCAGTAACGCTCTGGAACGAGCACACATCGCCCCGAGTGCAGACCATATGAGTTTGGCCAAGACTAGAAAGAGATTATTATCCGGGTTCTACTGGCCAGGCTGTGAGAAGGACATCAGAAGCCATGTCCGATCATGTAAATTGTGCAAACGAACAGATGTAAGAGCCTCAGACATACAGATAGGAAAAAGCAACAAACAACAGATAGAAAACACGTGTGAGAAACACTGTCAACAAGATGAAAAGAAATCAAAAACTCACCACATAGAACAGGTCACTGACAAAGAGACAGACCAACCACTGACACATGAACAGCCAACAGTCACACCGATAGCATGTGGCTTATTAGAGTGGCAGCGTCGTCAGAAATGTGCAGAATGCATCAAACTTAGGGTTACATTATTCTTAACTCTGATGAATACTATAGTTATGGGAAAGGAAATACGTCATCGGATGGTGAAAACAGTAAATACAAGAAAAACACATACAGTTAGAAAACAACAGTATACCCCAAGATATACAAAAAACTCAAGACTCACCGCTTACACTATACCACCAGGCAAATCACATCAAAAACTGGTAACAGCATATACTTACTGGGTTCGGCAGGCAGTGTCAAAGCTATTAGCATCAAACAGAAATTGCAAATTTAAGAATAATAAAACATCAATATTACCACTCACAGGATAACATCACAGGTCTCAATTTCAAACACTATTATCTTGTGATATATATGTATATATGCATATATATATATATGTATATATATATGTGTGTATAGTGTAGATACTTTATAGAGTATATAAAAGCTATATGGATGTGATTGGTATAGATAGAATTGTTGTAGTAGAATAAATGCATTGATAGGTATAAGGTTGATGAGGTAACATGATGATGTGGTAAAGTCATCAGAGGAAAAAAAAAAAAAAAATACAAACAGTACAGAGGTGTAATAGTGTGGTTAAAATATATACATGAAGTCTGTGAATGCTAGACATGACATGGCCTAAGAAACGTTACACCAACTATATGACAAAAGGATCTGGTCAGAAGAGGGACAGAATCCCGATAGTACAATATGGCATACGGTAATAGAAGAGGGACAGAATCCCGATAGTACAATATGGCATACGGTAATACTATCATTTAGGAAACCATGCGTTCAGACAAGGTGACTGGGCGAGTGGGTAGCACGTTGTGTTACTGACAATGATAACATGTCAATGTAGGAATTGTGATATGATTGCGGTAATATAATATGCAATTGTGAATGTAAATATGCATATGTATGTATGGATATATATACACCCAAGGCTGTTATTAATTTCAGATAGTTAAAGGGTGTAAATGACTGAGCAGAAGAGATAGTGTCGAAGGTACCTCAAAGATGTTACCTCACTAGCGGACTGAAGAGGCTGAGACAGACAGACGCAAGTGAAGATTGGGAATCTGATTGGTAGAAGATACAGTCAGCGAAGACAGATACCAGCCAGAACCAACCAAGGGAGTAATAGTTAATAACATTCACTATCATTCAATAAACAAAACTCATAATACATATAGTCAGATAAATAATATCATGTTAATGGCTGATAAGTACATATATAAACATCAATACATTCTTACGATCATAATCATCATGCCATGTATATTCATAAACAGTATGCATGTAATTGTAACAGTGTTGATTGTACTAGTACCTGATGGGAACACAGGACAGGTAAGATGAGAGGTTGGTAGAAACGACATCTGCGAAGGCAGGAAGGTTGACAGTGGGTCTAAAACCACGATACATCACAGAGGAAACCCACAACTTAAAAGCAAAAAGAAGAAGAAGGTAACTGAGACACTACTACCAATGATACATATTGATGTCACAAAAATGATAATGATGGGCGAGTGAAAGTTTGACTAGTGCTTGCAATATTACATGTGAGTCCAATTGTATATATTATTTAGGTTTTATGACAATATTGTATATTGGAGAGACAGACATGTACAATTGGTAGGAGAAATTTAGCTGATGGTGGTAACATGTACATAACATAAGAATAGGTTGAGTGACAGTGAAGTGAGAGAAAGGAGACGAGAAGACTGAGAGTAGGAACTTGTGCGAATGAGAATCAATTTGAACACAACCTGGATATGTGCACAATAGTATACAGGAAGCGTATAGGCATAGATGGAGCATTTGTATAGTAGTATGTAGTATTGTAGTATGCGGTTTGGGAGACAGAGTACAGAATAAAAAATTAAACACTATTGTTTAAAAAAAAAAAAAAAAAAAAAAAAAAAAAAAAAAAAAGAGAGAGAAAGACAAACGATGAAAGGATGAAGAGAGGGAATGAGAGAGAGAGAACAGAGTGCAAGTGAAATTGAAGAAAAGGATACAAGGATAGTGTAGTAGGATTATTAGTAGTACCATTGATAATAGTACCAAGTGGTAGTACTGTGTACATATAAGATTTCAACATGTAGCACTTCAGCAGGGCAGTAGATGGATATAGAGGTATATAAGGGTCATGGTATTAGGAACACTACAAGGGAAAAGGTGGTAGTAAGAACACCAGGCATAAACATAAGGCAAATGAAGGGAATAGATAGCCATAGAGCACAAGTAACTAATGGCAGCCGACCACGCACACACGTTGACAAGACAAATACAAGAGTCATAGGTACTCGCACCAAAGAGATCCACGGTCGTAGCATAGACTACTCAGGAGCAAGATAGAGCTTAAACAAAATATGGGTGAAATTGATATGTCTGCAATACACACGTTCCTGCACCCAGGGCTTAAGGGCTGGGGAGGGTGTCAGTTGCTTGTACCGAGGTATAAATGAGGAACCTTATGGGAATGTCCGGGGTGGGACATTGGGACTCATAGTAGGTTGGTCCTCAACTTGCCGAATACAAAGGGGGTTGAGGCCACACGAGGTCTATTTGGGAATAGACGGATATTCGTGTCCGACATTATAATTTGTGTGAAGGTATGGCAGAATATCAACGTAACACAGAGGGAAGTTAAAGGGAACTGAGAAGCAAGCTCAAAGGCATGAGGCAGTAGACAGATATGTGCGACCAGGGACAGGCATGTGCGACCAAGCTGACTCATGTCAAGTGTAGAGATAAGAACCCAAAAATGTAGAACATTTTTGAAATTGCGGGGGGCATATGCCATGAGTCAGATTACTTAAGACCTGGTTAACAGCAACATAGATTGTTGAAACATTAATAGTGATAAATAATCACGAAGAGTGATAAGGAAAAAGACACCGGTAAGGGGCTAAAGATAGTGGCCAATCGAGCGGCAGGACTGAGGGCACGTGATGTGGTTTGAACACAGTGGGCGGACATTGAAGAAGGCAGTTGGTCCGGGAAACACAGCCAGGTTCACATCGTGGAAATTAACAAGACCAGCGGTATCAGATGAAGATGGAGAGTGTTCAAAGGTGAAGAGGAAAACCTACGAATAAGGCGGCATGAACAGCGTTAGAGTGTTGTAGAATCGGTGTTACAGCGAGCGCGACGACTGGTAGACATCAGGCCTGTAAACACACGGCAGTGCAGAAAACTGGGGGAGCCGTGTTGCTCGCTGGAGTGAGGGTCCGGTAATGACTGTAAGTTGATAAATTGTTCTAATGTATTATGAATGAATGGTGCTGTGAATAAAGTTATTTATTCGTTCGGTCGGCTTGTGGAACTGCTAGTCTTTGTGCTATTGGATGTGTTCATTCTAAAGTTGTCAGGGTGCACACAACATAACCCCTAGTAACACTCTGGCAATGTGGAAGTATGTAGAAAGCAAGCAGAGGCCACACCCAGCCAAGAGCACCACAATAAATTCCAGCATGCAAAAGCCAAATTTCAAAGGGCCAAGCTGCAGGCTAGACGGAAAAGCTGGCAGGAAAAAACAGAGTCTCTGAACTTTGAAAGAGACTCAAGGAAATTGTGGATGCTAATAAAACAACTTAACGATGAGGGCACAGGGAGAAACTCAAAAATTACACTACATAAAGATGGAAACATCTTAACAAGAAAGCAAGCAGCTGACCATTTTGCGGACTCATTCGCACAAGATAACAATATCAAAATCAGTCCAGAGAAACAACAAGAGATTCAAGAGAAACGGCAACATACAGGACAGAAGGAAATAGTACATGAGGTTCTGGAGGCACCCATCACAATCAGCGAACTGGAGCTAGCCATATCAAAACTGAAAATGAGAAAGTCACCAGGAGCTGATGGTATCTCCAATGAAATGATCAGGAACCTAGGAACAGAGGCCAAAACAAAGCTGTTGCAGATCTTCAATAACAGCTGGACCTTAGGCAGTGTTCCACAAGCCTGGAGAGAAGCAATCATGATACCCCTCCTAAAATCAGGGAACGATGGTTCCATTGCCTCTAGCTACAGACCAATTAGCCTCACCAGCTGTCTCTGCAAAACACTGGAGCGCATCATCAATCACAGACTGCAGTGGTACATTGAAAGTAAAAACATCCTTGTGCCACAGCAGGCTGGCTTTAGGCAGTGCTACTCTACGGAAGATCAGACAACCTACCTCTCTCAAGAAATTGAGGATGCATTCCAAGAGAAGAAGCTGGTGCTTGCGGCATGGATAGATTTGAAGAAAGCCTTTGACAAAGTCTGGAAAGAAGGTCTGATGAATAAACTGAGAAACTGCAAAGTCAATGGAAGAATGTACAAATGGGTGAAAGCATACTTGCACAACAGAAGAGCCCGAGTACAGATAGACGGACTAAAGAGCAAGAAAGTACTACTGCGTCACGGAGTTCCCCAGGGCGGAGTATTGTCCCCCACACTCTTTCTAATCTTCATCAATGATATCGTTGCTAATCTACCGCATGGAATTAAAGCCGCAATGTACGCTGATGACCTGGTTCTATGGAGCACAAATGAACATGCATCAGTGGCCACCAGATTACTACAAAGAGCTGTAGATACATTTGTTGCATGGGCAAATAGATGGTGTGTCAGCATAAACACTGACAGGTGCAGCACCACCCTATTTACCCTCTCTCCAAAACAAAAGGCAGGGACCATCCAGATAAATGGAACACCCCTACGAGAAGATAAAGAACCAACATACCTTGGAGTAACATTCGATGGCAGGCTGACATGGAAAAAGCACATCAACAAAGCAGTAGCAAAAGCCAGAAGGAAATAGCCATTCTGAGAAAGCTAAGTGGAACCACATGGGGAGCCAATGGGAAAATACTTAGCAAAGTTTATCAACAGAGCATACGACCACACCTGGAATACTGGTCAACTGCATGGTGTTCGGCAGCAAAAACCACACTACAAGAGCTGGACAAAGTGCAAAATCAAGCACTTAGAGTCACCACAGGAGGGATGAGATCAACCCCTATAGTGGAAATGGAGAAGATGGGGAGGACACAAGCACTGAGTGAGCGCAGAGATACGAAAACGCTAATACAAGCAGAAAAGTTCCTCAGCTTGCCAGGCCACCCTATGAAGAACAGATTTGAAAACCTAGCTATGGGGCGGTTGAAAAGAAGTAGTTTTATCCACCAGGCCAAACGACTCTGCAGAGAAACCACCGATCTGCCCACAGTTGGTATCCCCCTAACAACTATTCCAGAGCGAACTCCATGGAAAGATGAGCATAGACTATCATTACAAATCCAGACAAAAGTGAGAGGAATATTTGACAAGGAAGATCAGAACAGTGTGCAGCGCAGAACAGCCACTCTCAGCTTCCTTGATGAAGAATACCCACAGGACCTCTGGATCCGAGTCTACACAGATGGGTCAGCACAAAATGCTGTTCGAAATGGAGGAGCGGGAGTGTACATAGAATACCCAAATAATACCAGGGACACAGCTAGGGTACCGACAGGAAAGTACTGCCATAACTACGATGCTGAAATTGAGGCAATCAAGATATCAACAGAGAAATTACTAAATACCAGCAATGGTACACAACCTGTGGTGCTATTGACAGATGCAAAATCAGTACTCGAGGCGCTCCTGTCTGGGAAATTGCCAGTACTAAGGACACTACTTTCCGAACTTAGCAATCAGCATAAGGTCACCATACAGTGGATACCATCCCACTGTGGAGTACCCGGGAATGACAGAGCTGATCAATTGGCTAAGGAAGGAGCCAAAGAAGAACAGCCTGATGTGCCTGTAACATACCACCAAAAGAAAAGAATGATCAAATCAGTCAGAAAGCCACCAAAACCTGCTCAAGATGACTACCACGTTATGGATAGACCAGAACAAGTCATTATTCTGCGCCTCAGAACAGGGCACAATAGATTACGCAACCACATGTACACAAAATTCAAGATTGGTGAAACAGCCATGTGTACATGTGGATTGGCGTCGCAGACAGCAGAGCACATACTCCAAGACTGCCCAAAATATAACATATCTAGGCAAACCTTCTGGCCTGGAGAGACGACAGTGGATGATAAACTGTATGGACCGCTGTGTGAACTGAAAAAGACAGTTCAATTCATACAAGAGACAGCACTGCAGTTATAGACATATTTCAAGCGAACGAAAGAAGAAGAACTGCAGAATTAACTTTTCATTTGGGACCGGAATTCGGAAGAGTGCCGACAATTCAATAAATATAAAATAAAATGAATATATATATATATATATATATATATATATATATATATATATATATATATATATATATATATATATATATATATATATACTAGCTGACACGGCCCGGCTTCGCCCAGACTCTGGTGGGGAGCATCTCATTTAATTCATATAAGTAGTCATATAAGCTCCCGTTCCCGACTGTCTGTCTGTCTGTCTGTCTATCTATCTGTCTGTCTGTCTGACCCGGCCCAGCCCATGGTGGAGAGCATCTCATTTAAATCATATAAGTAGTCATATAAGATCCCGTTCCCGACTATCTGTATGTCTGTCTGTCTTGGGTAAATGGAGGAGGGAGGAGGAAGAGGGAGGTGGAGGAGGGAAGAGGAGGGAGGAGGAATAGGAGGGAGGAGGAGGGATTAGGAAGAGGAGGGAGGAGTAGGGTGGAGGAGGAGGGGGAGGAGGAGGGAGGAGGAAGAGGGAGAAGGAGGGAGGAGGAGATCGCAGGAGGAGGAGGAGGAGGAGAGGGAGGAGGAGGAGGGAGAGGGAGGAGGAGGGAGGAGGAGGAGAGAGTAGGCGGAGGGAGGAGGCGGAGGGAGCAGGAAGAGGGAGGAAGAGGGAGGAGGAGGAGGGAGGAGTAGAGAGTGGTAGGAGGGAGGAGGCGGAGGGAGGAAGAGGGAGGAGGAGGAGGGAGAAGGAGGAGGGAGGAGAAGGAGGGAAGAGGATGAGAGGGAGGAGGAGGAAGAGGGAGGAGGAGGAATGTGAAGGGAGGAGGAGGGAGGAGGTAAAGGGAGGAGGAGGGAGGAGGATAGAGGAGGAGGAGGGATGAGGAGGAAGAGGGAGGAGGAGGAATGTGAAGGGAGGAGGAGGGAGGAGGTAGAGAGAGGAGGAGGAGAATGGAGGAGGAGGGATGAGGAGGAGAGGGAGGAGGAGGGGGAGGAGGAGGGAGGAAGAAGGAGGAGGGAGGAAGACGGATGAGGGGGAGGAGGGAGGGGGAGGAGGAGAAGGGAGGAGAAGGGAGGAGGAGGAGGGAGCAGGAGGAAGGAGGAGGGAGGAGGAGGAGGAAGAGGGAGGAGGAAGAGAGAGGAGAGAGGAGGGAGGAGGAGGGAGGAAGAGATAGGCGGAGAGAGGAGGAGGAGGGAGGAGGAGGAGTAGGGATGAATAGGAGGGAGGAGAAGGGAGGAGAAGGGATTAAGAGAAAGAGGGGGAAAGGGGAGAAGGAGGAGGGAGGAGGGAGGAGGAGGAGGAAGAGGGATGAGGAGGGAGGAGGAGGGAGGATGAGGAGGAGGGAGGAGGAGGAGGGAGGATGGTGAAGGAGGAGGAGGAGGGAGGAGGGTGAAAGAGGAGGAGGCGGGGGAGGAGGGAGGGGGAGGAGGAGGGAGAAGGAGGAGGAGGGAGGAGAACGTAGGTGGGGGAGGATGAGAAGGGAGGAGGGAGAGGGAGGAGGAGGAGGGAGGAGGTGGAGGGAGAAGGAGGAGGGAGGAAGAGGTAGAAGGAGGAGGGAGAAGGAGGGAGGAGGAGACAGGAGGAATAGGAGGGAGGAGGAGGGATTAGGAAGAGGAGGGAGGAGTAGGGTGGAGGAGGAGGGGGAGGAGGAGGGAGGAGGAAGAGGGAGAAGGAGGGAGGAGGAGAGAGGAGGAGGAGGAGGAGGAGAAGGGAGTAGGAGGAGGGAGAGGGAGGAGGAGGGAGGAGGAGGAGAGAGGAGGAGGAGAGAGTAGGCGGAGGGAGGAGGCGGAGGGAGCAGGAAGAGGGAGGAAGAGGGAGAAGGAGGGAGGAGAAGGAGGAGGGAGGAGGAAGGAGGAGTAGAGAGTGGGAGGAGGGAGGAGGCGGAGGGAGGAAGAGGGAGAAGGGAGGAGGAGGGAGGAGGTAGTAGGATGATTGATTGCCATCCCACCAGGTTAATATGTTATCGCGGACCTCAGAGAGAAGTGTCTATGTAGAAGACCATTTCCTGGACGTACGTATTTTGGGAGGGGGAGGAGGGAGGAGGGAGGAGGAGGAAGAAGAAAAAAAAACTACGACAGTTGGCATCTCTGGAATGAAAGGAAGGCGTGTAGAAAATTTCATCTCAATCGGATGGGCCGTTCGCGAGCGCATAAAGGACATACGGACAGAGATACATAAATACATACAGAGATACATACGCACAAGTCTTTTTTATATATAAGATACTAGCTGACACGGCCCGGCTTCGCCCAGACTCTGGTGGGGAGCATCTCATTTAATTCATATAAGTAGTCATATAAGCTCCCGTTCCCGACTGTCTGTCTGTCTGTCTGTCTATCTATCTGTCTGTCTGTCTGTCTGTCTGTCTGACCCGGCCCAGCCCATGGTGGAGAGCATCTCATTTAAATCATATAAGTAGTCATCCCGTTCCCGACTATCTGTATGTCTGTCTGTCTTGGGTAAATGGAGGAGGGAGGAGGAAGAGGGAGGTGGAGGAGGGAAGAGATAGGCGGAGAGAGGAGGAGGAGGGAGGAGGAGGAGTAGGGATGAATAGGAGGGAGGAGAAGGGAGGAGGAGGGATTAAGAGAAAGAGGGGGGAAAGGGGAGAGGGAGGAGGGAGGAGGAAGAGAGATGAGGAGGGAGGAAGAGGGAGGAGGAGGGAAGAGGAGGAGGGAGGATGGTGAAGGAGGAGGAGGAGGAGGGAGGAGGGTGAAGGAGGAGGAGGAGGGAGCAGGAGGAAGGAGGAGGGAGGAGGAGGAGGAAGAGGGAGGAGGAGGGAGGAGGAAGAGAGAGGATGGAGGAGGAAGAGAGAGGAGGGAGGAGGAGGGAGGAAGAGATAGGCGGAGAGAGGAGGAGGAGGGAGGAGGAGGAGTAGGGATGAATAGGAGGGAGGAGAAGGGAGGAGGAGGGATTAAGAGAAAGAGGGGGGAAAGGGGAGAGGGAGGAGGGAGGAGGAGGAGGAAGAGGGATGAGGAGGGAGGAAGAGGAAGGAGGAGGAGGGAAGAGGAGGAGGGAGGATGGTGAAGGAGGAGGAGGAGGAGGGAGGAGGGTGAAGGAGGAGGAGGAGGGGGAGGAGGGAGGGGGAGGAGGAGGGAGAAGGAGGAGGAGGGAGGAGGGAGGAGGAGAACGTAGGTGGGGGAGGATGAGAAGGGAGGAGGGAGAGGGAGGAGGAGGGAGGAGGAGGAGAGAGGAGGAGGGAGGAGGTGGAGGGAGAAGGAGGAGGGAGGAAGAGGTAGAAGGAGGAGGGAGAAGGAGGGAGGAGGAGACAGGAGGAATAGGAGGGAGGAGGAGGGATTAGGAAGAGGAGGGAGGAGTAGGGTGGAGGAGGAGGGGGAGGAGGAGGGAGGAGGAAGAGGGAGAAGGAGGGAGGAGGAGAGAGGAGGAGGAGGAGGAGGAGGAGAAGGGAGTAGGAGGAGGGAGAGGGAGGAGGAGGGAGGAGGAGGAGAGAGTAGGCGGAGGGAGGAGGCGGAGGGAGCAGGAAGAGGGAGGAAGAGGAGGAGGAAGAGGGAGGAGGAGAGAGGAGGTGGAGAGAGGAAGAGGTAGAAGGAGGAGGGAGAAGGAGGAGGGAGGAGAAGGAGGGGGAGGAGAAGGAGAACGCAGGAGGAGGAGGAGGAGGGAGGAAGAGGGAGGAGGAGGAAGGAGGAGGGGAAGGAAGAGGAATAGAGAGGAGGAGGGAGGGGAGGAGGAGGGAGGAGGAAGAAGGAGGAGGAGGAGGGAGGATGAGAACGCAGGAGGAGGGAGAGGGAGGAGGATGAGGAGGAGAGAGGAGGTGGAGAGAGGAAGAGGTAGAAGGAGGAGGGAGAAGGAGGAGGGAGGAGAAGGAGGGGGAGGAGGAGGAGGAGGAATGATGAGGAGGGAGGAGGTAGTAGGATGATTGATTGCCATCCCACCAGGTTAATATGTTATCGCGGACCTCAGAGAGAACTATCTATGTAGAAGACCATTTCCTGGACGTACGTATTTTGGGAGGGGGAGGAGGGAGGAGGGAGGAGGAGGAAGAAGAAGAAAAAACTATGACAGTGGGCTGCACTGGAATGAAAGGAAGGCGTGTAGAAAATTTCATCTCAATCGGATGGGCCGTTCGCGAGCGCATAAAGGACAGACATACGGACAGACGGACAGACGGAGATCCTTTTTTATATATAAGATATATATTCCCGCGTTTCCATCCTGTTTCAGGATATTGCGGTCAACACCAGCATCTTTCAGCTGTATGTTGGTTCCTAGGCCAGATTGCGCTCATCAGCACGCCAATACTTTCTGTGCGACCGGCTCCATACTCTCATAAGTCACTGGAGTGACTAGAGCCACTTCTAATTCTCGTGCGCTCACATCAACCATGAGAGTATTCGGGGTTAATGGGGAAAGCTGCTAACCCCTCGGCCAGGAAGCCAGGGCACGCGCGCGCCCTCTCACGCACGCACGCACGCACATTGAAAAAACAAAGATAATGCATACAGATAAAACCACTATGGAGAAAGAAATATATGTTAATGAGGAAAAATTGGTGGTGGTGGAAAGCTTTGAATATCTTGGGTCATTGATTACCAACAACGGTGACACAATGAAAGAAATTAAACGACTATCGATTGCTCTTCAAAGACAACTGAATAAATTATGGAATGGGACAGACAGAACTACAACAACTAGATTTTTAAGAGCATGCATATTTCCCATTGCAACATACGCATAAATGCCTTTGAATATAAATGTTAGAGACGAGTTCTAAGAATATCTTGGGTAAAGAAAAGAACAAATGCATCAATACTTCAAGAGCTGAATATTGAAGAAGGTTGGCTACTAAAGACGATAAAACAAAGAAAATTGAAATATTTTGGAGAACTTGGTGACAACTGGCAAGATCGAAGGGAAGAGACCAAGGGGGAGACCGAAAAGTAAATACCTGGATGGCTTGGCCACGTGGCATGGTCGAAACAGGAACACGGAGCTGATCCACGACTTTGGTAATCGAGTGAGATGGCAGAACATGACCCCCCCCCCCACGCTTACCGGCATGGCACATGATGGATATATATATATATATATATATATATATATATACCGTCGGCGGGCCGGATGAAATGACGTCGCGGGTCGGATCCGGCCTGAGGGCCGTAGTTTGGTGACTTAGGGCTTAGAAAAATAATCTTTAGATTCACTATATTGCTCCTCTCCACCGTAATCTTTAGTAACATTTTTATTTTTTTCTGTGTTCAACGCATTCTGCATATTTGGCAATTTCATATGTGTATATCTTGGTAGTCATGTGCACCAGGTGACTCCAGACCGTCATCAGACGACTGAGTGCAAAAGAATATCAACATTGAAAGTAGGAACTTGGAATGTAAGAACTATGAGTGGGGATGGAAAATTTGATAACATTAAGAATGAAATGAGAAGATTAAATATTAACCTGTTAGGTGTATGTGAGACCAGATGGACAGGAATGGGCATTATGACATCTGAGGAATATAGAATAATCTATTCTGGTGGAGAGAAACAACAGCGAGGAGTAGCAAGTATAATGGATACAGAGAGAACAAAATCGATAAAAGTATATTGGACTGTATCAGACAGAGGGTTACTGGTGAAGTTGAGTGGAAGACCTTTTGATGTCAACGTCATACAAGTTTATGCACCAACAGCTGACAGTAGTGATGACAGCATCGATGAATTTTATAGTGATTTAGAGAAAGCCTTCAAAATATGCAAGAATTCTGAAGTAACTATCATAATGGGTGACGTGAATGCCAAAGTTGGAAATCAACAGGACGAATGCATAGTCAGCAACTATGGGCTAGGGGAACAGAATGAAAGAGGTTGCAGACTAGTACAGTGGGCAAAAGAGCAAGATTTGATTATTGGAAACACCTGGTTTCAACAGTACCCAAGGAGATTATGGACATGGAGGAGTCCTGATCATAAGACTAAAAATCAGATTGATTACATCCTCATCAACAGAAGATTTCGAAATGCCTTAAAAGTCGCAAAAACTATACCAAGCGCAGACTGCTACAGCGACCATAGATTAATCTTAAGCAATTTACATATACAATTAAAGAAAGTCAAATACTCACCAAGAAACACACAATTTGATCTACAAGCACTGAAGAGTGAGGAAATAAAAGATAAATTCAACGTAGAGGTAACAAACAGATTTGATGCATTGTCCGATATGGAAATATTATTTCAAGATGTCAATGACCAATGGGAAATGTTAAAGAAATCAGTTAACCAAGCTGCAGAAACAACCATTCCAAAAGTAAAGATAATAGGATGCAAGAAATGGATGACGGAAGACATCTTAAAACTCATGGAAGTAAGAAGAAATAACAAAAATAACAAGGACAAATATGAAGAGATTCATAGGAAAATTAGGAAGCTATGCAAAGATGCAAAAGAAACATGGCTTGAGGAAAATTGCAAGGAAATTGAACACCAACACAATACCCGGGATACCAAATTAATGCACAAAATAATTAATGACATCACTAACAAAAGAACACACACATCAACGCCTACCTAAAAACCAAAGATGGCAAAATCATAATAGAAAAAGATCAGATTTTACATGCGATTATGTGAAAGACCTTTATAATGAAATAAGAGAAGAACAATATGATCATCGGAATAATAATGAAGGACCATCAATTTTGAAGATAGTGGTTCAGAATACTCTTAACCATATGAAAACTGGCAAGACCCCGGGTACAGATAACATCACAGTAGAAGTGATCAATGTGTCAGGGTCTTAAACTTGGCTCGCTAACCTAACACATGTGAGACAGTACAAGTACAACGTGATTTGACTCAAGACTCAACGACACAACGTTCAATGGATTTATTTACAGATCATATACAGTACGATGATCACAACAAGATATACTTGATACTTCAATACACTTACATCCACAATACAGCTCATAGTCTATCTCTCAAGATGTCCAGACACTCGACTTTCAGGCACAGAAACCACACAACGCCTTTCTCCCATCATGCGTCCGGTCCAGTCGACGTCCCAGAGCTGTCTCCCCATAGCTCGCCACTTGCCTCCCCACCTGAGGTGGCTTCACGAGACATGCGTGCGTCCTTGCCTGACCGCTGGCCGTCTCGTCAGCCAGCAACCTTGCAGGCAGGTGACTACTACTCGCCTGGCGGCGTAACGAAGTTACGGCATCCCTGCTGGGGACTAAGTCACCTGGCGGGCGTAACGATGTCACTGCATCACTGCACTACGGTAGACTCTGACACGCTCCCCCGGCAACTTGATGAAAGATGTCATCTTTCATGTATAATATATGTACATACTGGGTTAATATTTTAACCTTGTCAGAGTCAACCCTTCTGTTGTTATATACATTGGTATCATAATACATAGACATACACATCTGCCATAGAAACATAAGAAATGGAAGTTGTATTCAACGACATGTAGTGTTCAACCTTTAACACTTGTCAGGTTTCATCATCTCGATGGCTGATTACCTCAATTGCATTATTGACCCAGTCAGATCGGTAGTACCAGCTTCACGCATCTACCTCGCAGCCTCCAAAAAAACGTAATAATATGGTTCTTGAAACAAAAACCATCTGGCTAGACCGAAATACGGCTTTATAAAAGTCGCATTAAACGCTCAAACCCTGACCTCATTTGGCC
This sequence comes from Cepaea hortensis, assembly GCA_963921405.1. NCBI lineage: Eukaryota > Metazoa > Mollusca > Gastropoda > Stylommatophora > Helicidae > Cepaea > Cepaea hortensis. The sequence goes on along the minus strand of OY992889.1, from coordinate 77,628,561 downwards.
AGGAGCTGTTGTGTTGGTCTGCAATGTCGACAACACTCTCCCATGCCCAGTAGATGTCTACCTGGTGTGTTAACAATCTGGCAACAACATGGCTATTTTTATACAACACATTACAGTATACATTTCAAATTATGGCCCTTTGTGTACTGATGTAATAGCAAATAAATGAAAGGGGAATAATTTCAACATTTATGACATATAATATTTTACAATAATTATTCTATTTCTTAGCGTCATCGCTTGACGTTTCTTCATCCTAACGAGAAAAAGTCGGTAGTATGAATACATTAATCAAGATATGATTCTAAGATTACACTACATAAATATATAAACACACAATTCGTGTATTCAACTTTGTTGATTCCTAAAGATTTTAGAATCGTCATAGCTTTTTAAACTTTTATTTGTCGTCTGCTAATTTTGCTCTAAATTTCTAACTAATCCGGAAGTACACATGAACACTAAATAGCTGATGTTGAAACTTGTAGAACACACTTGTTCCGATCTGCTGTAGTTACGGAAAGTACAATGTTCTATTCGTTCATGTGTTGGATGTTTCATTGTAAAAACCTTCTGGATTTCGCTTGACTGCAGTGGTGTAGCTGTCAATGTTTAGGTCACACTTTCACACCCGGATTTAAAATATCACTGGAAAGTTCCACACGGAGATGCCACTGTCACATTGGATAGTTCGCTTACGGTAAGTTTTGAGCGAATGTGGCACTGTTCTTGTTACGCAATATATACAATTAATAAAGTTCGCTTTCTACCACACACTACACAATTATACACGACAATCACTACATTAAGTAATAAAATAAGAACATTATATACTTTGGGAGTAACCCCTATCACATTGTAGACATTACACAGCTTTTGTGAATGGAAAAATTATTCACTGATAGATGGCTGTGTTGATCTGAGTGTATTTTACACACTGCACTCAGACATTGCTTACTAGGTCGGTCGGACAACGGGACAACAGATCGGCAATCGTGTTGGTTCTGCCTGGGATATGTCGAACCTCGAAGCTGTAATCTTGGAGCTTAAGAGACCAACGCGCTACCATCTGGTTTGAAGGTACACCAGAATTTATAAATCGCAATGGACTGCTGTCAGATTCCACAATGAAATGGCGTCCTAGAAGGAATCTGGACAATTTAGTAATACCCACCACTAAAGCTAGGGCTTCCAACTGAGGTATTGACCAAGCCCGTTCTCTGGGTTTCAGTTTCCTGGATACGAAGTACACGGGGTGAAGGATGTTATTGTGCTCTTGCAACAAGACTGCCCCAATCGCCACGGAGCTTGCATCTGTTCGCAATCTGAAAGGTAAATGGAGATTGGGCAATTTCAGGATGGGATTGTGTAAGCTATTATCAGAAAAACAAGATAATACTTTACGGAATGCAAATTTTAGGCATTCATTGCTTACAATTTTCTCCGGTTTATCTTTTGTTAGTAAGTTAGTAAATACTTCGGTTAGTTCGGAAAAATCAGGAATGAACTGCCGGTAATAATTTATCAGTCCTAACAAACTTCTGACTTGCTTTTTCGTAGTCGGAAGTGAGAGTTTTAGTATCTTGGACACAATGTTATCGTCTGTCGTGACAAAGCCATTGGATATTTTGTACCCCAAGAAGGATGTTTGATGGTAGGCTATGTCTACTTTTGCAGGCTTTACCGTCAGTCCGTGCTGTCTAATGCGTTCAAATGTCTGTTCTAATGTCTTTATGTGCTCTGTCATCGTCTCTGTGTGAACACAGATGTCGTCAATATAGCAAATTATGTTAGGTATATCTACTAGAAGAAGTCGTGTCATACGTACGAATGTGGCTGGGGCATTGACTAGCCCAAATGGAAGTTTGCACCATTCGTACAGTCCCCAAGGTGTGGCAAATGCTGTCAGATGTCTGCTCTGTTCGTCTCCCGCTATTTGCCAATATCCTTTAGTCATGTCTACCTTCGTAAAGAACCTAGCGTCTGTCAGTTCTGTCAGTAGATCGTCAGAGTTTGCCATTGGCTCCAAATCTAGAAGAGTTATTTTATTGAGCTTCCTATAGTCGACACAGAGTCTTATCGTGTTGTCCTTTTTGCGTACAATGACCATTGGAGATGAGAAGTCTGATTGGGATCGTCTTATGATGTTGTTCTTTTCTAGGTTGATGATCTCCTGATGTAGGTGTTCTTTGTAATGTAATGGAATGGTGTAAGGTCTGCATCTTATGGGTGTGTTTGATGTGAGTGTGATGTGATGCTGTACTAATTCTGTTTGTCCTGGGTTGTTGGAGAAGATGGTGTTGTACTGTTGTATTAGCTGTTTGCAACTGTCTGTTTCTGCTTGAGTTAACTTTGGGTTGATTTTGATCTCCTTCAAGCAGTTTGTCGTGTCTAATGCAGGTGTTGGAATTTCGTCACTAGCCTCGTCATCTTCATGATCTATTATCACTGTACAAGCTGTTGTATCGTCTTGTTCGTTGTCTCTGTTGTAGTATCGTCTTAGCATATTTATGTGGAATATTTTGTGTTTGTCTTTTATTTGGATCTCGTAGTCTACAGGTGAAATCTGTCTCGTCATTTTAAAAGGTCCCTGCCAAGAATCAGTCAATAAGTGTCGGTCACTAGGTAATAGAAGAAGAATGTCCTGTCCAGGTGTCAACGTTATTGTCCTGTTACCTTTGTCAGCATATTGTCTATAAGTAGCACCAGATAATTTTAGTGCATTCTTTGCAATTATACAAGATTTGATGATTCTTTCACGCAATGATGTAACGTATACGTATGATGATATGGGTTTAAGTACTGGAGTGGAGTCAGTTAACATTTGATGATAAATAGTCAATGGGCCACGTGGTTTGGCACCATAGATAAGTTCAAAAGGAGAGAAACCTGTACTAGAATGTGGTACTTCGCGATAAGCAAAAAGAATAGCTGGTAGATATACGTCCCAGTTATTGGGGTGCTCTTGCGTGACTTTTGCAAGCATGTGCTTCAAATCGCCGTTAAATTTTTCTATAATTCCACTAGAGTGAGGATGGTACGGGGAATTGAAACATTGCTTCACTCCCAACATTTTGGTGAAAGCTTGGGTAGATGCGGCGATAAACTGAGTGCCCCTATCAGATTGGATAGTGTCTGGAAATCCTATCCGAGAAAAAATATGGAAGAAAACTTCCATTATATCATTGGCAGTTATGTTCTTTAGCGGAATAGCTTCCGGCCAGCGACTACATTGATCAATGACAGTTAGAATATATTTATTCCCTCTAGTTGTTGTATGATTGAGAGGGCCCACTATGTCGACAGATAATTTCTCAAAAGGTCGACTGGCTAAGTCAGTAACTTGTAACTTTGCCTGTGGGTGTTTACCTTTTTTTACCCAGTTTTTGGCAGATGTCACAACTTCTGCAATATTGTTTAATGTCATTACAAAATTTGGGCCAATGAAACTGTGTTAATAATCTTGATCTGGTCTTAGCGTATGCCATATGCCCTGCAAGAGGTATATCATGGGCAAGGTGTAAGGCTTGCTTACGATAATTAGTTGGCAAAACAGTTTGCTCTGTTGTGTTGTCACCTCTGGTATAATACCTAGTGAGGATATCATTTTTCACAGCAAAATGCCATTTTGCATTCTTGGTTACCTTTGGCTTTTGGCCGATCAGATTAAAATATTTTGATAATGAAGGGTCAGCCTTTTGAGCTGTTACAAACGTTTCCTTCATGGTGTTAGTAGGTAGTGATACTGGGCTAAGCATTTGTATAGCCTCAGTTTGATTACTTTCATCTTGCACTTTAGCAGTTGATCTGGTTACTGCGTTCACACATTCAATGATATCAGATGGTGATGAAACAATGTTATCAATGATGTCATGAGATCTTAGTGCTACATTAGCTACCATACATTCATTAGGTGGTGTAACATTATCAATGATGACATTGGATGGTGATTTTATGCTATCATCAATACACAGAGATGTTATGTCATGAGGTTTATCATTCACCTCTGGTACATTCCCAATTATTATATCACACACTGGGTTCGTTAATGCAGCGCACTTTACTTTCCCAGTGAGGAAAGGTGTTTCAATATATGCCCATGCTAGTGGGTACTTTTCAATATTGCCTGAGAATTTTCTGCATGTTACGTGCCTGCCTGTATAGTCTGTAGGCATTATGAACGTTCTCTTCAGACCAATAAGTGAGCTGCCCGTGTCTCGAAGGACTGTAGCAGACTTGCCATTCACGTATCCGTGATGGATGTTTATCCTGCCTTTAGAATCTACTACCAAATTAGCTTCTTCATTGGCAATAGGAATGGAGTGGCCGCATGTTAACACGCCATCTTCATAAAAGGTGTTACAAACAGTACATTTATTTGCGTTAAACATGTCAAAAGCCTGTGCTGAGTTCACAGGATGTTTCTCTGATTGTTCTTCATCTGACGATGAACTGTCAAACAAGGCGGCATTTGCTTTGTTGGTCATTTGCCTACCTTTACAATCATGGCGATAGTGTCCGTACGCCTTACAGAGGAAACATTTACGCAAATGTCTGAAGGATCTACGCTCCTTATCTTGTCTGTTTACCATGTTTTGTAGATAAGTATTATATGCGGGGTTCTTGTCGCACATCTCACCTTGATGGTGTGAAAGTTTACAATAATTACAGTGATTATACTTCTTAGATGTAGGTCTATGAGGTTTCTGCCTACTATAGGGTTTGTCATAGTTAGCCGCTGCTACAAAATTTATGTCAGTAGCTTCACTGGCAAAGCAATGTTTGTTGGCTGTGTAATACGCCGAACCACGTCTCTCAATCTCATCCACACTTGTGCATTCATTCTCCTGCAAAAATTTTGAAAATGCTGATGGAATGGATGAAATGACTTTATCTCTAATGATCAGATCTTCTAATCTTTGATAATTTTTGTCAATTTTAGCTGCTGAAGTCCATTTGGTAAATATATCTCGGACTAAGCAGAGGTAATCAGAGAACGTTTGAGTCGGTTTTGGGCTCAACTTGCTGAATTGTTCTCTGTAACCTGCCTCATCTAACATAAAATGTGCCATAATCTTTGCTTTCAGATAATGGTAATCTTTTCTGAGGTCTTTGGGGATGGTCTCAATGACTTTAAGAGGCTCCCCTGATAAACTCCTCATATAAACAATATTCCATTCAGACAGTGGAACCTGGTAATGTTCCATTAAAGTTTCAAAATTTTGGGTAAAGGCTGCGATGCAGTCACCCGAGGTATAATTACGTACAATACCTTGATATTTCTTGTACTGGTTTTCTTTCTCCAGTCTCTCAGATTTCTTAGACTCTTTGTTGATAGCAGTCTCAGTATCAAGTTGTTTCATTTTCAACTGTACCTCCAGTTCTTCTCTCTTACTCTGAGCTTCTATCTCTGCTTGCTTTAAAGCTGCGTCAGTTTCTGCCTGCTTTAATGCTCTTTCAGCTGCTCTTTCATCGCGTTCAGTAGCTTTCTCGCGAAGGTGTTCAGAGTATTTATTCTCACCCCACTTCATTAACTCATCACCTGTTAACTTCAACTTTAACCTCATATCGATGAAATCATTTAATGAAGACATGATGGAAAATGTCAATGAAATACCAGCCACACAATTTGTTATAAGTGGTTAGTAAAGTAAACAATTTACAATTTGTGTTCTATTGACAATACGTGCCTAAAATTGCATCCTTAAAGTAAATGAAAAGAAAAATATACTCAAGTGCCCTGGATGCGGTGAAGAACGGTTGGAAATCGGGCTAGGCACTGTAGGGTCGCTACTTCGAAACACAAATGACCTCTACGCGCACGGTTTCAGATGGTACGGAAAACCTGCTTTGTGTTGGAGGAAATAAATTAGCGTCTCTTTGATGGTGTGTGCCTGCTTGTCACTAAGTATTGAATAGGTTTTTATGGCGTTGAGTGTAATTGTAGGTCGTAATTTTGTCCGTCAACAATTAATTTTTTTTTTCAAAACACAAGTCACTTTCTTTCCCAGAACTTTCTGCTTTCCACAACTCAATTCACAAAGACAATTTACATATATCTCAATACGCTACAACATTGATGACACATCACTTACATCAAGATGACATTCAGTAAGGACATAGACATCAAGTTTACAAGATGGCGACAAGGTCACAATGGCGACAAGATCACAATGTCGACAAGGTCAAAACGGTGACAAGTTCAACAATCACAAATGTTTTACACGTTTACAAGATCAAACAATATGTATGCACTGTACGTTCACAACTAGTCTCCATGTTTAAACAATGTAATACTATATCAAAATAAGCCTTCCACGATCACATTTACATGTACAATCAAATTTGATAAAAATTCTAAGTTCACAAACTCTAGTTTTAACCGTTAATCACATAAACACGTTCATTTCAAAGCCGGACGAATGCCACCACGCCCACACATGTCAGGGTCTTAAACTTGGCTCGCTAACCTAACACATGTGAGACAGTACAAGTACAAAGTGATTTGACTCAAGACTCAACGACACAACGTTCAATGGATTTATTTACAGATCATATACAGTACGATGATCACAACAAGATATACTTGATACTTCAATACACTTACATCCACAATACAGCTCATAGTCTATCTCTCAAGATGTCCAGACACTCGACTTTCAGGCACAGAAACCACACAACGCCTTTCTCCCATCATGCGTCCGGTCCAGTCGACGTCCCAGAGCTGTCTCCCCATAGCTCGCCACTTGCCTCCCCACCTGAGGTGGCTTCACGAGACATGCGTGCGTCCTTGCCTGACCGCTGGCCGTCTCGTCAGCCAGCAACCTTGCAGGCAGGTGACTACTACTCGCCTGGCGGCGTAACGAAGTTACGGCATCCCTGCTGGGGACTAAGTCACCTGGCGGGCGTAACGATGTCACTGCATCACTGCACTACGGTAGACTCTGACACAATGCCTTAGAAGAATATGGAATTGACCAAGTCACCAGGCTGCTGAACGCAATATACGATACTGGGGATATACCTCCTGAATTATGTAATTCTATATTTATTGCAATCCCGAAGAAATCAGGAGCCATGGAATGCGATCAACATAGAACAATTAGTATAATGAGCCACATCACAAAGATTCTGCTGAGAATTATCATGCAAAGAGTTAGGAAGAAAATACAACCCGAAATAGGAGAAGAACAATGTGGGTTTGTAGAAGGCAAGGGCACAATAAATGCTGTGTATATACTGAGAACAGTAATTGAGCGTTCTATAGAAGTAAACAAGGATCTATATCTTTGCTTTATTGATTACACAAAGGCTTTCGATAAAGTGAGACATGTTGACATGATAAGGATGCTTGAAGATCTACAAATTGATGGAAAGGACCTTAAACTTGCAAGAAACATATATTGGAAACAACAAGCTGCCATAAGAATTGATAACGATGTAGGTCAGTATCAGCCTATTAAAAGAGGTGTGAGACAGGGATGTGTAATGTCTCCAGATCTTTTTTTCCTGTACAGTGAATATATATTTAGAAATATAGAAGATATGGAAGGAATCAACATTGGGGGAGGATACATCAATAACATTAGATATGCAGATGATACAGTCTTGATTGCAGACAATGAACAAGACCTGCAAAATTTAGTAGATGCGGTTGTTGCACACAGTGAACAACTAGGGTTAGAATTAAATTGTAAAAAGACACAGATTATGGTCGTCACTAGGAAGAAGGAAATACCACAATGTGATATACGAGTAGATGGACATATTCTTAAACAAGTGAATCGATACTGTTATCTCGGCACAGTCATAACATCTGATGGGAGATGCCTTGAAGAGATTAGAACAAGAATTGCCATTGCGAAGGTAGCCTTTTGCAAGATGACAAACATACTGACCAACAAAAAGATATCAATTGAAACGAGAAAAAGAATGTTGAGATGCTACATAGAACCTATACTTTTGTATGGATGTGAAGCGTGGACAATAAGCAGTCAAGCTGAAAAACAGCTAATGGCTGTGGAAATGTGGTTTCTGAGGAAAATGCAAAGAATACCATGGACACATAGAAAAACCAACGAACAAGTCCTTCAAGAAACAAATGAAGATCGTAAACTGATTAGAGACATTAGACGTAGACAGTCAAAATTTTTTGGGCATGTTATGAGAAGAAATGAATTGGAGAACTTGGTGACAACTGGCAAGATCGAAGGGAACAGACCAAGGGGAAGAGCAAGGATTAAATACCTGGATGGCTTGACCACGTGGCATGGTCTAGACAGGAACACAGAGCTGATCCACGACTCTGGTGATCGAGTGAGATGGCAGAACATGACCGCCCACGCTTACCGGCATGGCACATGATGAATAGATGGAAATCTTGTACCAGATAAGAGTAAATTTTTTGTTTGTGTTAAACGACCCAGCGGGAGTCACTTACAAAGTGCTGCGTAAATGTGTGAAATTTTTTTTTTTTTTTTTTTTTAAACTTTTATTGAGTGTTAAAATCGTTGCAAAGTGTATTGTTTGTGATTTTACAGAGCGTTGCATGTGGGCGTGTAGGTGACATATGCGCAAAAAATACAAATATTTTATACATTTTAACATTTCTACATTGAATTTGTTGTAGGGTAAAACCTTACAGAAACAACAGCATGATGATAGTGCACTGATATTATTTCCCCTGCCGCCTCCCTCTCCTGTCGGCTCTAAAACCTCCAAGTCCATCACCACCACTCGGTAATGATGAAACTGGCAGTATACAATGTCTGAACCGATCGGAGATGGCGGCAGCAGCATCAGCAAACAAACGGTATCAAGATGGTATGAATGGGGGGTGTAAACAGTATCGGGGTTTACAAGGCAGGAAGGGTAGTGGTTGCATTTATAATGTTTGTGTTGTTACATGCGTTCTGTGTATTTGGTATTTGTGTAGGTGTGTTTACAGAGCGTTGCATGTGGGCGTGTATGTGACGTGTGCATATTTTATTCATTGGGCATATTTACATGTGAAGGGGAGTAGATAGGGAGAAGGATAAACCTTTCCATTTTTGTTTCCATTGTCACACTCTCACCCATTTGACCCACCGCACTAATGGGTAATGATTGTAAAGGCAGGATAATTTTTGGAACCAAAAGGTGAGGGTGTCAGCAAAGGCAACAAACAAAACCATGAGCAAGGGGAGGGGGGGGGGGGTGGTGTCACATGGGAGATGAGGTTATATATTAATAAAGGTAAATATAATAATAGTGCAAATAAAACCAAATAAATCAATAATAATGATGACAAACATTAACCTACTAAGGGTGATAACAGTACTGATAGTAACAGCAAAGATAATAATAGTTATGATAAAGATCCCACTTTCCAAAACTATGATTCCATTTGCTAGAATGATTTTCCTAGGAATGGTGTTAGCATAGCATAGCAGGTACATATAATTGCAACATGCAATGTTTAATAAATGGTAGAAGTAAAAGGAGTTAGTTATCTTTTTCTCCTTGCTTTTTTTGTTTTTGTTTTGTAAGGGTACATTTATTTTTTTCCCTTCCTCTTTTTTTTTTTTTTTTTTTTTTTTTAAAAAGTAAACAAGCATCTGTATTTGCACACATTTTTACAATCTCATTGGTTTGGTAAACATATGTGGTTTTGTATTCATTCATTCATTATTCACTCACATCTTTTTGTTTCTTCTTCGCACTCATGTGTACTAAATTTTAAAATCAGAAAGAAGAGTACTTGTGTTTACTCTGGAGATATCTGTTATATTTTGTGTTTAAAACATAGGAAATTTATCCATTAGCATATTCCATTCCTTGAACACATTTACATGTGAATAAGGGTTAAACAAGGAAAGGGGGAAATCTTTACATTTTTGTTTCCCTTGCCATCCTCTCACCAATTTGTTCCACTCCACCAATGCCTTCATCACCACTATCTGGGCAATGATGGTAAAGGCAGGATAATTATTTGAACCAAACCGGTGTGGGTATCAGCAAAGGCAACAACAAACATGAGCGAGGGGAGGGGGCACATGGGAAAAGGGTTTTTGTTTTATTACTAATGATGACAATAATAATAATGACAAGAAGAGACATACTGAGGGTAATAACAGCCAATATAAAAACCAGCAATGGTAATAATAGTTATGAAAATGATAACCTTTTTACAAATTGTGATTCCATTTGCTAGGATGATTTTCTTTGGAATGGTGTTAACATAGCATAGCAGGTACCTACAAATGCAAACTGCAGTTTTTAATGGTAGTTGGAGTAAAAGGTGTTGGTTTTTTTTCCTCATTTCCCCAAGCATTTGTATTTACAAAAATTTTTACAGTATCATTGGTTTGGTAACCATATGTGATTTTGTATTTATTCATTCAACACTCACATGATTCAAAGGGGGTGACAAAGAGAAAGGGAAATCTTTACCATATGCAAAGGGGGGCACCAGGGGAGATGAAGTTGTAAAATAATAGTGATGTTATCACTAATAGTTATGACATTAATGATACTAAGGATAATAAGGTAAATAATGAATACAAGGAAAGGGGGAAATCTTTACATTTTTGTCTCCCTCGCTACAACCTCCCCAATTGGCTCCAACCCACCAAAGCCCTCATGACCACCTTTAACGATGGTACAGGCAGGACAAATGTTTGAACCAACCAGTTGGGGTAGCAGCAAGGGCAACAAACCATAAGCACAGGGGTCACAGGGGAGATGAAGTTGTAAAATAATAATGATGATATCAATAATACTTTTAAAATTAATGATACTAAGGATAATAAGGTAAATACTGAACACAAGGAAAAGGGGAAATCTTTACATTTTTGTTTCCCTCACCACACTCCCACCAATTGGTTCCACTCCACCAATGCCTTTCATGACCACTAATGATGGTGTAGGCAGGATAAATGTTTGAAACAACCAGTGGGGGTATTAGCAAAAGCAACAAACCATAAGCAAGGGGGGGGGGGGCGGCACAGGGGAGATGAAGTTGTAAATTACTAATGATGATATCAGTAATACTTATAAAATTAAAGATACTAAAGATAATAAGGGTAAGATAAAGATAGTAATAATAATGATAATAATAATAGTAATAGTAATAATAATAATAGTATGATAGATACGTGGTTCTCTTTACTAAAGTGATAATCTTAGTAGTGGTGGTAGTATAGCACCACAAGTGCATTTAAAGCAAACATTCCATTATTAGTAATTGGAAAAGGGAGGAGTTGCTTTTCTTTTCTCGTTTTTTCTTTTCCCCCTTATCTATAACGGTTGAAACCATCATTTTGAAACAAAATAATACAAGCATTTATACTTCCACTATTCTTTACATAAGGGATTTTCCATTGGTCTTTTGACCATATATGATCTTTTTAATCATTCACTCTCAGTTTCTTCTTTCTTTCTCGCACTCATGTATACCAAATTTGTAATACAATAAGGAAGAATACATATGATTTACTCTGGAAATAGTTGTGATATTTTGTGTGTGTACATAAAGGAGATTAAGTGTGTGTTATATGTGTGGTGTTTGTATCTGGCAAAATTTCTGCAGGTCCATATAAGTTGTCTGTAGTATGAAAGTGCTACAAGTAGTTTTGTATGTATGTCCTTAGCTGTCTTTGGTATAGTATTGAGAAAAATTGCTTTATATTTGTCGGTTTGTTTGCCTGTGTGCGTTTGTATGAGGTGTTTGAGTGTTGCGCGTGTGGTAGTAATTGTTGGACATGTATAATAAATGTGTTCCTCTGTCTCTTGTGTGTTGTTCCTACATAATTGACATTGTTTGGATATGTATGCTTCTACCTGTGTTGTGGGGGTCATACTGTTAGTTAGTTAGTTAGTCGACAGATCATCCTCATTGCACATCGAACCATTCAGTCCATAAGTGCTCGGATCCCCTCCTCAGCAAATCCCGCAACGTGTAGCGGCTAACGACGCCAGTTCTGTGTTGGTTTATCAATCTTCTTTGGCTTCCTGCGTAGTGTTCTTGTTTGGCCACCCCTCTTTTAATTTGCTGCTCTCGCAGTCTGGCCATTGTTATAGATTCACAGTCATCACTTGGTTCTCGCAAAAGTCTTACTTCTCGTAGAACATTCAGAATGTCGGCCTGGTCCATGGCGCGTCCGCCCTCCACAGTAGCCTCACCTGCGAGCTTGTCAGCCCGCTCATTTCCTTGTACTCCCGCATGCCCTGGCACGAAGATGAAACTAATCTTTGCCAGTCGAGACCGCTCCAGAGGCAGCAACCATTCTCTTCGGAGCGACCCCTCCTCTATCCTCTTGATCATGTTCATTGAGTCGCTAAGGAAACAAGCCCTAGTGAATGTCTGTGTCTCGAGCCATGTTATTGCTTTACTTACTGCCATGACTTCCATGGTCAGGCTACTTGTGGTTTCAGTGAAAGCACCAGAGTCCTCCTTCACAATTCTCCCTCCGGCCCGAGCTGTAAAGGCCCATGAGCTTCTCACATGTCGGACGACCGATCCATCTGTGTAGATGACCGCGTCACCGTCTAGCGAATTCTCGAAAATCAACGCTTGTACTTCAGCCTCAACAGCAGCCGGATTTTCTTGTCTTCATTTTCTATCTAGTTGGATGCAAACTGAAAAGGATGTGCAGAAGTCTGTTGGCACTTGCACCCACTCCTCGATAGGTTCTAAGTCCTCAAGTGAACACACCTGTTGAAGAATGTCTTCGGCTTGACCCATCCACAACCGTCCTCTTTTTAACCTGCTGCCCTTCACCTTCCTAATTTCACTATGAAGTGGATGTTGTGTGTTTGCGTTAATTCTGAGGTAGGCGCGTGCCCTGCAACCTTGTATTCTCTCTTCAATGGTTGGAAAATCAAGAAGGTAGCGCATCGCCCTGCATGCTGTATCTCTTGTACATCCAAGAATAATGCGCATAGCTTCATTCTGCATCCTTTCCATCCTTTCTATCTGCTTATGGCTGAGAGTCAGGATTGCCATTGCATACTCCAAAACAGACATGACCAGCCCCTCGTACAGAAGACATAGATGGCGCTGCTCACCGTTTGCTGCCGCCATCACCCGCATCGCCTCCAAACCCCGCTTGGCCTCTGTTATCACTTGGTCTATGTGCACATTATAAGCAAGGCTTCGATAAAACCGTATCCCCAGGTAATTCATTGCCTGCGTTCTTTCCACCGTCTCTGAACACAGCATTACAGTTGGTGTTGGAGTGTTGACAATATGATTATTCAACGAGAACCAAGTCACTGTTGCCTTTGTTGGGTTGACCATTGCCCCAGCTTCATCACACCAAGTACTTATGCGATTGAGTTCGGTTTGTAGTTCCACAGCAACCTCCTCTCTATCCTTACCCTGACGATACACTAAAACATCATCGGCATATGACAATGTCCTGCCAGGTCCAGTGATCTGCTCACTGGTGATTCTCACTGTGTAGGCGTTGAACAGTACCGGAGATAATGGTGATCCCTGTGGTAGGCCAGGATATATTGTTGTTGGTTCCGAAGTCCAACTGCCACGTCTAACTGCCCCCCCCCCCTAGATGGGGGTCATACTGTATAACTCTCTATATGTGATTTCCTTAGCTTTTGGAGTTATGTGTTTGTTGTGTACGGTTGAAAAGGTGCATGTGAAGTCAGTCATGAAGTATTTGTGTCCTCTTTTAATCCTAAGTCTTAGTGATGGTGCTTGTTCTCTAACAAAATGTTTGTATATTGTGTGCGTTGTTTGCTGTATTAACTGTTCATGTCCTTTTATTGCCTGTATGCATGTCTGATACAATGTTGGCAGTCTTCCCTGGTAGTGTGCAGTTGCATTGTTAAGAGGTGTGACATGTTTGATGTTGTGGCCTATGTAGTATAGTGCTAGTCTGTTCTGTTCTGGGTGTCTGATGATTTTACCTATGTGACTGATTCTAAGTGACAGTATTTTTGTCTGGATGTCCTGTAGTGCAATCCCTCCTTGTTTCTTGTCTTGTATGAGAGTTTGTGTTGAATGCTGTGTATTGTGTTGGTGAAGATGAAGCGTCTGATTTGTTTGTTTATGTTTGTGATGGTCTGTTTGGGGGGTCCAGTACCTTCGCTAAATATATTATTTTGGGTAATATTTATGTGTTGACTATTGTGCTTCTACCAAATATTGTGGATGTCTTGTACCTATACCTGTGTAACATGTCTGTGATCTGTTCGGTCAGTGCGTGCCATGTCTGTCTGTGTGTTTCTGTGGGATCACATGGAAATGTGATCCCATACAGCTTCATGGTGTCTATGTGTTTCAGATCTGGAGGGAAATCAGCCTTTTGTTTCCACTTTCCCAGACCCATTATCTGTGATTTCTGTACATTAATTTTGGCTCCACTGCCTTTTCCAAAATGGGTAAAGGTGTGTAGTATATTCCTTATTGATGTGTTGCTGGTGGGAAAGAAGGCAGTGTCATCTGCATAGGCGATGTGCTTCTGCTCTCCTATCCCATGCAGGAAGGTTCCTTTAATACTAGTGTCTTGCCTTATCTTCTCTAATAAAGGTTCTAGGGTGAGCACATAAGGAGTGGTGATAAGGGACATCCCTGTCTTACAGATCTCGTGAGCCTGAAGCTAGCTGTCAGTGAATGGTTCACCAATACTCTGCTCTCGGGATTTTTATACAAGATCTGTATCCACTGCCTGTAATATTCTCCTATGTTACAAAGTTCTAGTGTCCTATGCAGGTATGGGTGGGAAATTCTGTCGAAGGCCTTCTTTTGATCCAAGGATAAGATGGAGGATGGAAGTCTTTCCCATGTGTGTAGTTGATTATGTCTCTAATGAGGTGTGTGTGGTTGTGTATATTTCTGTCTTTGACACTGCACTGTTGGTCTGGGTGTATTAGTGTTGGCATGAAAGGTTTAAGTTTGTTGGTGAGTGCTTTGGCGAGTATCTTGTAGTTTGTGTTGAGTAAGGACATTTGTCTGTAGTTCTTCAGTTGTGTTTTGTCAGTTTTATCTTTGCATATGAGTGTAATGTAAGACATGTTGCAGCTTTCCGGGAGATTTTTTTGTCAAAGGCTTCCTGATAGACGTTGAGGAGAAGATTGCCTAGAATAGGGAAGAAGTGTTGGTAGAATTCTACTGTCAAACCGTCTGGTCCTGGAGTTTTGTCTTTGTTTAGTGTGCTTAGTGCCTGTGTTATGTCTGTCAGTGTCAGTTCTGTGTCCAGTGTGTCTCTGTCTGTGTCAGATAATTTCTTTGTGTACTGTAAGAAGTTGTCTTGTATCTGTGTGTCGACTGTCTCTGCTGTGAATAGTTGTGTGTAGTGTTGTTGGAAAGCAGTCTCTATGTGTGGTGTTTCTGTCTGCATGTTTACTTGCATGTAAGATATGTTGCTTTTTTGTCTGTTACGTTGTACGTTCTGTTCTGTTGCTAAATATTGCCTCGTAGCTGTCTCTTGTGTAATTGTGTTGAGTTTTGTTCTGAGAAGAGCACCCAGATATCTGTGTTGTTGGTGTTCTTCTAGTTGTGCTTCTAGTGTGTGTAAGTGATGTGCATCTCTGTCTCTTTGTTTTGTTAGTCGTATGGCTGTCTGTATGATACGATCCTGTCTTAGTCTGTCTTTGTGGATCATGGTTGCTAGATGTTGTGTTCTGCTTCGTATGGTGTTTTTCAATAAGTCCCAGTATTGTGTGATGTTCTCAGTCGGTATATTGTCTGTGTACGTGTGGATGAGCTGTGTCATATATTTTACATATTCTGAGTGTTCCAATAGTGAATTATTGAACTTCCAGTGAGGTGACCTTTTGTTTGGCTGCGTGTTTGTGTTGTTTGTGCTGATGTGTGCTAGTATACCTTTGTGGTCTGTGTAATCTAATGTTTCCCGTAGGTGTTTGGTTTGTATGATGTGATGTGTTGCGGGCGTGTAAATCCGGTCTAATCTAGATGACCTGTTGTGTGTTTTGTTTGTCTATGTCGTTTCTCTACTGTCGGGGTGTGTATGCCTGAATGCGTCTGTGAGGTTGTGTGTATCGATGATATTTCGTTGTGTGTCAAGTTGATGTAAGCTGTCCCTGCCGGCTCTCCTCAGCTGTGTTCTCACCTCCCCACCCACCACGTCTAAATCTTCAAGAACACAATTGTAATCACCGGCAAGAACAATATTTTGTCCCCTGTATGTCTGTGTTAGTAAGTCGTCTAAATGTTCATAAAATAGGGGTTGATAATTGTAGTTAGGTGGTGTGTATATGTTCACAATGACAAATGAGTGTGTGTCGTTTTTAACTTGAACTTTGGAAATTCTACCATGTGGGTCTGTGTGTGTTCTAAAAATAGTCCACGTGTCGGAAATTTGGAGAATGGCTGTTCCTGACCCTACGTTATGTTTCGCCAAACTGAAACACGAATTTCTTAATCCTAACCGTGTCACTAATTCTGCTGCTTCAAAGTCTGTTTTGATGTTAGTTTCTTGTAATAAAATGAGGTCTGGCTTGTGTTTGTGTATGAGTGTGACTATGTGTTTTAATGTCATTCTCATACCACGGATATTTAAGCTAATTATACACACATCGTCAGCCATATTAAAAATAAATTTTAAACAACATGGTGGTTAAATTTAAGTGATTACCTTTATCTTTTCTGTGGTACCTCAATTCTCGGTTTTGTCTTCGGTTTTGATAATATTTTTGTGGTTTTCGTTCTCCTCGTGGTCTTCGTCGGTGTCTTCGTCAGTGTTGATGAAAAGTGGTCCTTCATTGTCGCTGTTTTTATTTTGTTTTGTAGCAGCTTTCTTGTATGGTTTGGAAGGAGAAGGGGAAGATCTTCCCTCCTCTTCTCTTATATCTTTGTTGCTTGAGGAATTTCTTCTCTCTGCCCACTGTCTTTTTCTGCCGTTGTTGACGATTTGGAAACCGTCGTCGTTGGTTTCCTGTGAAGTTGTTGTTTGATTTTCTACGGCTGGCTTCGTGGTCACCGGTCTGCCAGTTACTTCGACGACATCTTGGACAGCGTTGTTTTGCTCTGTGTGGGCCTTCCCCATGATTGCCGGGAATTCCTCTTGTGCTAGTTCAGATGTTTTCTTATTATTGTCTTTCTTCTGCCGCCTTGTCGGGCATTTGTTAGACCAGTGATCGTCTAGGCTGCAAAATGGACATTGGGTCCGGCGACCGGGCATAGAGAACATTATGCGGTGGTCGCCTGTTATTTTCCCTGGCGCCGTGATCTTTTTTTTTTTAGTGCAGCACCGGTTTTGTGGGGGTGCACAGCACGCCCCACTTAAGAAATGGACTGGAGAACTTAGTGACAGCTGGCAAGATCGAAGGGAACAGACCAAGAGGAAGACCGAGAGGAAAATACCTGGATGGCTTGGCCACATGGCATGGACGAGACAGGAACACTGAGCTGATCCACGACTCTGGTGATCGAGTGAAATGGCGAATCATGACCGCCCACGCTTTCCGGCATGGCACATGATTGATTGCTTGATCCGGTTAGAAAGACTGCTTGTGAAAAAATAGTCAAAAAGATGTATACGTTGTGAAGAGAAACCAGAGTAAACCTAACTTCTATTTAGACAGACGCGGCCTAGCAGATAAAGAAATAAATAATTTACTAAACAATATATATTACACAACAATTTAGTGTCTGAAATTTCAAATAATAATCAAAACTGTGTAAAGCTTTTATAATGGTAACATTCACTTGAAACCGTCCAAAATATAAATACAATTGTTACAGGAATAAACATATGCTTGTCTTGCAAAATAGCTATCGGTACAAGTATAGTGAAATCTATAATTGTTCCCCTTGATTGCTAAAGCAGAAAGAAATATGATTTCAACTTAGATGAAATTATGTCCCTTGTATTAAAGAATAATAACATAGTTGCATATCCTTTACAGGGCGTCGCATCAACACCAATATTTTTTACTGTTGTGATCACTTGGCAAGTTTACGCTCAGTAGTTTTCCATTGCTTTCTGAACAACCGGCACCCATGCCATTTTGTAAAAAACAACGCATGGCGGTTTGCTGCAGCTGACTTTCAAAAGCGTGTATGTGGGAACTGCTCCCGTAACTTCCTCGCCTCGAAGGCAGAAAAAAAAAATATTCGTACTAATAAATCATTCTGTTCACGATATCTTTTTTAAAGTTGGTGTTTAGCTTGTCCTATGATGTCCACATTTTTTTTTTCTCTTTAAGCTTTTCTAGAAGCTTTGCTGCATTTGATTGTTTTTGTTTGCATGATTATAATTGATTATATTATGTATTATAACATCGTTTTGCATATCTGCATCTCCACTTTCCATTTGCTTGTTCATTGTCCAGGTTTATGTACCACCCATACAGTAGTGGTATATGTATTCCAATTCCAATGTTCAAAACAAAAATTTAAAATTCGGCCTCATTCAACCTGCTTCCTCAGCTGTGGTTATTGTTGAGGTAGATGGTTTTTGTGAGTTCGTTCATCCTAATTCTTGTCTTGTGCGCTCTTACGAATGAGTCTTATCTCGGACTGGTTACGTAGCGTTTGTGTCTGTGACGTCAGCAGAGGGATCGGTCAGCGGCTGTCCTTTGTGCATGTTTCCTCTTATGGTTTTCTTTGTTGGCGCAGGCTACTGGCTTGACTTGTTGCAGTCCTTAAAAGGACTTTTTACTTGGTATTTTTGCCTTCTCATTTGTGAATTAACTGTAGAAGCTTTTCAGTGTGATATGCCTCCTTGCGCTTTCTTTCACTTTGCTTTCCGCGCTTGAGTTCATGCTGTCTTTTGATTGCTTCCTCCATGGTCAGCCATGGGATGATTTCTCCGTCTTCTATGTAGTATTGCCATGTGTATTCATCTGTGAGTTTTAAATCTGGCACTGTGGCGGTACGGCGGGGCATTGGTTTCCCGTTGAGTTTCTTATACTTCTTTTCTTTTTCTTCCATGCGCTTTCTGTATTCCTCACACTTAAGTTCGTATTTCCTCGTTATCTCAGGGAACAATATTCCTGGCCTCGGGACGTCCTCTATGCCGACGTCAGGGTGCTCATCTCGGTTTTCTTCGGATGTCTGGTGGGATATTGGCTTCCCTTTGAATGTTTCGGGCATCGTGGTTGGGCTGCTGGTTTTGGCTCGTGGTTCAGGCTCGGTCAATTGGTTTTCATCCTGCGAGTATTTCCATTTCAGCTTTCTGTAGTTCTCGCTCTAATTTAATGGTTTGTAGGATCTCTTGGTTCTCCTTCTTAATCAGTGCCATACGTTCTACTTCTTGCTTGATGTTTTGCTGAATCTCCTTCATTTCCGCGAGTAGTTTTTCATTGTCATTATTCGGGGTCGGCGTCAGCAGTGCCTTGACTTGTCTCTTCAACTCGTATATCTGTTTTTGAAGTTGATCTCATCGGCTTGTGCTATACCCGTGGCTGTCTCGCCCCTTCGCATTGCTTCCTTGACTGATGACTTCGTGGTAGTTGCGATCTTTAAGGCGTCTCTGTGTCGTTGCAGGTACGGACAGCCCAAGTATCTTTCTCCATGCTTGCCCAGGCAGTTGCCGCATTTTCTTTTGTTGTTAGGGGCTCTGAAGTCCGTGTCCAGCTTGGCCAGCGGACACTCCTTGAAGGCGTGGTGATCGGCGCAGTAACGGCAGATTTCTGTCTTCTGCGGCATATTGCTCTGCTGTGGCCGGCCCTCTGACATCTGGAACATAGGTTGACTCTAGGGATGAATTTCTCTGGCTGCTGTATTCTGTTGTTGATTGATACTGTTATCGGCATCTCGCTGCCCTCCGATATCACCACCGCCAAGGGTGTAGGTATCTTGGAGTAGGTGAGGAGCCGCTCCGCCTTCATGAATCAAATGTGCGGATTCTCTTCTCGTAGCTGTTTCAGGATTTCTTCGTCTGTCAGCTCCACTTGAATCCACTTGACGACCCATCGGACTGTTTTTGAGTCGGTGTTTTCGACTCTGGTGTCTTTCTCCTCCTTCTTCTCTGCTGTCTTGGTTCTTGACTGTGTTGGGCTGTCAATCTTCTCCCTCGTAGTAGCTTCAGTAATAGTTGTAGTATCAGGCTCTTTGATGCGGCTAGCAGGTAGGCTCTCCACGTTCTTCTTCTTGTTGTCGGCTCCCATGCTGCACATCTTAGCTACAGCGTGTTTCTTGTTGTTGGACTTTCTACGTGACATTTTCCCGCGAATCAGGCTTCTTGACAGAATAAGGTGACTTGACTTGCAGTGCGAATGTGACCACGGTTATATGTCTGTGTATAATATATATATATATATATATATATATATATATATATATATATATATATATATATATATATATATATAGTGGCGTCACTGGGGTTGGTGTCAACCTAGTGCGGTAAACTCTTGGTGTCACCCCTCTAGACTTTCACCATGGTCTTCTTCCGAGTGTTCCTGTACCATATATAATCGCATATAGTAATGTTTGTAAAATACGTCAAAAACTTAATAAGGACATAAGAAAGAAAACAAATTGAACAATATAACTTCAATACTTCAGGTAAAACATAAATAAAGAATTTCGACAAACTCGGACAAAGTTAAATTTTTGTTATTTTGCTATGTTTGCTTTGTCAAATTTGCAATTTTTTAATTTTGGTGTCACCCCTTGATGGTGTCACCCGGTGCGGCCCGCACCCCCCGCACCCCCCTAATGACGCCCCTGTATATATATATATATATATATATATATATATATATATATATATATATATATATATAGACTAGCTGACCCAGCACGGCTTCGCCCAGCTCCTGGCGGGGATCTATCTATCTATCTATCTATCTATCTATCTATCTATCTATCTATCTATCTATCTGTCTGTCTGTCTGTCTGTCTGCCTACCCGTCCGTCTATTCCTTCATCCCTCCCTCTCTATCTATCTATCTATCTATCTATCTATCTATCTATCTATCTATCTATCTATCTATCTATCTGTCTGTCTGTTTGTCTGCCTGCCTGCCTACCCGTCCGTCCGTCCGTCCGTCTCTCCCTCCCTCCCTGTCTGTCTGCCTGCCTACCCGTCCGTCTATCCCTCCATATCTATCTATCTATCTATCTATCTATCTATCTATCTATCATCTATCTATCTATCTATCTATCTATCTATCTATCTATCTATCTATCTATCTATCTGCCTGTCTGCCTGCCTGCCCGTCCGTCTATCCCTCCCCCTTCCCTATCTGTCTGTCCCTCCCCCTCTCTCTCTATCTGTCTGTCTGTCTACCCGTCCGTCCATCTATCTCTCCGTCTATCCCTCCCTCCCTCCCTGTCTGCCTGTCTATAGATATCTATAGATCGGCCAAGCAAACGGAAAAACAAATCCTTCGATATCTAGCTGACCCGGCCGGCTTCGCCCAGCCCCTGGTGGGGATCTATCTATCTATCTGTCAATCTATCTGCCTGTCTGCCTGCCTGCCTCCGTCCAACGTTTACGTGTTCGGCCTCTTTCTCTGTTTCCCTCTGGTTTGTACATCATTACTTGACTGCGGGGTAATTCAAAAGTTTCGCTCCCATATCCAAAATAAATCCATTATTTTTAATGAAAACTGTATTTATCAGCTACACGACTTTAGATAACTTCTTTAAACATAAAAAGATGAGTTAGAAAGTTTTCACGTATTTAAAATAGATTCATTATTTTTATGAAAACTTTGAAAATACCTGAAAGATTTTATCATTATATATTATCACACATATGCCTGTAGACAACTGTAGATAAACATTTTATAAAACTTTGAGTAAAATACAACAATTATTTAAATTACGTATATAGCATTCGTACTAAAACTTATGTCCCTTGATATAACTTTCTTAAGTTAAGTCCCCTCGTTATATATTAGTTATATAATCTTCTTCTTCTTCTTCTTCTTCTTCTTCTTCAGCGTTCCGAGCCATTGAGTTTCTTTGCTGCAAATACAATCCGTCTCCATTCGTCTCTCTGGTGGACCTTCTCTTGCCAGTCGTTGATTCCAAGTGTTTGTAGGTCTGTACATGTATTATCTCTCCACCGCCTTCTTGGTCTACCTCGGGGTCTACGGTCATTTATTTCCTGAGTGTTATATAATGTAATCCAAAAATTAAATTTTATTACGTAAATAGCTGTTTGCAAACTAACAAACTATGACAGTTGGCTGAGCGGGAATGGGAAGTTGACGTGTAGAAAATTTCATCTAAATCGGATGGACCGTTCGCAAACGCATAAATCACATACATACATAGATACAGATAGACATACAGACATCACATTATATATATATATATATATATATATATATATATATATATATATTGTATATTTCTTCACAGTACCCCTTGCATATTTTTATTATATCCTTGCTTTCTGTTAAAGTGTTCCATGTTGAGTTTCTTGGGTCTTGGGATGCATAATGTGATAACAAGCTTCCCCTTG
Organism: Cepaea hortensis; assembly: GCA_963921405.1. Taxonomy (NCBI): domain Eukaryota; kingdom Metazoa; phylum Mollusca; class Gastropoda; order Stylommatophora; family Helicidae; genus Cepaea; species Cepaea hortensis. The sequence goes on along the minus strand of OY992889.1, from coordinate 77,606,173 downwards.
CTTCTCAAATTCACATGGCTATGGACTACATCCACAGCCTTCAGATCCTTTTGGGCTGCCAAGGTAAATGGACACCCTGCTCTGTGGTATTCTGGCTAACAGCAACCCAGAGGTGTCCACTTATCCCAGTGGTAACTCGGGGATACTAGCATATGCTAGCTCAGTGTTTTAAAGTTGGCACAACCAGTTTTTACACATCACCTTTTCCTAAAATAGAACGTCAGGTGTACTTGGTGTACTTTCAAGTACCTATTTATAATTTGGTGCACTGTCAGGTATCTATTTATGACTCAAAGCACTTTAAAGTATCTATTTATGATTTAATACTGTGCTGGGCGCCTATTTTTGTCTCAATGTACTTTTAAATACCTATTTATAATTTAGTGCACTACAGGATACCTATCTATGACTCGGTGCACTGCCAGGTACCTATTTCTGACTTGATGCAATTTCAGGTACATACTTATGAATCCATGATGCCACAATATGGGCTGAACTTTTTATGACAGTCAACTGGTGACAGTTTTCCCTATCAGTGCTACCATTTAGTATACACCAAGCACTCATGAGGGATACACTGACCAACTACAGGGTGTATTTTTAATGAGTGGGTTTTTTTTTGTTGAAAATATTGTCATTCCATGTTTTGTATTTACTTTTTATGTTGCATGAACTCCACAGAGGGAGAATACAAAACTTGGAACGACAATATTTGCAGACACTGCACAGTCATTAAAAATACACCCTGTATTACTCTGTGCATCCAGGCCTACAAAATGTGATGGCCCTGTCACATCACTGACCCATAACAGAAAACTGCTTCGGGACAAATTTATATTTATTTTAAACTACCCCCACACACAAACTTGACACTTACTTACAATTGTATATTGTTTTATTTGAATTCAGATGAATTAAATTTTATTTATTTCACATAATTTGTACACTTAAGGACATGTGATATCTCAGGAAGCATTAAAACTTCCTGCTTATGGGTCTTCCAGAGCAGAACCATACAATGTAGCAACAGGATGAAAACATTACATTTTCTTATACAGTACTACATTTGTGCTTACAATTCAGATGTGCTTCTCGACAAGATTCAGTTATTGTGTACATCATCATCATCATCGTCGTTATCGTGTGCCTTACTACCTGGCATTGGCTTCTCCCCTGTGCTTTCTAGCAGCATATATTAAGGCAAATACTGGAACATGCTCTTCTCTCTGTGCTTTCTTCTGTCGCTTTTCCCATTAGTTTTACCAGTTGTTGCAATGTGTTTTTATCTTCTCATAACAGAGGGTGGGGAACGCTAGCACAAACTGGTTCGAATCCCAAACACAGACTGTGTGGATGTTTACAAAAAAGAAAATGATGGTGAATGGTCTTCCTAGGGTAGTGCTTTGGATGTCTAGCCTTTTCAGACAAAGGTGAAAGAGAGGTTCATTGTGTATGTGAATAATCCCTTGAGAGTTGGACATAAAAATGAGAGCAAGCTGAAGAGGTCACTATACAAGTGAAATTTAACAATTAGAAAATTTTACAATTAGAAATCCACCAACACCAATACAAGATGTAAACCTTCCAATTAGAAAGTCACCAACACCAACACAAGATATAAACTTTCCAATTAGAAAGTCTCAAAGACAAGATGTAAACCTTCCAATTAGAAAGTCTCAAAGACAAGATATAAACTTTCCAATTAGAAAGTCTCAAAGACAAGATATAAACTTTCCAATTAGAAAGTCACCAACACCAACACAAGATATAAACTTTCCAATTAGAAAGTCTCAAAGACAAGATGTAAACCTTCCAATTAGAAAGTCTCAAAGACAAGATATAAACTTTCCAATTAGAAAGTCTCAAAGACAAGATGTAAACCTTCCAATTAGAAAGTCACCAATGCCAATATAAGATGTAAATCTTCCAATTAGAAAGTCACCAACACCAAGACAAAAAATAACAGAGCAATCTGAAGAGGTCACTGTTCAAGTTGAATTCCACAATTAGGAAACTTACCAATTAGAAAGTTACCAACACCAATACAAGATGAAAACCTTCCAATTAGAAAGTCACTAACACCAATACAAGATACACACCTTCCAATTAGAAAGTCACTAACACCAATACAAGATACACACCTTCCAATTAGAAAGTCACTAACACCAATACAAATGTAAACCTTCCAATTAGAAAGTCACTAACACCAATATAAGATATAAACCTTCCAATTAAAAAGTCACAAAGACAAGATGTAAACCTTCCAATTAGAAAGTTACCAACACCAATATAAGATGTAAATCTTCCAATTAGAAAGTCACCAACACCAATACAAGATGTAAATCTACCAATTAGAAAGTTACCAACACCAATACAAGATGTAAACCTTTCAATTAGAAAGTTACCAACACCAATATAAGATGTAAATCTTCCAATTAGAAAGTCACCAATACAAGATGTAAACCTTACCAATTAGAAAGTCACCAACACAAGATGTAAACCTTACCAATTAGAAAGTCACCAACACAAGATGTAAATCTTCCAATTAGAAAGTCACCAACACCAATACAAGATGTAAACCTTACCAATTAGAAAGTCACCAACACCAATACAAGATGTAAACCTTACCAATTAGAAAGTCACCAACACCAATACAAGATGTAAACCTTACCAATTAGAAAGTTACCAACACCAATACAAGATGTAAACCTTACCAATTAGAAAGTTACCAACACCAATATAAGATGTAAATCTTCCAATTAGAAAGTCACCAATACAAGATGTAAACCTTACCAATTAGAAAGTCACCAACACAAGATGTAAACCTTACCAATTAGAAAGTCACCAACACAAGATGTAAATCTTCCAATTAGAAAGTCACCAACACCAATACAAGATGTAAACCTTACCAATTAGAAAGTCACCAACACCAATACAAGATGTAAACCTTACCAATTAGAAAGTTACCAACACAAGATATAAACCTTCCAATTAGAAAGTCACCAAGACAAGATGTAAACTTTACCAATTAGAAAGTCACCAAGACAAGATGTAAACTTTATACCAATTAGAAAGTCACCAACACAATACAAGATGATTATCATTCACCAACACAATACAAGATGATTATCATTTTGTAGAGAGATCAGAATAAATCACTATTCTATGCCTCAGAACTGGTCACAATCGATTATGAAACCACACGTATACACAATCTTAGATTGACAAATTAGCCATGTGTACGTGTGGATTGTCACCCTAAGCAGCAGATCATGTACTCCAAAACTGCCCCAAATACGACATATCAAGGCAAACCTTATGGCCTAGAGAAACAAAAGTAAAAGATAAACTTTAAGGAACTAAAAAACGACAGTAAAGTTTAAATAAGAGACTTCATTCCAGATATAGACAAAAACATTTAACATATTAAAATGTAAAAAAAGTAAATTATCTTGGATCACATATCCTAGGTATGAATACCAAATTTGGATACAGACTGTCAGATAGTGTGTAGATACACTTTATATCCACCTGTTTAAACAGCCCCATAAAACATTTACTTGAACAAAAGATCAACTGATCACCTTTTGTGTGTGTGACCAATTAAAGGGTATATGATTTTTTATCAACACTTAGATCATTTTCAACGCAGGAATAAAATACTAAGACTAAAACATAGTGTTCTGAACAATTCAAATTCAAATGTTGAATTCTTAAAGGAGAGACGGTCTGTATTTGAGGCCGAAGTATCCATGTAAGGCCATGTATTATCCATAATAAAGGCCGACCAGTAGTTTTTACAATACTGTTTGTTACCTTCTTCCCTGGAAATAATTTTTGAATGTATTCCCTTTACAATAAACCACTTATCTTCAAACTCTAACATATATTAAAAACTCTAACTCTTTATAAAAGCTCAAAGTGAGAAAAAGATTCTGCCCCAAATAGATGAAACCCATCATATTCTTTAAGTGTAAAATAAAAAACACACTCCTTTAATATTACTATTATAATTTCTAGAGATATTAACATAAACTGGTATATACAGTGGATGGTTTTAGGATCAAAATAACAACAAAGTCAAAGTTTCTAAATGGGAACTATAATAAAGGGTGTATTTATAAGGACTTTTAAAATTCATGTTCACACCTCTGCCAAAGGAGCTTAGAATATTAAGATAATCACACAACAATTCTTATGAGCCATAAGACAAAGCTTTTAGTGAGAACAGAAAGAGTAAGAAACAAGATAACCAGAAATTAGTCATGAACAACGTGAATTTGTAGATGGAAAGGGCATAAAAAATGCCATGTATATTCTCAGGACACTATTAGAAAAAGTAAAAACAGATCTATACTTATGCTACAGAGACTACACAAAAGAGTTTGACAGTGTGAAAAATGAGGGTATAAACTACTGGAACAAGTAAACACTGATGATAATGAAGTGTGAATGATAAAGAGTATATATATATTGGTTATAGAGAACTGCTATAATAATCTGCAGCCATTTAGAAATATTTCAATACATATAGAAGACTGTTCAGACTAGGATGTGTATTGTTCCCTGATTTGGTCATAATATAAATAACTTCCGATACGCTGATGACACTTGTCTTGATAGCAATAAGTCAAAGTAGAGATGTGGAAAATGATAGACAGTGGTTGCAGAAAGTGAAAAACAAAGAAACGGATAAAGCCTAAATTTAAATTAAAGTCAATGGTATTCATTTGGGGCAAATACAAAAATTAAAATATTTAGGCATATGGATAACATCAGATGGAAGATGTATCACAGAGGTAAAGAACTTAACATGACAAACAAAATTCCATTTTCACTGAATTTAATCACATGAGAATGCAATAAATCCGCCATTGGAGGTTAGAAAAACATTTATTGAATGTTACACAGAGCCAGTTTTAACATACGGATATAAATCCTGGACTATTAGTAAACAAGTAAAAAATACCCTGGTGCCTCAGGAGATGTGGTTTTATGGAAGAATCCTGAAAATTCATTGGACTCTCAAAATGAGTAATTTTATTGGTTTGCAAGAGGCTAAAATACAAAGACACCTTACCACAATCATCAGAAAGAGGTAGTCATCATGTTTGGACCACATTATGAGTAGATTAAAACTGGACCGTGTGACAACCGGAATGATTTATTGAAAGAGAGATAGAGAAAGACAACGGGAGAAGACTCTTGACAGACTTGTTCTAGATCATAGAATGGTACCAGCACACAAACTGATACATGCTGCTGGAGATCTCAAGATGTGGAGAATCATGATCATCCATGCCTGTCAGCAAGGCACTTATATTGAAATAAAACACACACCCTCATTTATGGATGCATACATGCATGTACATCCACCACCACAGACCTACTGTTGACATAAGAATATATTATATATAATGCATGCATACAAGACACATCGTCAATTATTCCACAATTATGGAGTTGTATTCAGTCAAGGCTTGTCAATGGTCATCATGTCAGAGAGGACCACCTTCCTGTACTTGCCCTCCAACTCCTTCATGTACTTGAACTGGTGAGCAACATGGAAACCCCTGATTGACTCCTCCTGGAACAAGTTCATCAATACAAAAACATTCATCATAAATTACTATGGTAGATCATTCAAATTACTGTGTGAATATGTGTGCTCTGTATTTCAGCTTGAAGAATTTATCTAACTACTTTCATTTATGCTGTGTCATTTCTGCAGTATGTACCTGACGAGATGCAGCGCAATACACCAGACAATAAATCGTGCAATATATTTTTTGGTCTTTGTTATTCATATTCATCAGTTTTTTCTTGTACATATATCTTTTAATTATTTCTGTCCTGAAAAATGTCAGTTTCACAATCATAGCACTTAGGCTAGCAGGAGCCAAATAAATAACTGACTGGGACTGAATGAGTTAAAGTCTGGAACTGAATGACTTAAAGTTTGGAACTGAATGAGTTAAAGTCTGGGACTGAATGAGTTAAAGTATGGGACTGAATGAGTTAAAGTCTGGGACTGAATGAGTTAAAGTCTGGGACTGAATGAGTTAAACTATGGGACTGAATGAGTTAAAGTATGGGACTGAATGAGTTAAAGTCTGGGACTGAATGAGTTAAAGTCTGGGGCTGAATGAGTTAAACTATGGGACTGAATGAGTTAAAGTCTGGGACTGAATGAGTTAAAGTATGGGACTGAATGAGTTAAAGTCTGGGGCTGAATGAGTTAAAGTATGGGACTGAATGAGTTAAACTATGGGACTGAATGAGTTAAAGTCTGGGGCTGAATGAGCTAAATTATGGGACTGAATGAGTTAAAATCTGGGGCTGAATGAGTTAAACTATGGGACTGAATGAGTTAAACTATGGGACTGAATGAGTTAAAGTCTGGGGCTGAATGAGTTAAAGTATGGGACTGAATGAGTTAAAGTCTGGGGCTGAATGAGTTAAACTATGGGACTGAATGAGTTAAAGTCTGGGGCTGAATGAGTTAAAGTATGGGACTGAATGAGTTAAAGTCTGGGGCTGAATGAGTTAAAGTATGGGACTGAATGAGTTAAAGTCTGGGACTGAATGAGTTAAAGTATGGGACTGAATGAGTTAAACTATGGGACTGAATGAGTTAAAGTCTGGGGCTGAATGAGTTAAAGTCTGGGACTGAATGAGTTAAAGTATGGGACTGAATGAGTTAAAGTATGGGACTGAATGAGTTAAAGTCTTGGACTGAATGATTTAAAGTCTGGAACTGAATAGTTAAAGTCTGGAACTGAATGAGTTAAAGTCTGGGACTGAATGAATTAAAGTCTGGGACTGAATGAGTTAAAGTCTGGGCCATGCGATATCCAGGGGTTAAACATAATTTAAATATTTTAACTCAGAAATAACTACGGCTCAAACGCAATTGGCAGATTCAGAGCCAACGAACTAAATAATGACGGAGTCCACACTGAAGAACGTTGTCAGTTATACCGCCATTTATTATCACAGAGCAGGCCTACTGTAAACATAATGAGAATAATAATAATAATAAATAATTATCTACTGATACTGGTCCTGTTATAGCCAGGGGGCACAGTATCCCTAGGATATAATAATATAATTATTCATATGTTACTGGCCATCGAATATTGACTGTCATTACCCGTCGTTCTTTCCATCTTCTACGTTCCTCCTGCCGTTTCAGACCTACCGTTACTGGGTTCGGCTGTGCCTTTGTTAATACTTCTATGACCGTTGTCCTCCTTGATCATCTCTTCCATTTCCAGTCATACTTTAATCACTAACATGATATCCCGCCAATGTTAAGCCAGCCGAGTCACATAAGTTGCCGCCTTTTAGAACTCCCAAGTTTTTTCTCCATTGTTCACCTTCTTTCATGACGTCTTTGTGTTCCGACGTAATACACCTCGATATATTAGCGCATCTGTTCTGGGATTCTTTGGTCCCTTTTGCTTACGTCATTATGCAGCACCTGCTACTTGGCAGTCTGGGACTGAATGAATGAAAGTCTGAGACTGAATGAGATAAAGTCTGGGACTGAATGAGTTAAAGTCTGGGACTGAATGAGTTAAAGTCTGGGACTGAATGAGTTAAAGTCTGGGACTGAATGAATTAAGGTCTGGGACTGAATGAGTTAAAGTCTGGAACTGAATGAATTAAGGTCTGGGACTGAATGAGTTAAAGTATGGGACTGAATGAATTAAGGTCTGAGACTGAATGAGTTAAAGTATGGGACTGAATGAATTAAGGTCTGGGATTTAATGAGTTGCAGTCTGAGACTGAATGAGTTAAAGTCTGGGACTGAATGAATGAAAGTCTGAGACTGAATGAGTTAAAGTCTGGGACTGAATGAGTTAAAGTCTGGGACTGAATGAATGAAAGTCTGAGACTGAATGAGTTAAAGACTGGGACTGAATGAGTTAAGGTCTGGGATTTAATGAGTTGCAGTCTGAGACTGAATGAGTTAAAGTCTGGGACTGAATGAGTTAAAGTCTGGGACTGAATGAATGAAAGTCTGAGACTGAATGAGTTAAAGTCTGGGACTGAATGAATTAAGGTCTGGGATTTAATGAGTTGCAGTCTGAGACTGAATGAGTTAAATTCTAGGACTAATGAGTTAAGGTCATGTCTAGAATGGAAACATTTATGATCATAACTAGGACACAGTGTCAACAAGAAAGTACTGTCCAAGACTGAAGGAGTTAAACTGTGAGACTAAATGCTTTAATGTCTGAGACTGAATTAATTAAACTCTGAGGCTGAATGAGTTATAGTAACATCTAGAATGACATTCAATATTAAATTTCCAGTTAAACTCATGACATGTTCATGACACAATTCATTCTCTCTGTCACTATTACACTCTCTCTCTGTCACTAATTCATTCTCTCTCTGTCACTAATGCATTCTCTCTCTGTCACTAATGCATTCTCTCTCTCTCTCTGTCACTAATGCCTTCTCTCTCTGTCACTAATGCCTTCTCTCTCTGTCACTAATGCATTCTCTCTCTGTCACTAATTTATTCTCTCTCTGTCACTAATTCATTCTCTCTCTGTCACTAATGCCTTCTCTCTCTGTCACTAATGCCTTCTCTCTCTGTCACTAATTCATTCTCTCTCTGTCACTAATGCCTTCTCTCTCTGTCACTAATTCATTCTCTCTCTGTCACTAATGCATTCTCTCTCTGTCACTAATTCATTCTCTCTCTGTCACTAATGCCTTCTCTCTCTGTCACTAATTCATTCTCTCTCTCTGTCACTAATGCCTTCTCTCTCTGTCACTAATTCATTCTGTCTCTGTCACTAATGCCTTCTCTCTCTGTCACTAATTCATTCTCTCTCTGTCACTAATTCATTCTCTCTCTGTCACTAATTCATTCTCTCTCTGTCACTAATGCCTTCTCTCTCTGTCACTAATTCATTCTCTCTCTGTCACTAATGCCTTCTCTCTCTGTCACTAATTCATTCTCTCTCTGTCACTAATGCATTCTCTCTCTGTCACTAATTCATTCTCTCTCTGTCACTAATTCATTCTCTCTCTGTCACTAATTCATTCTCTCTCTGTCAATAATTTATTCTCTCTCTGTCACTAATGCATTCTCTCTCTGTCACTAATTTATTCTCTCTCTGTCACTAGTTCATTCGCTCTCTGTCAATAATTCATTCTCTCTCTGTCACTAATTCATTCTCTCTGTCACTAATTCATTCTCTCTGTCACTAATTCATTCTCTCTGTCACTAATTTATTCTCTCTCTGTCACTAATTTATTCTCTCTCTGTCACTAGTTCATTCTCTCTCTGTCACTAATTCATTTTCTCTCTGTTACTAGTTCATTCTCTCTCTGGAGGAATATCAGCAGCAGAGTTGATCCAGAAAACCAAAGACAGAGATCTGTGGAGAGCTATGAACGACTATGCCAGCTGGCAGGGCACTTGATGATGATGATGATGATGATGATGACACCTCATACCATAAAAAGAGACCCTTTAATTTTTTTCAAGAGGTTAATGAAGAATATTATTTACTTCAAAAAAGAAAGTTGGGCACCAGAAAAAAGTAGTAATAAAGGAAATAGAAAAGCATCAAGTAGATAAGTAACCTGTAACAGGTCTAGCAAACTGGTAGGGAATTTACTTTATCCTAGAAACATGCTCATGAATCAAGAATGAATTTGGAGGAATGTTGCTGGTCACAGGCGTTGGAACTTCAATAACTCCTCCCAGCGGGGCCTAGCGGCGCAAGTGGAAGGCATCAAACAACAAGAAAAGTCTTAACAATTGTGGAAAATAAATGTAAAAAGTGAGCTTAGAAATATTACCTTCAGAAATATAACCAGATAAGCGAGCTTAGAAATATTACCTTCAGAAATATAACCAGATAAGTCAGCTTAGAAATATTACCTTCAGAAATATAACCAGATAAGTGAGCTTAGAAATATTACCTTCAGAAATATCACTAGATAAGTGAGCTTAGAAATATTACCTTCAGAAATATCACCAGATAAGTGAGCTTAGAAATATTACCTTCAGAAATATAACCAGATAAGTGAGCTTAGAAATATTACCTTCAGAAATATAACTAGATAATTGAGCTTAGAAATATTACCTTCAGAAATATCACCAGATCATGTGTCTGCATATGAGACAGGATGTCCTCCTGCAGTAGTCTAAAGATGGCCACGCACATGTAGACCTGGTAGTCGATGCCGATGCAGACGCACACAACCATGTAAAGCACAATGTCCTGCCAGTCTAGATAGTTCCAGAAACACTGGGTCAACCAATGCAGGCAGATCTAGTAAGTAATGGTGACAAAATGATTAAAATTAACACTGATTCAGCCCATTACTTCTATTAATAGATGATAAAATGTATACAATTTACACTGATTCAGTCTGTTACTTATAATAAAAGGTGGTAATAAATATATACAATTTACACTGATTCAGTCCATTACTTCTAAAAATAGATGACAGCATGTATACAATTTACACTGATTCAGCCCATTACTTCTAATAGCAGATTTGCTTATCATTCAATGTTGATGAAATGTCTGGTATTAGATTCTGTTTAGTTTCATTGATATCTCTCAGTCCACTTTTACATATTTACCAACATTTACAGCTAGAATCACATTAAAAAATATACTTGGTTCATTATCCTTTTGCCCTTTATCCCCCATTGAGGTATAGTCCCCAACCAACTCTCTCCAAAGTGTCCTATCCTTATCTATCCCATGCAGTATTCATGTCCTCCCCATACTAAACATTTTTCTCTATTTTTCTTCCCCGTATGTTTTTAGGTCTTCTATTTCTTTTGCGGATTCTAAACCATGGTCTTTCCACATTAGTGATTCTTTCATACCATTTTGGTCCTAAAGCACTTGTGTACATTAGAAACTTTGCTTTGTTTAAAGAAAATTAGTTGCGTATCCTTTACAGGACATCACAGTCAATCCCAGCATTTTTTGGCTGTTTGTGATTTCTAGACCAGTTTACGTTTAGTAGTCTGCCATTGCTATCTAAACAACCGACACTTATCCCATTGTATGAAACTCAATGCAACGTGGTCTGCAGCCAAATGGCCCACAGCTGTGTTTTGAACCTGGTGTGTGGAATTATGAATTGTGTCTGTAACCTCTTCGCCACAGATCCAGCTGCTTTTGCTTAAGCTGAATTTTAATTTGATGGATTTATTATGAATAATGAGCAAGCTTTGTGAGAATGATACACAGATACACTTCTGCAAACAGGAAAATGAGTTTTGTTTAGATATATAGAAAGTTACTGAAAGTGATGAGTGAATGAAAGAAGAAGAAGAACTGAAAGTAACTTAAATGGTGATTAGGTGTACACAGATTAAAAATCTGCTTACAACTTTAAATAGTGATTTATTTTTGTCCCGAAGCAGTTTTTACATCACATTTTATAAGCCAAGGTGCATGGAGGTATGGGTGGCAAATTTTCCCTTACTTAACAGGCAATGAGCTCAGACATCAAACCCTCATCTGACTGTACTTAAGACATTATCAGCGCAGTTTCAAATAGTGATTTACCAAAGTAAGTCATAGTCATGTGTGATCAACGTAATAAGGGATTTTCAGTTCTCTATGTTTGAGCAGTACGCACAATAACAGTAGCAATAAATATTACATTTGAGCAAGATTAACGTTTAAAATAAATGCTAAATAATGTATTCTTAGCAAGATTTTGCTAAGAATTATCATGCAAAGAGTGAGGAAGAAGATACAACCTGAAATAGGGGAAGAACAATGTGGGTTTGTAGAAGGAAAGGGTACAGTAAATGCTGTGTATATGCTGCGAACAGTTATTGAGCGTGCTATAGAAGTAAACAAGGATATACATCTTTGCTTTATTGACTACACAAAGGCTTTTGATAGAGTTAGACATGTCAACATGGTGGATATGCTTGCAGATCTACAAATTGATGGGAAAGACATTAGACTTATAAAAAACATATATTGGAAACAACAAGCTGCAATAAGGATTGATAATGAAGTGGGACAGTATCAGCCAATTAAGAGAGGTGTTAGGCAGGGATGTGTGATGTCTCCAGATCTTTTTCCCCTATACAGTGAAAATATTTTCAGAAATGTAGAGGATATAAATGGAATCAGCATTGGAGGACGAAACATCAATAACATTAGATATGCAGATGATACAGTATTAATTGCAGACAATGCGCAGGACCTGCAACAATTAGTAGATGCGGTTGTTGTACACAGTGAGCAACTGGGGTTAGAATTAAATTGTAAACAGACTCAGGTTATGGTCGTCACTAGGAAGGAAGAAGTGCCACGATGTAATATACAAGTAAATGGAAATATTCTTCAACAAGTGAATCGGTACAATTATCTTGGAACAGTCATAACATCTGATGGGAGATGCCTTGAAGAGATTAGAACAAGAATCGCCATGGCGAAAGTAGCCTTTAGCAAGATGAAAAACATTCTGACTAATAAAAAGATGTCAATTGAAACGAGAAAAAGAGTGTTGAGGGGATACATAGAGCGTGTTCTTTTGTATTGATGTGAAACTTGGACAATGAGCAGTCAAGCTGAAAAGCATCTGATGGCTGCAGAAATGTGGTTTCTGAGGAAAATGCAAAGAATACCATGAACAGACAGAAAAACCAATGACCAAGTACTACAGGAGACAAATGAACATCGTAAACTGATTAGAGAAATTATACGTAGACAGTCAAAAATTTTTGGACATGTTATGAGAAGAAATGGATTGGAGAACTTAGCAAGATCGAAGGGAACAGACCAAGAGGAAGACCGAGAGGAAAATACCTGGATGGCTTGGCCACATGGCATGAACGAGACAGGAACACTGAGCTTATCCACGACACTGGTGATCGAGTGAAATGGCGAGTCATGACCGCCCACGCTTTCCGGCATGGCACATGATTGATTGATTGAGCAAGAATGTGTGATACTGTGATATGTCAATTTATCATTTTGTTTGCTTGAGTAGTGATTTGAGCACTAGAAGTTGATAATTTTCCTCATATTTCACCTGACATCATCTAATCACTGTTTGCTGCCTTTTTCTGTTTATATTTGGAATATGTACAAAATATAGCCCGGTTAGCGGGGTAGGGGTACCCCCTATCAAAGGAGATGTAAGACGCCTCCTTTCCTCCGTTAGTCTACGGGACACCCTTGGGCAAGGTGGAGTACCCGTTTAGCCCCCCGATCAGGGTTACGTGAAGCCATGGAAGCAGGTGGTGGATGGAGTGTGAGAGCAGCCGACAGTTTGTTGTTGGTTATGGTCTTGCACTCTGCGGCGATAGGCAGATGATCTCATCAGTAGAGACAATGGCTATGGCCACCGACTAGTACAGTCACTGCCCAGAAGGAAAGCAACGGCAAACTACCTTCTGCAAAACTTGCCAAGAAACCATAACAACCATGAAAGAAAACATAATAAGAAAGAGATCTGGTGGCGAGACCCCCAGGCCAGGCAGATCAGATAACACTGGGGAAGAGTGTGACGCAGGGACCAGTACTAGTAATCGTGATGACGGAGTTAATCCTGACTGTGTTACCAAGGAAATTCCCTGTGTCAGACTAAGAAACAGAGTGAGAATGGCAACGTGGAATGTGAGAAGTTTGTATGAGGGAAAGCTTAAAGTAGTGTGTGATGAGATTGAGAGGTTAAACATTCACATTTTAGGAATTAGTGAACATCGCTGGAGCGGCAAGGGACATTTCACAACTGAAAATGGAAGTATTTTCATTTATTCTGGTAGAGATGTCGGAGGCCAGAGTGGAGTGGCATTTTGTTTAGATAAGACAACTGCAAAAGCTTTAATGGGATATAATCCAGTTAGTGATAGAATCCTCACTATTAGACTTAAAGGCCGTCCAAAAAACACAACTCTCATACAGATATATGCACCTACTTCAACAGCAGAGGAGGACGAAATTGAAGATTTTTACAACACACTACAAGACACATTAAATAAGATTGGTCATAATGATATAGCAATAATAATGGGAGATTTTAATGCTAAAGTGGGTGCAGGAAGAGCTGAAAATGAGAGACACATTTTAGGAAAATTTGGATTAGGAAATAGAAATGATGCAGGTGACAAATTAATTGAATTTTGCACAGAAAATGAGTTAACGATAGCCAACACACTTTTTAAACAACATCCAAGAAGACTCTTCACATGGAAGTCTCCAGACAGTTTTACCAAAAATCAGATAGATTATATTTTAATACAAAGAAGATGGAGATCAAGCATAACATCTGCAAAAACCCTACGAAGTGCAGACTGTGATACAGATCATCAGTTATTAGAAGCAGATCTGAAATTAAAACTCAAAAAGCTTACCCGAGGACCAAGGCCACTTCGTTTTGATCTCACACAAATACCGGACGCATACAACATAGAAGTTAGGAATCGCTTTGGGGTCTTGATGTCTGTACAAGAAGAAATGACACCTGATGAACTGGCAGTACAAGCTAGAGATATCTTGATAACTGCAGCCAAAGATTTCATTCCGACCAAGAAAACGCAACGTAAGCCATGGATTACATCAGACACGTTAGAATTAATAAAACAACGAAGGGAGCTGAAACAGAAAGGAGATGAATCCGATAGCAGGATGAAGTATAAATCTTTAACTCGAGAAATAAGAAAGAACACAAGAAAGGACAAAAATCAATATATACAAGATAGCTGTACCAGAATAGAGCAATATCATAAGGCTGGAAGAGATTATGAAATGTTCAAGGAAATGAAGTTATTGACAAGAAATGTTCAACCTCAATTGAATGTTATCTGTGACAAGATGGGAAATACCTTAACAGAATCTAGACAAATTCTAGAAAGATGGCAGGAGTACTGCAGTGGAATGTATGATATGAGTGACAGTGAGGATATGAATGAGATACATGAGCCAATGACAGCAGAGACAGAACCTGAACCCTCATTAGATGAAATTGCTTGGGCTATAAGGAACCTGAAGAATGGTAAATCACCTGGATGTGATGAGATACCAGCTGAACTAATTAAAGCAGGAGGAGAAGAAAGCATACACATATATCATGCATTATGTACAAAGATTTGGAAATATGGTATATGGCCAAAAGATTGGAAGAGAACTATCTTCATTCCAATACCAAAAAAGGGCAACCTGAAATTATGCACCAACTATAGAACTGTTGCCCTGATAAGTCATGCAAGTAAAATTCTACTAAAAGTCATAATGCGACGACTTAGTAAGAAAATGGAAGAAGAGATTAACGTAGTTCAAGCTGGATTTAGACAAGGAAGAGGAACAAGAGATCACATATTCAACATGCGTTTAATAATAGAGAAGTGCAGAGAATTTAATGTAAACCTATTCTCATGTTTTGTGGATTATTCAAAGGCATTTGACTGTGTACAGCATCAGAAACTTTGGGAAATCATGAGGAATATGGGCTTTCCTTCACGTGTAGTACATCTCATAAAAATGCTATATCTGGACCAACAAGCAGCAGTTAGAATAGATGGCGAGACATCAGATTGGTTTGACATCAAGCAAGGAGTCCGTCAGGGCTGCGTGCTGTCACCCTATTTGTTTAACCTGTATGCCGAAAATATAATGAGAAATGTAAGAGATGATATAAACAGGGAGCCATATGATGCCCTAAATATCGGCGGTCATGACATACCAGAGATTCGATATGCTGATGATACAGTATTACTATCCACAACACAGAATGGCATAGAAAACCTTATAGCCTCAACACAATTGAATAGTGAAAATCACAACTTATATCTTAACATAGCAAAAACTAAGATAATGCATACAGATAAAACTACTATGGAGAAAGAAATATACATTAATGGGGGGAAATTGGAGGTGGTGGAAAATTTTGAATATCTTGGGTCATTGATTACGAATAATGGTGACACAATGAAAGAAATAAAACGGCGACTATCCATTGCTCTTCAAAGACTAAAACAGATGAATAAATTATGGTGTGGGACAGACAGAACTACAAAAATTAGATTTTTAAGAGCATGCATCTTTCCCATTGCAACATACGCCTGTGAGACATGGACACTTACTAAACAAGCTGAACAGCGCATACATGCCTTTGAATATAAATGTTATAGACGAGTTCTAAGAATATCTTGGGTAAAGAAAAGAACAAATGCATCCATACTTCAAGAGTTGAATATTGAGGAGGGATGGCTATTGAAGACGATAAAACAAAGAAAATTGAAGTATTTTGGTCACTTGAAACGTCACAACAGTTTGGAGAGAACAATAATGGAAGGGTATATGCCTGGGAAGAGAGGAAGAGGAAGGCCAAAGAGAAGATGGGTGCAGGATGTGGTGGATGATCTCCAGATGGGTGTATCAGACGCGGGACATCTTGCTTGTGATCGAGAAGTTTTCCGGAGGGTTGTTATGGGAGCGAGGTTCTGTAAAGGACATGCTACTGAATGAATGAATGAACAAAATATAGCAGCCTGATCGCAATGCATTAGAAATACGAGGTTTTTTTTTAATGAAAACCTTAAACGTTTTTTGTTGCTATTTGGTGAATATATTCTGAAAAAGTAAAGAACAAATGTATCAAGCAATTCTCCAACTTGTTTAAAAACTCTTTATGTATATAAGATGAAGAGGCTTGGGGATAACACACATAATTTTTGTGGTTATATTTCTGTCAAGTTGACTTTCCACGCTGATAGTTTTTCTCATTATGCCTTGCATTCTGGCAGCTTTAATGCAGTTAACCTTTTTTCATTTGATATAATAGGTAATCGATAACTCAAGCATAAAAATGATATTTAATATTACCTGCGAGGGAGTGTAACCAGACATTTTGAAAGCAGACACAACCAAGGGCAGCTCATTCTGTAGAAGTAGTTCAATGTTGTGAGCGGAGCTGGAGAACAAAGGTGGTATCCCACTGGACAAAAGTGAACTTGGCAAAAGCTGTCACAGAATTAGAACTTCATGAGCAAACTTACTTCAGTAACTCCCTAAAGAAGCTTCTGTGTATTACATACAAATGTACATCCGATTATGTAGTAGATGCTGCTTTTCTCTATGGGCAGCTAACAGAAAGTGCCATTCAACATTGATGTCACAGTACTCAGGACATGCTCATATGTGATCCATCTCCTTCATATTATGGTGTTTGTAAAGTCTCACTACATTTTTTATGCAGAACAAATTTGAAAAATTAAGTGCTTGATGTCATTAAAAATGTTCTCTACAGTTCATCGAGAAGCAATATGCAGTGAATGGCTGTCATCTGCTGGAGTAATTCTTTGCACTCCAAACAGAATGGTGTTATCAATGGAAGAAAGCATTTTTCATATTTGTTCTACATACAAAGTGTAGTGAGACTTTACAAACACCTTATATTTCCAGTGGCCAGTAGGTTATACATGTTACAGCTTCATCTTCTTCCTGTCTGTGCTGAATAGGATAATTGATTTAATCAGGCCAAGTGGCTAGAATGCTGGATTCTCCTTCGGGAGACCCGAGTTCGAATCCTCTATAAGATGTGGAGTTTTTTCGGTCAGGGGCAAAAAGAAAACTCTAATCTGCACAGATCGCAGTGACTGCACTAACCAGGTAGCCTTAAATCCTCAGGCTCAAGACCCCCCCTGCCATACACTGCAAGGTACTATATTGGCAGTAAATGACAGTGGTTTTTTTTTTCCACAGTTGCCACATGTAATGATCGATTTGTGTTTCGTCGTCAGATAGGTGATCATTTATAGACAGCATCATATCTTCTTTGCTCACCCTTAGTGTTCCCCCTGCATGCAAGCAAATCAGTTCTTTTATTTTCACACACATCACTGGCATAGCCTGGACAGAACAATCCAGCTGGAAAACAGTACCAGAAACAATGGACACCCACAGCTATTCTTCTTTGTTGTTCATTTGATATTTTTTTGGGGATATCTTCTTCTTCGTTCATCCGGAGTTTTTTTTCGGACGTGATTGCGTTGTGCCTGTTTACAGCAGAGCTGCGTTCTTGCGCCGTTAGGCCGACACATCCGACTTCTGCGGGCATTTGTTGACCGGGTTAACCTTCCCGGGGTTTTTGGGGATATAATTGTGTTATTTTAGATTACAACAGTGGTGCAATATTTGTGCCTTTTGCCTGACACATCCAACTTCTGAAGTTGTGTGTTTGCCTGGTTTGCCTTCCTAGTTTTTATTGTATGACTTTTAGCAGTCATCACCTTTATCCCTCTATCCAGTGTTGACACAGGAACTGGCCCATTAGGGACTGCTGTATGCATGCTGATCGGCCTTCAAGGAAAAGCAGAGGCAGACACATTATGCTCTGAAACTGGGCTCATCCAAGGAATCATCACGTCCTGCACATGGCTGCTTAACCACACTTCTATATACTAAGCCTCTTGTGCACCCCAGGCTGCACCTGAGCTATGATTCAAAGATACATACAGGTATGAAAATGTTTGACAGGGACACAACTTTAGTGAACAGGGTTTCTGCCTGTAATACGAGGATTGCACCAAAAGTAAAGTAAGTGTAAATGGCCCTTTCCGTGCCTTGAAGCATACTGGGTGTATATCACTCTCACCCTACAGACCAATCAGCACTTGATCAGTATCACAATGGCCGCCTTTACTGTCCTGAACATTTCCTGCTACCCATTTTTTATATAATTACATAATATTTTAATGAAATTCCTACCATCTTCATGAGGTAAACCAAAACTACACAGTTCATGGCTGTATGTCATGTTGTACCATGTTTATTTACACTGAGAACATTTCCCATGACATTTTGTCCACCATTGTTGTTTGATTGGGTGCCAATACAGTAAGAATATAAAGGGCAGATAAAATAAATGATACTGGAAGAATAAACTTGGCAGTCATGAATGATCTAAGTCAGCCCACTGTTCTACAGTCATGAAGCAGCAGTCAGCTGCTGTCATGGATTGTTTACGGTGTAGTTCCCCGCTTAGAATCTCACTAGTCTCCTGGAATCTACAAATGTATACTATGAGGACAAATTATCGTCATCTTGTGCCTTGCCGGCTGGCATGGGCAATCATGCCTCTCCCCAAATTACGATCTCCAACATGATGGATCAATTTGTGTGTCAAATCCCTTCCATGCCATGATACAAAACTGTCAAGAATGTTCTCGCGCTGGCTTCCTCTATCCCTCTTTCCACAAATCTTTCAGGCTGTCATAACATGTTCCAGTTTTTGTCTTCTCATAACATGGCCAAAAAAATGACGACTTCCTCTTTCTGATGTTTGTGGTAAGTTTCTTCATGACTCAGCTTCCCTTAAAACACCCTGATTGCTCATTTTGGCTGTCCAATTAATTTTCAGCATTCTTCTATAAAACCACATCTCCAAGGATTTTTTCACCTGTTTACTAATTGTCCAGGATTCGCAGCCGTATGTTAAAACTGGTTCTATGTAACATGCAAGAACTCTCTTTCTATCTTTAAAGGACAGTGACTTATTGCACAAAACGTTCTTCATTTGATAGTATGTTGTTTTTGCTTGTCCTATTCTGTTCTTTATCTCAGTGATGCATCTTCCATCTGATGTTATTCATGTGCCTAGATATTTGAATTTCAGCACTTGCCTCAAAATAACATCCTGTACATTTAGGCACAATCTGTTTCTTTGACATACCAGAAAATTAACAATAACAAGATACTGTTTACCCACATATTAGAAGAGGAATTCCTAGATAAGTAGAAATGTATATATTCGTATTCTCCTTCTTCCTCTACACTTTAATCTCGACTGGAGCATATGCCCTCAACCAACTCACCTAAAGTCACCCTAACTTTTGCTTTCTCATGCAATTATGTCTGCAACCTCCACCTCATCTTGAAATCTCCCTTTCTATTGGTTGGCTGCTGTAGTTCTTATATCTCTATCTTTAGGCTTGTTCATGATTGGTTGGACTTTGCAGCTAAAGTTTTCTGTGGGATGGGGAAGCCAGCCCCCGAGTCCATCTGTCTTTAGTCACCTCTAATGATATGCCTAGTAGATTATATTGTTACTATTCTTTGCTTCCTTTATGGGCCTCACTAACACACTGGTGACTATACATGAATATACGAGGGGGCTTCACATGGAAACCTTACAAGTGTGATAGAAATTACAATAACCATGCCATTGTCTTGTAACCTGTCAACATTGTTGTTAAGGATGTCAAGAGTGTTAAGCAAGTGACATCGCAGTGCAGATGAATACAGTGATGTGATAAGGACAGTTTAAAGATGGCCGTCCCACTTTTAACATGTACCAAAGAGGAGCAGCATTCTGTCCTGTTTTTTAATCAGTGAAGTGGTGAAACATATAGAAATTCATCCGCGAATGAAGGTCCAGTATGGTTATGCATGCCCTTCAGTCCAGCAAGTGTATGTCCGGTGTAGGAAGTTTAAAAATGGTGTGACTTTTGAGACAGACTGTTCACGATCGGGTCAGGCACACCGAGTAGTGACCCCAGAGTCGGTTTTTCTACAGGAATCCAAGCACTTTATCAGTACTGAAGGACTTGCATTGAAAGCTGTGGTGACTATGTCAAAAAATGATACATTTGTTCTTTACTTTTTCAGAATATATTCACCCAAAAACAAACATTTCAGGTTTTCATTTGAAGCCCCCTCATAATAAACTAGAAAGATAAATCTGTCTGAAGTGAGTAATGATGAAGTCGCATACATTATTACATTAAAGTTTTCCTAACACATGTGCCTAGAGATGTACAAATGCATTTTTTAAACAGAAATGATTGTATATTTACATTTATATGCAGCTGCAGTTGCACAGTGGCTAACACACTTGCCTGCTGGCCCGATGGTCATGAATTCAAATCCCCACTGAGGCAGGGATTTTGACCTGTGGTCCCAGATTGAATGAATCTAAAAATAGGTACTAAAGAACTTTCTCGGGAAGTAATTGTAGCTGCATCATTCTTAAAGTGCCAGTTGGTAGCTGCATGATATTGACTACATTATTCTTAAAGTGCCAATTGATCTAAAAAATATGGGGCTAGTGCTATGTACCAAACACATTTCATTGTGTGAAAAGGGATCCTTTATTTTACTTTGTTTACTTATATTTCTATGCTTTTACACACACACACATACACACTAAGCTACTTGGATTTAAAAACCATCAGTCGTCTGGTTTCAGATGCTTAAAAACAAAAGAACTGAAGTACCACATTTAATAAACTAAAGACAGGAGATACTGATGAATGTTACAGTAGAATTGCTAAAATGACTGCTGAAAAATTGTGGCAGGAGTGTTTAACATATGCAGATCAGAGAAAAACTAATATGGCCTACACCCACTCCATTTGAGGACAAACTTTATGGAGATGTCAACAAGCTTAAAAGTTGACTGCTGCTTTCTTTGGATTAATTCATAATGACGTCTGAAGGGGATGAAGAATAATAATAAGGTGCTAAAAATAAATAAACCAGCAACTTACAGATGCATGTAATCTAGCCATCCACATGTAACCTGAAGCTCTCAGAGTTGAGAACTTATGCAAGAAGTTCCATGCTCTTTCTGCATTACCATTGAATATAAGAAACACAGTGGCTGTGAACCAGTCAAAACCTGGATAGGTGCCTTCCAAGAATTCTGGGTTTTTGTTAAGGAAATTCTAATTCCATGACAGAAGCTCTGAATATTTAACAAATATATCAATAAATGAAGAACCCTTATAACTGGATTTTGGAATGCACATTGTAATCAGTATAAATGTTGTTATATATGTCTTTACTGGTTATGTTTGGCATAATCTGCTGTAGTTGGGTAAGGTCACTCCTAGTTGTATTGAAAGTGTCTAAACTGCCTAAGACCATTTATATTTTATACATGTCCTTTCTATTCCAGTAAATTTGTGTCCTTTGTGGAGTCAGATTGTTACATGTTCTCTTCAGTGGAGTTGGTAATATGCATCATCTTTCTGGTGGCCTGGATACTCTGATTCCCACTTGATTCTATCATTGCTGTTTATAAGTATTAGATATCTGATCTAACTACCCAAGAAATCTGGCCATCATGTGATATTATTGGATATCAACGATTCTTGTGAGTCTCTGTGGTGAAGTAGTGATGCTGCCTGCCTCACACTGGAGCAGTTAGTGGGTTCGATTCTGAGCTACGTCATTCAGTTTACAAGTGCAATTTTATTGGAGACTGCTGTGGATCATCGCTGGAGCTACAGAGTTTATGCTTTGTGTAACGTTTTCGGCAGGCCGCCCTGTGGAAAGAGACCGAGCCATATGGGATCAAACCCAGTGCAGTGATCCTCTTTTAAACTTTTAAACAATTCATGTGAAAACTCCCAGCCTTAAGTTGAGAGCAACCACAATCACATTGCAGCCGGAAGCAGACATGGACAATCTCACTGCTGTCCTGCATCGATTCCACTAATTAGAAATTCTGGTGTTTTTCAAGGATACTTAATGAAGTTTTAAATGATTTCTGCTGCAGCTTGAGAGAGCATCCTGCCTGCTTCATCAAATGTGTCAGAATCTCTGCTGACTCCGAAGATTTACTAATAATCTTCAAATGAATTCCATACCTAAACATAAGAAGTATATTTACATTAACGACCAGAACAACAATATATCAATATATACTGTTTTATGAAAGACTTGTACAATCACATCCAAACATATTTTCTTTATGACATACTTAAACTGTCTCATTCAAACACACACAGTGTCATCCCATCACATTTAATGTATGAAAAATCTACATTCTCACCCAATCAAATTTATTTTATGAAAAACCTACAATGTCTCATCGAATCACATTTATTGTATTAAACACATATATTGCCTCATTCAATCAGATTTATTATATGAAAACAATACACTGTCTCATCCAATCACATATACTGTCCTTTCAGCCATGAAAAGAAATTTACCTCCTATAAAGGAATTAACTAAAATAACTATTTCCTAAAGATGATGCATACAAGATTTAAAAAACAAAAACACAAGTCGTGGAAGAATGTTAGACTAAATAAACAACAGTAAATGAATGAAGGGTGGTGAAAGTAGTCTGGCTACAATCAAACATGCACCAAGCTAGGGAAACATTATCTGGGGGTTAGCATGGCCGAGTGGATAAGAGCTCTTGCTCTTAAACATCCTGTGTGCTGATGCTGAATTATCGGGTTTACCCCTACACCGGTCAGTTGGACTAAAATGTTGACTTCATGTCCTTGACTTGGGGTGTAAATTACAAGTGCCGCAGAAGTTGGAGTGGGTTCACCTGATGGCGAGGGACTTTGGTAATAGGGAAAGCTAATCCACATGCAAAAACCAGTATAGTAAACTAGAAGTTATAGCATGTATATGGACTATGCTTGAGTTCAAGGCAAGCAAATGGTTAAAAGAAAAGAAAAAAACAGAAAGGACAACACAAACAAGCACTGCATGTTTAAAACCAAAGCAAGGAATAATATTAATTGGATCATAAAATATAATTACCCGATGGACAGAATAAGAATACATAGCAGCACTTTATGGAGAATGACTGAAGCAATTGCTAATATAAACTACAAGCATTCATTAACTGAGGCCAGCACAGAATAGAAGGATTTGAGGCCATAACCAACAACTACCTTTTGGCTGCTCTGAAGCTCATTCTGCCACATGCTCATGGTTTTAGGTGACCCTGTCTGGGGAGCTAAACAGAACCTTGCCTAAAGGTGTCCTATAGACTAGCAGAGGAAAGGACGTGCCAGTTTCTCTTTTGCTAGAGGATACTCCCTACCCCGCTACCTCAATGCCACTACTGAAAATATTGGAAGGATAAACCCAAGGGTAAGGAAAACAGATGATGTTAAAGAAACAACACATTTCAAAGTTATACAAGAAACAACTATGTTACACAGACATACAAGAAACAACTACATCACACAAGTATACAAGAACAATTGTGTCACACAAGTATACATGAACAATTGTGTCACACAAGTATACAAAAACAATTGTGTCACACAAGTATACAAGAAACAACTACGTTACACAGACATACAAGAAACAACTACATCACACAAGTATACAAGAACAATTGTGTCACACAAGAATACAAGAAACAACTACATCACACAAGTATACAAGAACAATTGTGTCACACAAAAATACAAGAAATAACTACATCACACAAGTATACAAGAACAATTGTGTCACACAAGTATACAAGAACAATTGTGTCACACAAGTATACAAGAAACAACTACATCACACAAGTATACAAGAACAATTGTGTCACACAAGTATACAAGAAAAATTGTGCCACACAAGTATACAAGAACAATTGTGTCACACAAGTATACAAGAACAATTGTGTCACACAAGTATACAAGAAACAACTACATCACACAAGTATACAAGAACAATTGTGTCACACAAGTATACAAGAAAAATTGTGCCACACAAGTATACAAGAAAAATTGTGTCACACAAGTATACAAGAAATAACTACATCACACAAGTATACAAGAACAATTGTGTCACACAAGTATACAAGAAAAATTGTGCCACACAAGTATACAAGAACAATTGTGTCACACAAGTATACAAGAACATTGTGTCACACAAGTATACAAGAAACAACTACATCACACAGACATGTAAGAAACAACTATAACACACAGATGTACAAGAAACAACTACATCACACAGATGTACAAGAAACAACTACATCACACAGATGTACAAGAAACAACTACATCACACAGACATACAAGAAACAACTACATCACACAGACATACAAGAAACAACTACATCACACAGACATACAAGAAACAACTACATCACACAGACATACAAGAAACAACTACATCACACAGATGTACAAGAAACAACTACATCACACAGACATGTAAGAAACAACTACATCACACAGACATACAAGAAACAACTACAACACACAGATGTACAAGAAACAACTACATCACACAGATATGTAAGAAACAACTACATCACACAGATGTACAAGAAACAACTACATCACACAGATGTACAAGAAACAACTACATCACACAGACATACAAGAAACAACTACATCACACAGACATACAAGAAACAACTACATCACACAGATGTACAAGAAACAACTACATCACACAGACATGTAAGAAACAACTACATCACACAGATATGTAAGAAACAACTACATCACACAGATGTACAAGAAACAACTACATCACACAGATGTACAAGAAACAACTACATCACACAGATATGTAAGAAACAACTACATCACACAGACATGTAAGAAACAACTGCATCACACAGACATACAAGAAATAACTACACCACACAGATGTACAAGAAACAACTACATCACACAGACATGTAAGAAACAACTACATCACACAGACATACAAGAAACAACTACATCACACAGATGTACAAGAAACAACTACATCACACAGATGTACAAGAAACAACTACATCACACAGACATACAAGAAACAACTACATCACACAGATGTACAAGAAACAACTACATCACACATACATACAAGAAACAACTACATCACACAGATGTACAAGAAACAATTACATCACACAGATGTACAAGAAACAACTACATCACACAGATGTACAAGAAACAACTACATCACACAGACATACAAGAAACAACTACATCACACAGATGTACAAGAAACAACTACATCACACATACATACAAGAAACAACTACATCACACAGACATACAAGAAATAGTTACATCACAGACACATAAGAGTAAACTACATTATACAAACATACAAGAAACAACAAGATCACACAGACATATAAGGAACAACTACATCACACAGACAATCAAGAAACAGTCACATCACACTGACAATCAAGAAATAGTTAGTGGAAGATAAACTCTATGGACCATTGGGTGAACTAAAAAAGACAATAAATGTATACAAGAGACAACATTGCAGTTATAGACATATTTCAAGCGAACGAAAGAAGAAGAAGAAGAAGAAGAAGAAGAAGAAGAAGAAGAAGAGGGGGAGGAGGAGAAGGAGAAGGAGGAGAAGAAAAAGAAGGAAAAGAAGAAGGAGGAGGAGGAGGAGGAGGAGGAGATAATGTTACATCACACAGACATACAAGGACACTGAGGTTCAGTCAAATGCTTTGTTATAGAGAATTTATGAGAGCTGGGGGAAGTGAGTGACATGATCAGATGTCTTCAACACCAGTCTGATAATGATGATAATAATGATAGTGATAATGTTGATGATGGTGGTGATGATGATGTTGATGATGAAGGTGATGATGGTGGTTATGATGATGGTGGTGATGATGTCGGTGATGATGATGTAATGATGATGGTGATAATGTTGATGATGGTGATAATGTTGATGATGATGGTTATGATGAAGGTGATGATGAAGGTGATGATGATGTAATGATGATGGTGATAATGTTGATGATGGTGATAATGTTGATGATGGTGATAATGTTGATGATGATGGTTATGATGAAGGTGATGATGAAGGTGATGATGTCGGTGATGATGATGTAATGATGATGGTGAAAATGTTGATGATGGTGGTGTATATGATGGTTATGATAACGGTGATGATGATGATCGTGATGATAATGATGATGGTGGTGTTGATGTTAGTGGTGGTGATGATGATGTTAGTGGTGATGATGATGTTAGTGGTGATGGTGATGGTGAGGGTGATGATGATGGGGAAGGTGATGATGATGATGGTGGTGGTAATGATTATTATGGTGATTATGATGATGACGGTTCCAAATGTTGCTGTATGTAGCCGGGGCACAGTGTTGGGGTGAGCACCCAACCTTGCATAAATACCCCAATGGCTCGTGAATACATAACCTCTGCAGCAAAAGTCCAACTCCTGGCCTTCATGTGGCGGAACTGTTTTAACTAACAGGAGAAGGGGCGACGGCGAGTTTCTGGCGCGGATAAATAACCAGTATGCTCTAGATGTGTATGCACGTACATGCATGTGCAGACACGTGTGTGCACACGTACACATCTAAACTCGAGTGAGACCACAATCTGCTCTAGCAAAGGAAAGGTGCTGAAGACAGAGGCAACCAGCCAGGAGGCGGCCCACAGAAATCAGGATGACACGCAATTATGCAAAATGGAATATGTCGACTACTGCTAAATGTTATGGTGCTCGCCCTACTTTGGACCCCCAGGCAGGTGCAGTGCCGGGCCCTATGTCTCGAAAGGGTCCAACCACAACTACTGGAGGTCCTTCTCAGATGTCCTGTGGAGCCAGGGGACCTAAGAATAGAACGGCTGGCCATACTAAACAAAGACTTACGACAGTGGAAGATAAACTCTATGGACTGCTGTGTGAACTTAAAAAGACAGTTAAATTCATACAAGAGACAACATTACAGTTATAGACATATTTCAAGCGAACGAAAGAAGAAGAAGAAGAAGAAGAAGAAGAAGAAGAAGAAGAAGAAGAAGAAGAAGAAGAAGAAGAAGAAGAAGAAAAAGAAGAAGAAGAAGAAGAAGAAGAAGAAGAAGAAGAAGAAGATTCCTTTACCTGATAGCTATCTTAATGCCAAGCTGTTGCAATGGAGACAAGTGGAAATTTTTTATTGTCTTCTCTGAAACTGTAATTTAAAAAAAAAAGGAAATATATGACATAATAGACATACTACAGAAATACATGACATTAACTTAACATGACAGACCATACTTTTATGACAATAACAATAAGAATAGAAACACTAGAATCAATGGAAACATAAACATAAGAAACAAGAGACATATTTACATCAACAGTAACATATGGCATTAACATAAACTAGAAACAACAGAAATATATAGATATTAGAATGAGAAAGATGTAGATAATACTGATAGTTAAATAAAATAATGTTAGATATTGAGACCATGTGGTGAAAGGCACCCCATGCAAAAAAATAAAATGTCCTTGAGATATCTATCTTGAGACAAGATCTAAAAGATGTGTTCTGCATATTAAAATATCACACACTGATTTGTGCTCTGAATAAGAATGGAAATTGGTTTATGGCAGTTCATATTGATGTGAAGGAAAGATTGCTTACATCTATTTTCTAAATACAAATTGATTTCATCAGTGTACTGGCTCAAAGACCCCTCTGCATACACCGCAAGGTACTATATTGGCAGTAAATGACAGTTTTGACAGTTGACAGTGTACTGGATATTCTAATGACGGTAGATGTATGATTACATAAATGGCATTATAGCTTCTGCATTTTATACACAAGACAGTGTATACACACACACGCACACATGCACGCACATATTCTCCCCTCCCCCCCCACCCCACACACACTCAGAGACACACACATATATATGTGTGTCAAGTCTTAGTCAGATACGACTGAGCTACTGTATGACAGTAGACAGTACTACCTGCTTTCTGTTAGCACCGAATGTTGGGCAGCACTTACCAAACCCGACACCTCACACTGCCAATGACTTTGGGTGGAGGAGCACAATTGGGAGGGTACAAGCCTTATCCTGGTGCGAGAAAATGCAAGCTAAAGACTAAATGAAGTCATGGCAGGGCAGACCAGGCCCTAAGCCTTGGTTGGCGGCTGGTCTAGGATCAAAGCTCCGACAGGCGGACAGTTAGAGCATTGCTTTGCTGATCCAGCAGCTTCTGCAGGTTGTCTTGTTCCAGATGTATTGGTGTCACCTTTCCTCTGGGGTGAACTAGGCAGGCTGAGAGAGGGATCATGTGGCATGGGCAACACATGGTCTCTATATTTCAGCCCAGGCTTTGTGTTATGGAGAGGTAAACTCCATCCCTGGTCATGCCAAGATCAAAATTAGGAGGGTACTGATTAGAGAGTTACACATTAGGAGGATGGATGATGGTAGAATACCAAAGGGACATCTGTTTTGGTGAATTACAGACGGGTAGGAGATCTCAGGGTCGGCCTCTACTACGATACAAAGATGTGTGTAAGCGGGACATGATTGATACAGGCATTGATAATGCACATTGGGAGCAAGTTGCCGCCAAACGTATTGCATGGAGGACAAATATCAAAAATGGAAGAAAGACAAAGGAGAAAATGATTGCAGATAGATCACACACTGAGCGCATGAGATGTAAGGTGGTGCGTGATGGTGTAAATGACCATGTGTTCACATGCATCCACCGTAGGCGAACATGTACAGCACGAACTGGTCTGATCAGTCTCATTCGCAGCCGCCATGGTTTGTAGTTATAATGCCTTTTTTATAGCACAATTAACAAACTACCGTCTGTCAAGACGGCAAGGTGCAAATATATATATATATATATATATATATATATATATATATATATATATATATATATATATATATATATATATATATATATATATTCATTCATTCAGTAGCATGTCCTTTGCAGAACCTTGCTGCCATAACAACCTTCCGGAAAACCTCTCGATCATAAGCAAGATGTCCCGCATCTGATACACCCATCTGGAGATCATCCGCCACATCCTGCACCCATCTTCTCTTTGGCCCTCCTCTTCCTCTCTTCCCAGGCATATATCCTTCCATTATTGTTCTCTCCAAACTTTTCTGACGTTTCAAGTGACCAAAATATTTCAATTTTCTTTGTTTTATCGTCTTTAATAGCCAACCTTCTTCAATATTCAATTCTTGAAGTATGGATGCATTTGTTCTTTTCTTTACCCAAGATATTCTTAGAACTCGTCTATAAAATTTTTATTCAAAGGCATTTATGCGCTGTTCAGCTTGTTTGGTAAGTGTCCATGTCTCACAGGCGTATGTTGCAATGGGAAAGATGCATGCTCTTAAAAATCTAATTTTTTTAGTTCTGATTGTCCCACTCCATAATTTATTCAGTTGTTTTAGTCTTTGAAGAGCAATTGATAGTCGCCGTTTAATTTCTGTCATTGTGTCACCATTGTTGGTAATCAGTGACCCATATATATATATATATATATATATATATATATATATATATATATATATATATATATATATATATATATATATATATATATATATATATATATATATATATATATATATATATATATAATGTACACGTTACATATTTCATGTAGAAACAAATATACCATATTGTTTACCTGATAAGTCAATAGGTGGTAAATTTGCCTCATCTTGAAGCTGACACTGATTTGCTACCATCTGCTCCAAAAGCTGCTGAAGTACTATAAAGCAATAAGACTTTAATAAAGCAATAAAGCAGACACAAATTAATTGATCACCTGCTGGGGGTAAAATGCTTGTGACTTAACTTCAATTACAAGTTCACTGTCCGTGGTCTTAATATTAAAATGGTCTTAATCTTAAAGCTTGTGAACTGCAAAATGGTGAATTCAGCTAGGCATAGGCATTAGGAATAAAAACTGACCTGCATCACAAAAAACTGCTATTGCTATGTGGGGTCCACTCATGTAAAGCAAAATACTAATAATGTTATACTAAAAAAGACTTTAAAAAAATACAAAATGTTAGACTTGTTTGTGAGAAATTGTAAAGATAAATGCAGAAACAATCAGAAAAAAATAACTGATATAATATGAAATAGTAAAAGTTTAACACTACACATCCGCATGAAGAAAGTTGAAAGCACAATAATTTCCCAAAAGACATGAATAAAATACCAAAAAAATCTGTCCTCCGAAATAATAATAGATACTATACATCTCAGGAGCCATGACTGAGCATTAGTCTATTGTGCATGGGTTCATGGATTTCTTACCCCTGTATCATTACATCTGAACTGCCAGAGGGATCTGCCATGTCCCCAGAGCTCTTTAATGTATACACCAGCAAAGTCACAGCTATTGAGACACCAGGTGTTGGTAGAATCTTGACATTTGCAGATGATGAGCTGGTGTACAGACAGGGAAGAGACAGGGAAAGTTTGGCTGAAGACTTACAGATGGTAGTAAACAGGGTGGCAGAGTAGTTCAGGGACGAGTGGCCGTTATAAATCCAGACAAGGCATTGGTTGTGTGGTACTCCCTGGGTAACCGGATTGTGAAGGCATATGTCCCGAATATTATATTGATTGGATGTCCTCTTAGTAGTGAGAGTAAATTGAAGTACCTGTACTTAGAAATCACCTTTGACAGGTGTATGTCTATTGTTGTTGTTTGTCCATCAAGAATGATGATGACCATTCATTTCATCCAGTGGGGTTGAAGGTATGGAGCCGTGGGTTCTAAGATGGCTGATAAGGCCTATTTTGGCTCGAAATGTTCTTTGACAATGTGGGCAAGGAATGCTTGACGTTTCTGGAGGAGGATTTCCTGCAGTGGTTTTTCTGTCCTGCCTTTTCTTCACAGCTCTTGCAGTCCTGGTTGCCTCACATATGACTGCACCCTTGCATAATGATGCACGCCACGAATTTCGGTCTCTGGCTGCAGCCTCCCAGGTGTCATGATGAATTCCAAAAGCATTCAGTGAAATTTTCAGAGTGTCTTTAAAGCGTTTCCTCTGGCCACCTTAGGAGCATTTACCACAACGCAGTTCACTGTAAAACATTCGTTTAGGGAGCCTGTGGTCTGGCATGCGAGTCAAGTGACCAGCCCAGCGAATCTGATTCTTCATCAGTAGAGTGTGGATACTGGGCATGGATGCTCTTTCTAGGACTTCAGTGTCTGGAATGTCTATTAATGATCATATGGAGGCTTTAGCGGAGAAGGCTGGTAAGGGACGTAATGCATTGAGGGTGATGGCAACAACCGGGGTTGAGCAGAAGATGCTTTACAGGCTCTTTCAGCAGTTAATCATTTATGTTATTGAGTATGGTTTGGGGCTGCTGACAGTATCAAAGAGCCAGCTTTAGGTGATCCTGAGGTGCACAAAATGCGATGGCAACAACCGAGGTTGAGCAGAGGATGCTTTACAGGCTCTTTCAGCAGTTAATAATTTATGTTATTGATTATGGTTTGGGGCTGCTGACAGTATCAAAGAGCCAGCTTTAGGTGATCCTGAGGTGCACAAAAAAGCAACCACAAATTATATGCATGAGGTATATTCTGGCACTACCAACAATGACGGGAAAGCATAGGGCCCTTCAAGTCAAATGGTACCATATGTGCCAACTGTCTGGTGTAGGGGTTGAACCCCTTACCTTAGCATCCTCACACCGGATGTTTAAGAACACACGTTCTTATCCATTCGGCCATGCTGACCTCCATCAACAGAAATGATCCAGAACAAAAGGGGTCAAGGTCTGTGGAGATATGTGAATGCCTAATCAGTTGACAGGCCATGTGATGTTATTTAACAATAAATGAACAGAAACAATGATACCCACCATTCCCTTTCATCTGTTCAGGTTTTGTGGATATTATTTTGAGAAGAGTTCCTCTGCATTTTTCTACCCAAAGTTTTGGTTTTTTTTCACTACGCTGGGAGTTGAGGAACTTTGTTAATTCATTTTCTCCTGTAATTAAGCATCAGAAGCAAATACATAGTATCATTATCAAATGAGACATATCATGTAAGGTTATGATAATACATAGTATCATTATCAAATGAGACATATCATGTTAAGTTATGGTAATACATAGTATCATTATCAAATGAGACATATCATGTGAAGTTATGGTAATACATAGTATCATCTTAAAATGAGACATATCATGTGAAGTTATCATAATACATAGTATCATCTTCAAATGAGACATATCATGTGAAGTTATGGTAATACATAGTATCATCTTCAAATGAGACATATCATGTTAAGTTATGGTAATGCATAGTATCATCTTCAAATGAGACATATCATGTGAAGTTATGGTAATACATAGTATCATTATCAAATGAGACATATCATGTAAGGTTATGGTAATACATAGTATCATCTTCAAATGAGACATATCATGTGAAGTTATCATAATACATAGTATCATCTTCAAATGAGACATATCATGTGAAGTTATGGTAATACATAGTATCATCTTCAAATGAGACATATGTTAAGTTATGGTAATGCATAGTATCATCTTCAAATGAGACATATCATGTAAAGTTATGGTAATGCATAGTAACATCTTCAAATGAGACATATCAAGTTAAGTTATGGTAATACATAGTATCATTATCAAATGAGACATATGTTAAGTTATGGTAATACATAGTATCATCTTCAAATGAGACATATCATGTGAAGTTATGGTAATACATATTATCATCTTAAAATGAGACATATCATGTGAAGTTATGGTAATACATAGTATCATCTTAAAATGAGACATATCATGTGAAGTTATGGTAATGCATAGTATCATCTTCAAATGAGACATATCATGTGAAGTTATGGTAATACATAGTATCATCTTCAAATGAGACATATCATGTGAAGTTATGGTAATGCATAGTATAATCTTCAAATGAGACATATCATGTGAAGTTATCATAATACATAGTATCATCTTCAAATGAGACATATCATGTGAAGTTATGGTAATACATAGTATCATCTTCAAATGAGACATATCATGTGAAGTTATCATAATAAATAGGATCATCTTCAAATGAGACATATCATGTGAAGTTATGGTAATACATAGTATCATCTTCAATTGAGACATATCATGTGAAGTTATGGTAATGCATAATATCATCTTCAAATGAGACATATCATGTGAAGTTATGGTAATACATAGTATCATCTTCAAATGAGACATATCATGTGAAGTTATGGTAATGCTTAGTAACATCTTCAAATGAGACATATCATGTTAAGTGATGGTAATACATAGTATCATCTTCAAATGAGACATATCATGTGAAGTTATGGTAATGCATAGTAACATCTTCAAATGAGACATATCAAGTTAAGTTATGGTAATGCATAGTAACATCTTCAAATGAGACATATCATGTTAAGTTATGGTAATACATAGTATCATCTTAAAATGAGACATATCATGTGAAGTTATCATAATACATAGTATCATCTTCAAATGAGACATATCATGTGAAGTTATGGTAATACATAGTATCATCTTCAAATGAGACATATCATGTTAAGTTATGGTAATGCATAGTAACATCTTCAAATGAGACATATCATGTTAAGTTGTGGTAATACATAGTATCATCTTCAAATGAGACATATCATGTGAAGTTATGGTAATACATATTATCATCTTCAAATGAGACATATCATGTGAAGTTATGGTAGTGCATAGTATCATCTTCAAATGAGACATATTATCATCTTCAAATGAGACATATCATGTGAAGTTATGGTAATACATAGTATCATTATCAAATGAGACATATCATGTGAAGTTATCATAATACATAGTATCATCTTCAAATGAGACATATCATGTGAAGTTATGGTAATACATAGTATCATTATCAAATAAGACATATCATGTAAGGTTATGGTAATACATAGTATCATCTTCAAATGAGACATCATGTGAAGTTATGGTAATACATAGTATCATTATCAAATGAGACATATCATGTGAAGTTATGGTAATGCATAGTATCATCTTAAAATGAGACATATCATGTGAAGTTATCATAATACATAGTATCATCTTCAAATGAGACATATCATGTGAAGTTATGGTAATGCATAATATCATCTTCAAATGAGACATATCATGTGAAGTTATGGTAATACACAGTATAATCTTAAAATGAGACATATCATGTTAAGTTATGGTAATACATAGTATCATCTTCAAATGAGACATATCATGTGAAGTTATGGTAATGCATAGTAACATCTTCAAATGAGACATATCATGTTAAGCTATCATAATACATATTATCATCTTCAAATGAGACATATCATGTGAAGTTATCATAATACATAGTATCATCTTCAAATGAGACATATCATGTGAAGTTATGGTAATGCATAGTAACATCTTCAAATGAGACATATCATGTGAAGTTATCATAATAAATAGTATCATCTTCAAATGAGACATATCATGTGAAGTTATGGTAATACATAGTATCATCTTCAAATGAGACATATCATGTGAAGTTATGGTAATGCATAGTATCATCTTCAAATGAGACATATCATGTTAAGTAATAGTAATACATAGTATCATCTTCAAATGAGACATATCATGTGAAGTTATGGTAATGCTTAGTAACATCTTCAAATGAGACATATCATGTTAAGTGATGGTAATACATAGTATCATCTTCAAATGAGACATATCATGTGAAGTTATGGTAATGCATAGTAACATCTTCAAATGAGACATATCAAGTTAAGTTATGGTAATGCATAGTAACATCTTCAAATGAGACATATCATGTTAAGTTATGGTAATACATAGTATCATCTTAAAATGAGACATATCATGTGAAGTTATCATAATACATAGTATCATCTTCAAATGAGACATATCATGTGAAGTTATGGTAATACATAGTATCATCTTCAAATGAGACATATCATGTTAAGTTATGGTAATGCATAGTATCATCTTCAAATGAGACATATCATGTGAAGTTATGGTAATGCATAGTAACATCTTCAAATGAGACATATCATGTTAAGTTGTGGTAATACATAGTATCATCTTCAAATGAGACATATCATGTGAAGTTATGGTAATACATAGTATCATTATCAAATGAGACATATCATGTAAGGTTATGGTAATACATAGTATCATCTTCAAATGAGACATATCATGTGAAGTTATCATAATACATAGTATCATCTTCAAATGAGACATATCATGTGAAGTTATGGTAATACATAGTATCATCTTCAAATGAGACATATCATGTTAAGTTATGGTAATGCATAGTATCATCTTCAAATGAGACATATCATGTGAAGTTATGGTAATGCATAGTAACATCTTCAAATGAGACATATCATATTAAGTTATGGTAATACATAGTATCATTATCAAATGAGACATATGTTAAGTTATGGTAATACATAGTATCATCTTCAAATGAGACATATCATGTGAAGTTATGGTAATACATATTATCATCTTAAAATGAGACATATCATGTGAAGTTATGGTAATACATAGTATCATCTTAAAATGAGACATATCACGTGAAGTTATGGTAATGCATAGTATCATCTTCAAATGAGACATATCATGTGAAGTTATGGTAATACATAGTATCATCTTCAAATGAGACATATCATGTGAAGTTATGGTAATGCATAGTATCATCTTCAAATGAGACATATCATGTGAAGTTATCATAATACATAGTATCATCTTCAAATGAGACATATCATGTGAAGTTATGGTAATACATAGTATCATCTTCAAATGAGACACATCATGTTAAGTTATGGTAATGCATAGTATCATCTTCAAATGAGACATATCATGTGAAGTTATGGTAATACATAGTATCATCTTCAATTGAGACATATCATGTGAAGTTATGGTAATGCATAGTATCATCTTCAAATGAGACATATCATGTGAAGTTATGGTAATACATAGTATCATCTTCAAATGAGACATATCATGTGAAGTTATGGTAATACATAGTATCATCTTCAAATGAGACATATCATGTGAAGTTATGGTAATGCATAGTAACATCTTCAAATGAGACATATCATGTTAAGTTATGGTAATGCATAGTAACATCTTCAAATGAGACATATCATGTGAAGTTATCATAATAAATAGTATCATCTTCAAATGAGACATATCATGTGAAGTTATGGTAATACATAGTATCATCTTCAAATGAGACATATCATGTGAAGTTATGGTAATGCATAGTATCATCTTCAAATGAGACATATCATGTTAAGTAATGGTAATACATAGTATCATCTTCAAATGAGACATATCATGTGAAGTTATGGTAACGCTTAGTAACATCTTCAAATGAGACATATCATGTTAAGTGATGGTAATACATAGTATCATCTTCAAATGAGACATATCATGTGAAGTTATGGTAATGCATAGTAACATCTTCAAATGAGACATATCAAGTTAAGTTATGGTAATGCATAGTAACATCTTCAAATGAGACATATCATGTTAAGTTATGGTAATACATAGCAACATCTTCAAATGAGACATATCATGTTAAGCTATTGTAATGCATAGTAACATCTTCAAATGAGACATATCATGTTAAGTTATGGTAATGCATAGTAACATCTTCAAATGAGACATATCATGTTAAGTTATGGTAATACATAGTATCATTATCAAATGAGACATATCATGTCAGGTCATGGACTACCCGAGGTTCAGGGGAAGTGAGTGTAACATCTTTAGGTTCCCTATGAGACAATACATCTGACATTGACATTGGCACCTTGCCGTCTTGACAGACGATAGTTTGTGCTTTAAAAAGGCATAATAACTTTTAACTATGGCGGTAGCGAGTGTGACTGATAAGGCCAATTTGCGCTGTAAATGTCCGTTCACAGTGGGTGCATGTGAACACGTGGTCATTTCCACCATCATGCACCATCTTACGTCTCAAACGCTTGGTGTGTGACTTTTCTGCAATAATTTTCTCCTTTGACTTTATTCCATTTCTGATAATTGCCCTCCATGCAACACATTCAGCGGCGACTTGCTCCCAATGTGCATTATCAATGCCTGTATCAATCATGTCCCGCTTACACACATCTTTGTATCGTAGTAGAGGCCGACCCTGAGATCTCTTACCCATCTGTAATTCACCAAAAAAGATATCCTTTGGTATTCTACCATCATCCATCCGCCTAAGATGTCCTATCCATCTAAGTCTACGAAGACTGAGCATGGAATAAACTGTCACACAACCTGATCTTTCCAATACTTCAGTATTTGTGATTTTGTCTTGCCACTTAATACCAAGAATTCTTCGCAGACACCGCATATGAAAGCTGTTTAAATTGTTCTCTTGGTGTGAGTAAGTTGTCCAGGTTTCACTGCCATAGAGAAGAGTACTAAGGACACAGGCTTGATAGACAAGGACTTTTGTTTTGGCAGTAAGCTTCCTGTTCTCCCAGACTCTTTTTCTTAACCTGTTCATTGTTGTTGCTGCCTTACCAATCCGGATGTTGATTTCCTGATCTAGGGATAATTTGCTATTTACCACCGATCCTAGATATGTAAAATGGTCTACTATCTCTAGTTCGGCGTCGTCAATAAAGATTGATGGTACCCCATGTGCACCTTGTGACATAATCTGTGTCTTCTTTTTGCTAATTGTTAAACCAAATTCAGAACAAGCATTGGAGAATGCAGATAGTAGACATTGCAATTCTTCCTCAGAGTGGGTCGTAACTGCAGCATCATCTGCAAAAAGCAACTCTCTGATCAGTACCCTCCTAATTTTGGTCTTAGCCTTCAATCTCTGAGCATTGTAGAGGCCGCCATCTGAGCGTGAGTGAATGTATATACCACCATCCTGATCACGAAATGCATATTTCAGTAGAAGTGAAAAGTATATTCCAAAGAGGGTGGGAGCTAGTACACAACCTTGCTTAACTCCACTCTTGATTTCAAATTCTTCAGAAGTTGCACCATCAAACTTGATTATACCCTTCATGCCTGTGTGGAACGATTCCACAATGGACAGAAGAGTTGGTGGGCAGCCAATCTTCTTTAGTGCCTTGAACAGACCCTCACGACTGACCAAATCAAATGCCTTTGTGAGGTCGATGAAGGCAATAAACAGTGGTTGATTCTGTTCACGGCATTTTTCTTGCATTTGTCGCAATGAGAATATCATATCAGTGGTAGACCGGTTCTGTCGAAAGCCACACTGTGATTCGGGGTAGACTTGATCTCCTAGGACTTGAAGTCTGCGCAGAACAATTCTGGCAAATACTTTTCCAACAATACACAGAAGTGAGATACCCCTATAGTTGTTGCAGTCGCTCCGATCGTCCTTGTTCTTGTACAGTGTTATGATGCTTGAATCTTTGAAATCCTGTGGGACTTGTCCTTCACGCCAGCATAGCTCTATTAGCTGATGAATCTGTATAGTGAGTGTGTCTTGCCCACTCCTGATAACCTCTATTGGAATCCCATCCTTACCTGGAGCCTTGCCAGATGCAAGTTCATTTATAGCACACTTAACTTCTGTTATGGTGGGAAGTGTGTCCAGGTGGTCAAGAGTTGGTAGAGCCTCTATGGCGTTGAGGGCATTATCCGCTAGTTTGGTCTCACTTGAGTAAAGCTCCAAATAGTGCTCTACCCATCTGTCCATCTGCTGTTTCTTATCAGTGATGACTTCTCCAGTCAAGGTTTTCAATGGTGCACTTCTTTTGATCACTGGACCACAGGCTTTCTTTATTCCTTCATACATGCTTCTTATGTCTCCCTTATCACTTGCGATTTGAATGGACTCACATAACTTGATCCAATAATCATTTGCACACTGCCTGGCAGCCTTTTGCACATCCTTCCTAGCTTGCCTTAGCTCACTCAGAGTGTTACGCGTTGGTCTTTCCTTGTTTCTTAAGAGAGCTTTCTTCTTCTTATCAATCAAGGGCTGCAGAGTCTCGCTGTTGGCCGCAAACCAGTCCTGCCTCTTATGATCCACAGTGCCGTAAACCTTTACGGCAGTTTTACAAAGAGTTTCCTTAAGTTTATTCCATTTATCATTTACTGTACAATTTTCTGGTGTATCAGTGAAAGCGTCTTCAAGTTGCTGTTGAAACTGAAAGCACTTTTCAGGATCATGAGTGTTAATAATATTAATCCTGGGGCTAGATTTGTGTTTAGCTGTGTAGATTCTCTTTGGTCTCAGTCTAACCCTTGCAACAATCAAAGAATGATCCGTATCACAGTCAGCACTGTGGTAACTACGAGTCAATGATATATGGTTCAGATGTTGTCTCCGTGTGATGATGAAGTCCAGCTGGTGCCAATGGCCGGATCTTGGATGTTTCCATGTGACCTTATGCATCTCTTTTGTTTTAAAAAAAGAGTTTGTAATACATAGGTCATTACTGGTGCAATGCTCCAGCAGCCTTTGCCCATTTTCATTCATGCGACCGATGTTGTATTTTCCAAGGCACACTGGCCATGAACTCGAGTCCTTGCCCACACGAGCATTGAAATCACCGAGCATATAAATGTAGTCGGATTTTGGAACTGCCTTGATCACAGAGTCTAACTCCTCATAGAACAAATCCTTCACATCATCAGAGGAATCGAGTGTCGGTGCATATGCAGTAATAATGGTGGCAAACCCACAAGAGGTTGCCAAGCGCAGGGATAATAGTCTTTCATTTCCCCCTGTTGGAATTTCAATCATTCCCAGTAGCGAATTCTTCACTGCAAAGCCCACACCGTGATGCCTTTTTTCTGCCTGCCCTTTACCCTTCCAGAAAAAGGTGTAGTTGTTTTCCCTGAGTGACCCTTCCTCAGCGAGGCGAGTCTCCTGCAGGCCAGCAATATCAATGTTAAGACGATTGAGTTCGGCATCAATCACAGCCGTTTTTCTCACATCGTCAATATTGGTCAAGTCAGTGGAAAATCCTGGACACATGGTTCTCACGTTCCAGGTTGCAAGCCGTAGCTTGAGGTTTCTATTTATATTTTTGTTTGTACCTGGTGCATTGGTTTTACAGCCTGCGATTCAGATTTTGTCCTAGCCCCAAGCACCCATTGAAGCAGGCAGGCTGTGGCGGATCAGCACCCAATTGGCTGGGGGCTGCCCAGCTTGAGGCGGGCGGTAGCTGATCAGTGACACCTATAGGTGTCTCCCACCGTCAGAGGCAACGCGTGGCGCCCCATGTCTACGCCAACTGACAAGGACTTATAACCCGTAACAGTTGCCTCTCGCTTTGATTCCAAGACCAGTTAAGACCAGGGATGGAGTTATTGCCTCTCCATAGCACAAAGCCTGGGCTAAAATATAGAGATCATGTGTTGCCCATGCAGCATGATCCCTCTCTCGGCCTGCCTAGTTCACTCCAGAGGAAAGGTAACACCCCTACATCTGGAACAAGACAAGCTGCAGAAGCTGCCGGATCAGCAAAGCAATGCTCTAATTGTCCGCCTGTCGGAGCTTTGATCCTAGACCAGTCGCCAACCAAGGCTTAGGGCCTGGTCTGCCCTGCCATGACAATTTTGTCTTTAGCTTGCATTTCCTCGCACCAGGGTAAGGCTTGTACCCTCCAAATTGCGCTCTTCCGCCCGAAGCCGTTGGCACAATGTGGGGTGTCGGGTTTGGTAAGCGCCGCCCAACGTTCGGCGCTAACAGAAACCAGGTAGTACCGTCTACTGTTATACGGTAGCTCAGTCATATCTGACTAAGACCTGACTGCAGACAATACATCTACATCCTCAGTAACCCTACATCTACATCCTCAGTAACCCTACATCTACATCCTCAGTAAACCTACACATACATCCTCAGTAACCCTACATCTACATCCTCAGTAACCCTACATCTATCGTCAGTAAAGAATATGCTTCCATGCCTTGAGACCTAGTGGTTATAAGGTGATATCCCCATATCTGTATAGAGACATCGACAACCTCTAGGTGATACGGTCAATATCTTTACTTCCCAGAATATACCCTGTTGCTCATTTTAAGCAGATCGCCTTGCATTGCTTTTTACACAATGGTATGGGTGCCGGCTGTTCAGAAAGCAATGGTAAACTACTGAACAGAATCTTGCCAAGAGATCGCAAACAGCGAACAAATGCTGGAGTTGACTGCGACATCCTGTAAGGGATATGCAACTAACAACCTAGCAGCCCAGGTTAATTATTAAGAATCCCTGTCTCGATGTGTATCTGAATCCACAACCACCTGGTCAGCTGCGGTACTGCGGCTCACACATCTACAATCACATGTAACAAATACAATCTTCTGGCTTCAGCATCAGAAGCTAGTAAGACTCTCTCTTAACAAAATCATTATCAATGAGCAACAGTGAGAAACTACAGCGACAGATTAAAACACACACACATCTCTTTTCCTATCTTTGAACATGTTAATTTATTTAACATATTTTCTAATGTTTCTGCTGTCAAAAAATTTGTTTATATATAATCGCCTGTCTCTAATAACATTTCATTGTATGCTGCTTTGAACCTTCAATAATTATCAGTACAGAACCTCAAAGACTATTTTTTTCAAAGCTGCACTATCGCACAAATCTTTGGTTAAAACTAATATTAACTTGCAAAAATGGCTTCTCACTGGCTGAAATCAATCAATCAATCATGTGCCATGCCGGAAAGCGTGGGCGGTCATGATTCGCCATTTCACTCGATCACCAGAGTCGTGGATCAGCTCAGTGTTCCTGTCTCGTCCATGCCATGTGGCCAAGCCATCCAGGTATTTTCCTCTCGGTCTTCCTCTTGGTCTGTTCCCTTCGATCTTGCCAGCTGTCACTAAGTTCTCCAGTCCATTTCTTCTCATAACATGTCCAAAAAATGTTGACTGTCTACGTCTAATTTCTCTAATCAATCTTACGATTTTCATTTGTCTCTTGTAGTACTTGTTCATTGGTTTTTCTGTCTGTCCATGGTATTCTTTGGCTGAAAAGGCCTGACTATTTGAACAATGAAAGTCAAAATAAGGGACATTTTAAATACATACAAAAGCCCAGCTTATTTTACAGCTTTGGATATATAAATTGAGTAACAAGAAGAATAAAGTGATGGGACTACTGGAAACAACAGATCTTGATTCTGATGAATTCACTTTCCTTTTGGATTTTCTCATAATCATCATCTATGATCTATCCCCAGCACACAAAATAAAACAAATACAAAAGCCTAGCTTATTTTACAGCTTTGGATATATAAATTGAGTAACAAGAAGTGACGGGACAACTGGAAACAACAGATCTTGATTCTGATGAATTCACATTCTTTTGGATTTTCTCATAATCATCATCTATAAACTATCCCCAGCACACAAATGCTGGTTGAGAGATCTAAATAAAAATATAGGCTATCATGCCTGTTTGGCTTACCTTGTTTAGTGGAGGACTTGCTGATAATATTTGGATGGTATTCTCTAGGTATTGGATATGATGAGAACAATACTGGGGCTTGAATATTCCCTGTTTTGTCCTTATGTAATAAAATAAAAAATAATAATAATTACAATTAGTGAGACATAACATTTTAACATTAAGAAATGTAAATAAATATGTGTAAAGTAATTTTTAAATAATGTAAAAATCACAGAATGTTTTATTTGACTCATTTAAAACACAACATTCTGTATGTTGTACATGTGTTCACATTGTAAACATTTATGTGTGCCAATCTTACACATCAACAACTGCTGTAACACATGTATGTATTAGCATTCTGACACATCAGCGACTGCTGTAACACATGTATGTATTAGCATTCCTACACATCAGCAACTGCTGTAACACATGTATGTATTAGCATTCTTACACATTAACAACTGCCGCAACACATGTATGTATTAGCATTCTTACACATTAACAATTGCTGCAACACATGTATGTATACCATTCTTACACATTAACAACTGCCGCAACACATGTATGTATACCATTCTTACACATTAACAATTGCTGCAACACATGTATACAATAACTATTATGGGAATAAAATGTTACTAATCTTTCATTATGACTAATTATATGATAGTTTCACAATTCCCCAACAGACTGAGTCAAAGGTTCAAA
This sequence comes from Cepaea hortensis, assembly GCA_963921405.1. Classification (NCBI taxonomy): domain Eukaryota; kingdom Metazoa; phylum Mollusca; class Gastropoda; order Stylommatophora; family Helicidae; genus Cepaea; species Cepaea hortensis. The sequence continues at coordinate 77,562,492 of OY992889.1, read as the reverse complement.
ATTAGATTTGGAAGCAAACCAATTTAATTTGGTTTATGTGGTAAGAAAGCAATGATAAACTACTGAATGTAACATTGCCTAGTAAATTACAAACAGCCAATAAATGCTGGGATAAATTGCAACTAACTGTATGATTTTTTTCACATTTAGCTGCAGAATTTAAATGATATACCAAATTAGTGACACCCAATCAATAACAGTGCAAAAAATACCATGGTACAGTGAAGTTTTACACAAGCTGGTAACAATATAGTGAAGGTATAAAATTTGTTTAGTAACAATATAGTGAAGTTATTATAAGATATGCTTGGTAACAATATACTGATGTTATAAGATATTCTTGGTAACATATAAGAAGTTATAAGTTATGCTTGGTAACAATACAGTATAGTGAAGTTATCACCTAAACTTGGTAACTGTATAGTGAAGTTATAAGATGTGTGTATAATAATATAATGGAGTTATAAGAAATGCTTGGTAACAATATAGTGAAGTTATAACATATTCTTAGTAACAATATAACAAATGATAAGATAGGACTGGTAACAATATGTGAAGAGTTCAGATAAGATTGGTAACAATACAGTGAAGTTATACATTTTTGGTCATGAAATAGAGAAAATTCTATTTGAGGTAGTGAATGTATGCTACAGGCTGGCCTCTTAGTGATGACAAGTATAAAAAAGCATTTGCAGATTAATTTTAAACAGTTAGAATGCTTTTTAAATTACAATATTCAAAAGAGATCGAGTCCTCGTTATTTTATACAGAGATTTTCAAAATCTATCAAAATAGTTGTTGCTTCGAATCCAGTAATTTGTAATCATCATCAAGTGCTGGCTTGCATAAGTATATCCTTCTCCATAGTTTGTGATCTCCAACAAGAAAAAGAAACAAAAAGCAGTTCCCATAGCATAAGCCTGCTGTGGGTTTGTGAAATGTTAGGACTATATTAGTGAAATGGGACCTCATGAGGCAGCTCTGGCCCCTGTTGGAACCGCGAGTCCTTATAAAACAAAAATAACCTATATCTAAATGTAGTTAACCACTATATCTAGATGTGACTCCACAAGTCCTTATTACACAAAAATAACCTTATCTAAATGTAGCTAACCACGATATATAGATGTGACTCCACAAGTCCTTATTACACAAAAATAACCTATATCGAAATGTAACTAACCACTACATCTAGATGTGACTCCGTTAGTCCTTATAAAACAAAAATAACCTATATCTAAATGAAGCTAACCACTATATCTAGATGCGACTCCACGAATCCTTATTAAACAAAAATAACCTATATCTAAATGAAGCTAACCACTATATCTAGATGCGACTCCACTATCCTCCACCCAGTGGATGTGCCTATTAGTAGGCCAGGCTCCTACCTTAAGATTTTTAATGTTCTTTATATAGAATAACGGTAGTCAGTAAATAAATCAAGTTAATTAAAGATGTCTTTAATGTGGCAAAAATAGATTGAAAGTTGGCATACTTCCTCCAATGTCCTGGGTGGTAATGTCCTCTCAGTAGGTCCTCCAACCAAGTAGGTCTTCACTAAGATGTAATTTCTCTCCATAGACAGCATGTCTGCAATGATTGCCTCACTAAGAGTTGCGTAAAAATACAAAATTGCTGTATGATTATATATGAGCACAAACTGTTTTCAATAAAATAAATATCTATCATATCAAAGTATATTCGAGGTCAAGAATAGGAATGGATAAGAACACGTTTTCTTGAACATCCGGTGTGTTGATGCCGAGATAAAGGGTTCAACCCCTTCACCAGACAGTTGGACTAAAATGTCGACTTCTTGTCCTTGGCTTGGGGACGTAAATTACAAGTACCTCTGGAGTCGGAGTGGGTTCACCTGATGGCGAGAGACACTAGCAATAGGAAAGCTAATCCACACGCAAAATTCAATCTAGTGCTACTAGAAGTAATGTGTGTGGACTATGGTTGAGTTCAAAGTGTGTGAGCGCAAACTAATAAATATTTTTTTTTTAAAGAAGAAGAAAAAAGTATATTTAATGCAGAATTACTCTGTAAGCAATCTATAGGAAAATTAGTTGCATATTCTTTACAGGACATCACATTCAACCTCAGCAATTTTTGGCTGTTTGCGATTTCTTGGCAATTTTACGGTCAGTAGTTTGCCACTGCTTTCTGAAAAACCAACAATTTTATAAAAACCAACGCAAGGCAATATGCTGCCACATTGCCTGCAGCTGTGTTTCAAACGCGGTATGCGAGATTATGAACTGCGTCTATAACCCCTTTGCTACAGAGCTGGTAATCTATAGGATTGCCTGTATATTACCAGGGCCCATAAGGGAAGCAAAGCATAGGAACATTTTAACCTATTATGCATGTCATAAGGGAAACAAAGAATAGGAATATTTTAACCTATTATGCATGTCATAAGGGAAACAAAGAATAGGAATATTTTAACTTATCATGCATGTCATAAGGGAAGCAAAGAATGGGAACATTTTAACCTATCATGCATGTCATAAGTGAAGCAAAGAATAGGAACATTTTAACATATCATGCATGTCATAAGGGAAGCACCGGGAAGGTTAACCCGGTCAACAAATGCCCGCAGAAGTAGGATGTGTTGGCCTAACAGTGCAAGAACGCAGCTCCGCTGTAAACAGGCACAACGCAATCACGTCCGGAAAAAAAACTCCAGATGAACACAAAAGAAGAAGATAAGGGAAGCAAAGAATGGAAACATTCTAACCTATCATGCATGTCATAAGAGAAGCAAAGAATGGGAACATTTTAACCTATCATGCATGTCGTAAGAGGTAACTAAGGAGAGTTGGTGTGACTCTGGCTACATCTTCCTGTAGAACACTGGTGCTGCAAAATCCAACCAATCATGAGCAAGTCTACAAATGGCTTGACGTGGATTGGCTGATGGTTTATAACCATTGGGTGATGACAGGGACAAGGATAAGAAGAAGTCTATAGAAACTAAGTCTTCTTAACCGCTGCTTTCTTTGCATTTATTCATACTGACGTTTGAAGGTGGATGAAGAATAAGAAAACAAAGACTATTGGAGTCAAACCATACACAAACTGATGAGAATGTTGTGCTGAAAATAATCTATAAGATGTTTAGCTGTTTAGACAAAGTGCTACTTAAAAAAGCAATGGTATTGACATGGTGCGGGCACATTAATGCACTTGATAGCGAACTGCGCTGATAATGTCAAGAGCACGGTTGGATGTGGGTTCAATGCCCGGGCTCATTACATGCAAAAGTGAGGGAAAGACTGGCCCACCTATTCCTCTGTGCATTCAGGCCTACAACATGTGATGGCCTTATTACATTACAGACCCATAGCAGGAAACTGCTGACTCCACAATGAAGGTTGGCTGCATTAGATTTCCAACACTCTCTGTCTCTTACCCTTGTTGTACACTTTGATAAACTGTTGTTCATCTGCCTCTTGATGTTATCTTCTCAGTTATATCGCTGTCTGCCTTCTTTTCAAATCCAAACTCAAGCATCCTTACATGTTCTTTCATCCGTTACTGTGTCTTAAATTAGCAGTTATTTGTAGATAGTCCTCAAAATATTTCCCACGTCCATCGTGAGTGTTCCAACTATTGGGGCTTCTGAAGCCAACAGATTGGCTGCCTCATTGCCATGCGTTCCAGCATGACCTGATCAGTATATCCTTACATACTGCGGGATTTACTAAGTAGAGGATCCAAGCACTTATGGACTAAATGATTCAATGTGCAATGAGGATGATCTGTTGACTAACAAACTATTATATCCTTGCAATTTCTTGTAACGCCCACATGTTACTAAGGCCCGTAAGAGAAGCAAGGAAAAGTAACACTGTAACCTAACATGCACGTCATCAGAGGTGACTAATAAGGGCTGTGCTTAGAGCAGGCTCCTTCTTCATGTAGACAAATAGTCACAAAATCCAACCAATCATAAAGAAATCACCTATAAACATTTAAAAATAAAGAATAACTCCACCAATTAAGAGGAAATAAAGTGTTTTTAGAAGAGCTATGACGAAATATGAAGAAAGCCACATGGAGTCAGGATCACTGATTAACTTCCTTTCATCTAGTAAAATCTCCTGGATTGGCACCTAAATGTGAAAAATTATGTATAAATTAGGAAAGGCGATAGAAGAAACTAAACATTATAAGTTTAGCATTTTGGGTTTCAGCGAAACATGGTGGAATAGAGCAGACAAAGAGCTTCTTAACACAGATGAAACAGTGTTATTCTCAGGCCATGCAGTGGAAAATGCTCCCCGCAGTAAAGGAGTGGCTGTAATATTATCTAAAGAGGCAGAGAAAGCATTAATAGAGTGGGAAGCAGTGAGTTCAAGAATAACAGCAAACTTAAAACCATAAAAAAGAAAGCAAACATGAACTTGACCCATTACTACACATCAACAAATGATAAAGATGAATAAATTGAGAAGGAATTTTACATGAAACTTCAAGTCATAATACACAATCAAAGGAATTTCAATATCAAAATTTTGAAGGGTGACCTTAATGCCAAGACAGAATCAAATAACACTGGTTATGAAGAAGTCATGGGGAAACACGGACTAGGAGTAATGAATGAAGATGGCATAATTATGTGGGGTGAATAGTTCCATTCCTTTCCAGAAAATTACTTTACTACACTGTAAAGCTAAAAGATCAACTCCAAAATACTGGTTTTTCACACGCTCACTTTGAACTCGAGCATAGCCCACACTGGGCTGATTTTTGCATGTGGGTTAGCTTATCCTATTACCAGTCTCCAGCCATCAGGCAAACCCACTCTGGCTTCTGAGGTACTTGTAATTTACATCCCCAAAATCAAGGATAAGAAGTCAACATTAAAGTCCAGCTGACTGGTGTTCCAGAGAAAAACCCCTACCTCACCACCCGCACACCAGACATTTAAGAGTGAACACTCTGAACCTTTCAGCCACGCGATTTCCAATACTAATTTCACCCAGTAAACAAATAAACAAACCTGTCTTCAGTTCTGTTGGACTCCTGTTCCATCAGCAAGAACTCTTGGAACTTATACTGGGACTGGAGCAAGAGGTATGTATCCAAGCAAGACACCATCACAGACAGCACCCTGCAAAACACCGGGGGAATGGAAATGTTAACATCAAAATTACATTAATTAAAATGAAAAAAAAAAAAAAAAAAAAAAAAAACTCCAGGTTAATGAACAATTAAACATCAAAATTGCATCAATTAAAATACAAAGACACCAGGGTAATGGAAATTAAACATCAAAATTACATCAATTAAAATGCAAATACACCAGGGTAATGGAAAATTAAACATCAAAATTGGAGCAATTAAAATGCAAGAACACCAGGGTAATGGAAATGTTAGCTAAAATCAAAATTACATAAAGGCAAATTAAAGGCAAAAGGCAAATTAACTGATTCACTGCCATACAAAAAAGTTGGTTTCGACTAAACAAAAATTTTTGGCAGAAAATGGGAAGTGGGGATGTGTCACAGTAATGATCTAAACACAGTTAAAATGATAGCAGCTATATTGTATTATAAATTAAATTAAAGGAGATTGCACAAGGAACACATCAGTATTGCTACTATTGCTATAGATTAGAAATATAATAATAATATTGTAAGATTTTGTAAAAAAAAAATTTAAGACAGGGCTGACAATTATTTAAAATTTTCTCTTACCAAGGCACTACTTCTAAATTGTTAGTTATAATCCAATGAAATTTACAGAATAATGATAAATACACAACTTATCTTCAACAATATCACAAGCACTACTCCATAACATGTTTTCTAGCAATTGTCCTTGTATCCCATAGCCTTCAAGGATGGTCCATCATTTGTATCTGTCTACTCTATCAAAAGCCTTTTTCTGATCTACGAATTCTATTCTGCTGGTCACCATATTTGATGGTTTTTTCACACATTTGTCCAAGTGTGAATAGTGCATCAGTGCAGCTGTCAGAGTCTAGAGTAGTGCAGTGATGCAGTGACATCGTTACGCCCGCCAGGCGACTTAGTTCCCCAGCCGGGATGCCGTAACTTCGTTACGCCTGCCAGGCGAGTAGTAGTTACCTGCCTGCGAGGTTGCTGGCTGACGAGACGGCCAGCGGTCAGGCAAGGACGAAGCAAGACGCACGCATGCCTCGTGAAGCCACTTCAGGTGGGGAGGCACATTGCGAGCTATAGGGAGACAGCTCTGGGACGTGGACTCGACTGGACGTATAATGAGAGAAAGGCGTTGTGTGGTTTCTGTGCCCGAAAGTCGAGTGTCTGTTCATCTTGAGAGATAGACTGTGAGCTGTATTGTGTATGTAAGTGTATTGAAGTTTAACATATAGCTTGTAATGATCATCGTATGGTATTTGATCTGTAAATAAATCCATTGAACGTTGGGTCGTTGAGTCTCAAGTCAAATCACGTTGTACTTGTACTGTCTCACATGTGTTAAGAAAAACGAGCCAGGTTTAAGACCCTGACATGTGTGGACGTGGTGGCATTCGTCCGGCTTTGAAATGAACGTAGTTTAGATAATTTAACATTTAAACTTAGAGTTGTGAACTTAGAATTTTTGTCCAACTTTATTGTACATGTAAATGTGATCGTTGAAGGCTCATTTTGATAGATATTATTACATTATTTAAACATGGAGACTAAATGTGATTGTACAGTGCATACATATTGTTTGGTCTTGTAAACGTGTAAAACATTTGTGGTTGTGAAACTTGTCACCGTTTTGACCTTGTCGACATTGTAAACTTGTCGCCATTGTGACCTTGTCGCCATCTTGTAAACTTGATGTCTATGTCCTTACTGAATGTCATCTTGATGTAAGTGATGTGTCATCAATGTTGTAGCGTGTTGAGATATATTTAGAGTGTCTTTGTAAAGTGAATTGTGGAAAGCAGAAAGTTTTGGAAAGAAAGTGACTTGTGTTTTGAAAAAAAATTGTTGACTGACAAAATTACGACCTACAATTACACTCAACGCCATACAAACCTAATCAAAACTTAGTGACAAGCAGGCACGCCACATCAAATAGACACTAATTTATTTCCTCCAAAAACAAAGCAGGTTTTCTGTGCCATCTGAAACCCTTGCCCGTAGAGGTCATTTGTGTTTGAAGTAGCGACCCTACAGTTCCTAAGCCGATTTCCAACCGTTCTTCACCGCATCCGGTGCACTTGAGTATATTTTTCTTTTCATATACTTTAGGATGCAAATTTAGGCACGTATTGTCAATAGAACACAATTGTAAATTGTTTACTTTACTAACCACTTGTAACAAATTGTGTGGCTGGTATTTCATTGGCATTTTCCATCATGTCGTCATTAAATGATTTCATCGATATGGGGTTGAAATTAAAGTTAACAGGTGACGAGTTGACAAAGTGGAGTGAAAGGAAATACTCTGAATACCTACTAGTACAGGAAAAAGCTAATGAACGCGATGAAAGAGCAGCTGAAAGAACTGCCAAGCAAGCAGAAGCAGAACTGTCTGCAAAGACAAAACAAGCTGAGATAGATAGTGAGCTGAAGAAAGCTGAAATAGCAGCTCAGAGTAAACGGGAAGAGCTGGAATTGCAACTTAAAATCAAACAACTTGATACTGAGACTGCCATTAACAAAGAGTCTAAGAAATCTGAGAGACTAGAGAAAGAAAACCAGTACAAGAAATACCAAGGTATAGTACGTAATTGTACCTCAGGTGACTGCATTGCAGCCTTTACCCAAAATTTTGAGACGTTAATGGACCATTACCAGATTCCACTGTCTGAATGGAATATTATTTATATGAGGAGTTTGTCAGGGGAGCCTCTTAAAGTCATTGAGACTATCCCCAAAGACCTCAGAAAAGATTACCATTATCTAAAATCAAAGATTATGGCACATTTTATGTTAGATGAGGCAGGTTACAGAGAACAATTCAGCAAGTTGAGCCCAAAAACCGACTCAAACGTTCTCTGACTACCTCTGCTTAGTCCGAGATATATTTATCAAATGGACTTCGGCAGCTAAAATTGATAAAAACTATCAAAGATTAGAAGATCTGATCATCAGAGATAAAGTCATTTCATCCATTCCATCAGCATTTTCAAAATTTTTGCAAGAGAATGAATGCACTAGTGTAGATGAGATTGAGAGACGTGGTTCGGCTTATTACACAGCCAACAAACATTGTTTCGCCAGTGAAGCTCCTGACATAAATTTTGTAGCATCGGCTAACTATGACAAACCCTATAGTAGGCAGAAACCTCATAAGCCTACATCTGAGAAGTATAATCACTGTAGATATTGTAAAATTTCACACCATCAAGGTGAGATGTGTGACAAGAACCCCGCATATCATACTTATCTACAAAACATGGTAAACAGACAAGATAAGGAGCGTAGATCCTTTAGAAATTTGCGTAAATGTTTCCTCTGTAAGGCGTATGGACATTATCGCCATGATTGTAAAGGTAGGCAAATGACCAACAAAGCAAATGCCGCCTTGTTTGACAGTTCATCGTCAGATGAAGAACAATCAGAGAAACATCCTGTGAACTCAGCACAGGCTTTTGATATATTTAACGCAAATAAATGTACTGTTTGTAATACCTTTTATGAAGATGGCATTTTAACATGCGGCCACTCCATTCCTATTGCTAATGAAGAAGCTAATTTGGTAGTAGATTCCAAAGGCAGAATAAACGTCCATCAAGGATACGTGAATGGCAAGTCTGCTACAGTCCTTCGGGACACGGGAAGCTCACTTATTGGTCTAAAGAGAACGTTCATAATGCCTACAGACTATACAGGCAGGCACGTAACATGCAGAACATTCTCTGGCAATATTGAAAAATACCCACTAGCATGGGCATATATTCAAACACCTTTCCTCACTGGTAAAGTAAAATGCGCAGCATTAACAAACCCGGTGTGCGATATTATAATTGGAAATTTACCAGAGGTGAATGATATGCCTCATGACATAACATCTCTTTGCATTGATGATATCATAACATCACCATCAAATGTCATCACTGATAATGTTACACCACCTAATGAATGTATGGTAGCTAATGTAGCACTAAGATCTCATGACATCATTGATAACAGTCTTTCATCACCATCTGATATCATTGAATGTGTGAACGCAGTAACCAGATCTACTGCTAGAGTGCAAGATGAAAGTAACCAAACTGAGGCTATACAAATGCTTAGCCCAGTATCACTACCTTCTAAAACCATGAAGGAAACGTTTGTAACAGCTCAAAAAGCTGATCCTTCATTGTCGAAATATTTTAATCTGATCGGCCAAAAGCCAAAGGTAACCAAGAATGCAAAATGGCATTTTGCTTTGAAAAATTCTATCCTCACTAGGTATTATACCAGAGGTGACAGCACAACAGAGCAAACTGTTTTGCCAAGTGAGTATCGCAAGCAAGCCTTACATCTTGCCCATGATATACCTCTTGCAGGGCATATGGCATACATTAAGACCAGATCAAGATTATTAACACAGTTTCATTGGCCCAAATTTTGCAATGACATTAAACAATATTGCAGAAGTTGTGACATCTGCCAAAAACTGGTAAAGAAAGGTAAACACCCACAGGCAAAGTTACAAGTTACTGACTTAGCCAGTCGACCTTTTGAGAAAATATCTGTCGACATAGTGGGCCCTCTTAATCAGACAACAACTAGAGGGAATAAATATATTCTAACTGTCATTGATCAATGTAGCCGCTGGCCGGAAGCGATTCCACTAAAGAACATAACTGCCAATGATATAATGGAAGTTTTCTTCCATATAATTTCTCGGATAGGATTTCCAGACACTATCCAATCAGATAGGGGAACTCAGTTTATCGCCGCATCTACTCAAGCTTTCACCAAAATGTTGGGAGTGAAGCAATGCTTCAATTCCCCGTACCATCCTCACTCGAGTGGGATAATAGAAAAATTTAACGGCGATTTAAAGCACATGCTTGCTAAAGTCACTCAAGAGCATCCCAAGAACTGGGACGTATATTTACCTGCTACTCTCTTTGCTTATCGCGAGGTACCACATTCTAGTACAGGTTTCTCTCCTTTTGAACTTATCTATGGTGCCAAACCACGTGGCCCATTGACTATTTATCACCAAATGTTAACTGACTCCACTCCAGTACTTAAACCCATATCATCATACGTATACGTTACATCATTGCGTGAAAGAATCATCAAATCTTGTATAATTGCAAAGGATGCACTAAAATTATCTGGTGCTACTTATAGACAATATGCTGACAAAGGTAACAGGACAATAACGTTGACACCTGGACAGGACGTTCTTCCTCTACTACCTAGTGACAGACACAGAGAGTGAGTTCCCTTGAGCAAGATGGCGGGACATTTCTTCGTCCCGTAAAATGGAACGTGTTTTTTCCGAAATGTGTATGGATTAAGTGTTTTTTCGTGGTGAAATGGAGTTCGGACTGTGCAACGGAGTTCGTGCACGCGCGTCCGGTCTTCTTTCGGCGTATCATCGGCGCCCGGTGGCGATAGTTAAGCCTAACATGATGACCAGACGACCAGCTAGGACACAACGTGGTAAGAGGGCGGGCGCGCGCAGAAAGCGCTTAAAATGTGACAGATTGGGTATCGGAAATGTTCGAGTACTGTACTGGAACTGTGCATCATTTAGTCAACGCCGACCCATTCTTGAAAAACTACTCTACGGAAACGATATTGTAGTCTTGCAAGAAACACAGATCACCGACGGAACAGTCAATGTTGCGGGATTTCAGGTTTTCCTTAACAGGCGGCACCTCGGACAGGCCATTCTGGTCCGCGACAACTTACTAGTGTCTGAGATCGATATGTCCGCCTGGAACAGCGATGCCCTGCAAGTGCAGGCATTAAGAATAATGACACCAGTGCAGCTTGTAATCGTTAACGTCTATGCGCGAAATGGGAAGGTCGACGTGCGACAATGGCAGAGTTTGTTCGATATGGATGAAAGGCATATCATCTACTGCGGGGACTTCAATGCCAGAGGCAGTCAATGGGGGAATTGCATCACCAATAGACAGGGAGAAGATTTGGAGGACGCCCTGGCATCTGCTGCCCTAATCTGTCTGAATGATGGGAAGGTCACTAGAATGGCCACTCGACCAGGCGACTCTGACAGCATCATTGACTTGGCTCTGGTGTCGCCCACCATCGCACCAAGGTGCCGGTGGGGCACTCTGGGATACCACGATAGTGACCACTACCCTTGTGTCATCCTGATCAAGAAAGACGGGGCCATGAGTCAAAGAAACAAGACCAATGCCTTCCCGTACGACACCACTGGTCAAGACCCCATAAGCAAGATCAGAAGAAGGAAACTAACTTCCTCCCGTAGGAGACAAGAAAGATGGCTGCAGCCACCATGGTGGAATGGAGAGGTCGAGAAGGTGTGGTTGGGAAAGAGGCAGGCTGTCAAAGACTGGCAAAAGGCCAGAAAGGCTAACATGCCACAGGTTGAGTTGGCGAACCTGAAGACTGAGGTCGTTAGGACGACGACTTTATTCAAAACCTGCGCCAAACAGGCCAAGGCCGACAAATGGGACGAGTTCTGCAGGAAGGTGTGCTCCGAGCAATCTCTTACGACATTCTGGCGCCTCCACAAGAGCATGAACGGTGCTGCACAACATAGGGGTATTCCAGACTTTCAAGGCACAGACCTCGCATGGAAAAAGTCGGATGCGGATAAAGGTAAGGCCCTTCTTGCACGCTACATAGAACAGACTGACCAGAAAGACGAACCCGCCAGACAGAGGACCACAACAACACTCTCTCAGTTGTGCGAGGGGGTCGGGACAGACGAAGAATGGACAATCACAGTTGACATATTGCGTGTGATGCTCAAGAAATCACCTAACACCGCCCCAGGCCCAGACGGCATCCGATATGGTGACCTAATGGTGATATCAGATGATGACATGGAAGAACTGGCCAGAGAATTCAACACCAGTATCCAGAGGGGTCAGGTCAAAGAAGAATGGCTACACAGCTACTTGCTGCCGCTGCCAAAACCGAACAAAGACCACTCCAAGATAAGCGGCTACAGAATCATTACGATGCAGAATACTGTTGGCAAGCTACTGGAGAAAATTGTAGCACACAGACTTGCTTGGGACTTGGAACAGCTCGGCTGCTTCCCGCCCACACTTGGAGGATACAGACGCAACAAAGAGTCATGGCTGAATGCGGCGGTCTTTGCTCAAGATGTTTACGAAGGATTTCAGGTCAAAGAAGAGACATGTGCGGCCGCCATAGACTTAGAGGACGCATATAACAGAGTATCTTTCGAGCACTTGATGCAAACCCTCCTCAGACTGAAAGTGCACCCTCACCTTGTACGATGGATAGCTGCAGTTCTACTCCAAAGGAAGGTGGTGCTAAGATGCGGGAGTTGGTCTTCTGAGCCGATAACGATATGTCCAGGATTGCCGCAGGGTTCACCACTGTCACCAGTACTATTCAACGTGTATACGGTGCCGATCACTGAACAACAGTTGGATGGGAGGGGTAGGACTCTATCATTCGTTGACGACATCCTCGTGTATCGACAGGGTCGAGATAGACAGGCGGTTGCCAACTATATGCAGGGCGAACTAGATCGAATTTCCTCATGGTGTGCTGATGCCGATGCCCTTGTCAACCCTGCAAAGGCAACGGTTACATGGTTCTCACTAAACAACCATATTGTGAAAACAGACCTGCCGGCAGTAAGGATGGATGGGAGCATTCTGAGTAGAACCCAGTCAATGACATATCTTGGCGTGAGGCTTGATCGTAGCCTGTCCTTCAGAGATCATGTCGATTATGTCATAACGAAGGCTCGGAAAGGTTTGGCAGCAATGAGAGTCATGGCGACTGCCAATATCGAGCAAAGACTGCTATTACTTCTGTTCCAAGGACTTGTGCTTTCACGCATCGAGTATGCCCTGGCCATCCTCACTGTCAGCCCTACACAGATTGGAAGACTTGAAAAGGTACAAAACGAAGCCATGCGCATCATTTTGGGCTGCACGAGAGACACCAGCTGTGTAGCAATGAGATACCTCCCTGACTTCCCGACAATGGAACACAGGATCAAGATCTGGAGAGCTCGTGCATACTTAAAAATAAGTGCAGATGAGCAGCACCCTCTGCATGACGCTGTATTCAGAGAAAAGGGTGACAGGCTAAAGAGGGGCAAATCATGGATGGGTCGGGCGGAAGATGTCGTCGGACAGGTCTGCAGTCTTACCAGTATCAACCCCGGCAAGGAATGGGTGCCGGTGCCTCCAGCTTTTAAGTGTACCTTCTCCTGCATTATCACACTCGACAGACGGTGCAGAGAGCAGAACCCTGCCGCTGTCAATGCAGAGGTTAACGCGCTCATCTATGATCACTCAGATAGCCCCGAAGTGCTCATCTATACAGATGGATCTGTTGTAAAGCAGCAGAGAAGTGCGTGGGCATTTACAGCCCGTTCAGCGGGCCGAACCGTTCAAGAATCCAGTGGTGCCCACTCTATGACCACGAGCAGCATGACGATGGAGGTGATGGCAGTTACACAGGCTTTCATATGGCTGGAATCACAGCATTATACCAACGTGTGTGTACTAAGTGATTCAATGAGCATGATTCAGAAGGTCGAAGCTGGATCTGTACGTAGACAGTGGACTGAGTCGCTGCGGAAGTCTGTTGTCCGCAAAGTCACCTTCATCTTCGTCCCGGGACATGCGGGAGTCGAGGGAAATGAACGAGCTGATAAATTGGCTGGCTCTGCACCCCCTGTAGATGGCCAGCCCATGGATCGTGCCGATGTTATTAACGCCCTTAAAGATATGGCGAGAACAGAGGACTTTGACGCCAGTGATTCCACATCGCTTTCCAGGATGAAAGACCTGGGAGTAAGAATCGGCACAGCCAGACGCGAGAGGTACATCGGGAAAACAAAGCGCCTCGTCAACCAACACAGAACTGGCACTATTAGCCACCGGACGCTGATGCATATGCTGGGGGGAGGATCTGAGCACCTATGGACATGTCCGGAGTGCAACGAAGATACCCCAACTGATAACTGAACTGATAACAGACACTTATTGACTGATTCTTGGCAAGGACCTGTTAAAGTAACAAGACAGATTTCACCTGTAGACTACGAGATCCAAATAAAAGACAAACACAAAATATTCCACATCAATATGCTAAGACCATATTACAACAGATACAACGAACAAGACGATACAACAACTTGTACAGTGATAATAGACCATGAAGATGACGAGGCTAGTGACGAAATTCCAACACCTGCATTAGACACGACAAACTGCTTGAAGGAAATTAAAATCAACCCAAAGTTAACTCAAGCAGAAACAGACAGTTGCAAACATCTTATACAACAGTACAACACCATCTTCTCCAACAACCCAGGACAAACAGAATTAGTACAACATCACATCACACTCACGTCAAAGACACCCATAAAATGCAGACCATACACCATTCCACTGCATTACAAAGAAAACTTACATCAGGAGATCATCAACTTAGAGAAAAACAACAAAGACGATGACAGACCACATAAAGACATTAGAACAGACATTTGAACGCATTAGACAGCACGGACTGACGGTAAAGCCTGCAAAAGTAGACATAGCCTACCAGGAAATATCCTTCTTGGGGTACAAAATATCCAATGGTTTTGTCACGACAGACGATAACATCGTGTCCAAGATACTAAAACTCTCACTTCCGACTACGAAAAAGCAAGTCAGAAGTTTGTTGGGACTGATAAATTATTACAGGCAGTTCATTCCTGATTTTTCCGAACTGACCGAAGTATTTACTAACTTACTAACAAAAGATAAACCGGAGAAAATTGTAAGCAATGAATGCCTAAAATTTGCATTCCAAAAAGTATTATCTTTGTTTTCTAATAATAGTTTAAATAATCCTATTCTGAAGTTGCCCAATCTACATGTCCCTTTCAGATTGCGTACAGACGCGAGCTCCGTGGCGATTGGAGCAGTCTTGTTGCAGGAGCATAACAACATCCTTCATCCTGTGTACTTCGTCTCCAAGAAATTGAAACCGAGAGAACGGGCTTGGTCAATACCCCAGTTGGAAGCCCTAGCTCTAGTGGTGGGTATAACTAAATTGTCCAGATTCCTCCTAGGACGTCATTTTATTGTCGAATCCGACAGTAGTCCACTGCGATTTATCAATTCAGGTGTACCTTCAAACTAAATGGTGGCGCGCTGGTCTCTTAAGCTAAAAGATTACAGCTTCGAGGTTCGACATATCCCAGGCAGAACCAACACTATTGCCGATCTCTTGTCCCGTTGTCCGACCGACCCAGTGAGCACCAATGTCTGAGTGCAGTGTGTAAAATACACTCAGATCAACACAGGCATCCATCAGTGAATAATTTTTTTTCATTCACGAAAGCTGTGTAATGTCTACGATGTGATGTGATAGGGTTTACTCCCAATATATATAGTGTTCTTATTTTACTAATTAATGTAGTGATTGTCATGTATAATTGTGTAGTGTGTGGTAGAAAGTGAACTTTATTAATTGTATATATTACGAAACAAGAACAGCGCCACATTCGCTCAAAACTTACCGTAAGCGAACTATCCAATTTGACAGTGGTATCTGCGTGTGGAGCATTCCAGTGATATTTTAAATCCGTGTGTGAAAGTGTGACCTGAACATTGACATTTACACCACTGCAGTCAATCGAAATCCAGAAGTTTTTCCAGGGAAACACCCAACACATGAACGATTAGAACATTGTACATTCCGTAACTACATCAGACCGGAACAAGTGTGTTCTACAAGTTTCAACATCAGCTGTTTAGTGTTCGTGTGTACTTCCGGATTAGTTAGAAATTTAGTTCAAAATTAGCAGACGACAAACAAAAGTTTAAAAAGCTATGACGATTCTAAAATCTTTAGGAATCAACAAGTTTGAATACACGAATTGTGTACTTATATTTTTTATATAGTGTAATCTTAGAATCATATCTTGATTAATTTATTCATACTACCGACTTTTTCTCGCTAGTATGAAGAAACATCAAGCTATGACACTGAGAAATAGAATAATTATTGTAAAATATTATATTTCATAAATTGTGAGGTTATTCCCCTTTCATTTAGTTGTTACTACATCATTACACAAAGGGCTATAATGTGAAATGTATACGATTATGTGTTGTATATAAATAGCCATGTTGTTGCCAGATTGTTAACACACCAGGAAGCCATCTACTGGGCATGGTAGAGTGTTACCGACATTGCAGACCAACACAAGAGCTCCTGGCCAAATAAGGTCAGGGTTTGAGCATTTAATGCGACTTATGTAAAGCCGTATTTCGGTCTAGCCAGATGGTTTTTGTTTCAGAAACCATATTATTACTTTTTTTTGAAAGGCTGCGAGGTAGATGCTTGGAGCTGGTACTGCCAATCTGACTGGGTCAATAATGCAATTAAGGTAATCAGCCATCGAGAGGATGAAACTTGACAAGTGTTAAAGGTTGAACACCACATGTCGTTGAATACAACTTCCATTTCTTATATGTTTCTATGTCAAGATGTGTATGTCTATGTATTCTGATTCCAATGTATATAACAACAGAAGGGTCGACTCTGACAAGGTTAAAATATTAACCCAGTATGTACATATAGTATACATGAAAGATGACATCTTTCATGGAGCTGCCCGGGGGAGCATGTCAGAGTCTAGAGTAGTGCAGTGATGCAGTGACATCGTTACGCCCGCCAGGCGACTTAGTTCCCCAGCCGGGATGCCGTAACTTTGTTACGCCCGCCAGGCGAGTAGTAGTTACCTGCCTGCGAGGTTGCTGGCTGACGAGACGGCCAGCGGTCAGGCAAGGACGAAGCAAGACGCACGCATGCCTCGTGAAGCCACTTCAGGTGGGGAGGCACATTGCGAGCTATAGGGAGACAGCTCTGGGACGTGGACTCAACTGGACGTATGATGAGAGAAAGGCGTTTTGTGGTTTCTGTGCCCGAAAGTTGAGTGTCTGTTCATCTTGAGAGATAGACTGTGAGCTGTATTGTGTATGTAAGTGTATTGAAGTTTAACATATAGCTTGTAATGATCATCGTATGGTATTTGATCTGTAAATAAATCCATTGAACGTTGGGTCGTTGAGTCTCAAGTCAAATCACGTTGTACTTGTACTGTCTCACATGTGTTAGGAAAAACGAGCCAGGTTTAAGACCCTGACACAGCTTTTACCTTTCCTGAAACCAAATTGTACTTTGCTTAACTGTTGTTAAACTATGGATTTAGCTCTTTGTTCCAATAGTTTTGAGTACATTTTCACTATATGACTCAGGAGTGATATACCTCTCTATGTTTCGCACTCTCCCATATAGCCTTTATTTTTCCATATTGGTACTATTACAGCGTGTTGCCAATCGTCTGGGACTTTTCTTTCATCCCACGCTATATTAAAAAAGTCTTGTTAGCCATTTAACTCCGTTTACCCACATGCCTGAACAGCTTCTGTGGTTATTCTATCCGGGCCTGGTGCTTTATTTTTAGGACTTTTCTGTATAACTGATTTGACTTCTGCAGGGATGAAGTTTGGTTCTTGTTGTCCACAGCTTTCAGGCACAAAAGTTAGGTTTTCAATGCTATTATGTGTGGGGTTAAGTAGTTCTTGGAAGTTTTGCCCACTTTGCTAGTCTTTGATGTGGATTAAATCATGGTATACCTCTTTTGCTGTTTATGAAGGTGGTTGGGTTGTAGTTTCTCATTTTGTTGACATGTTTATAAAATTCTCTTGAGTAGTCTTTGCTAAGAGTCGCCATCTGCTCATCACATATTCTTCAGAATTCATCTTTAGATGCTCTAATTGTTTGTATGGCATTTTGTCATGCTATTCTGTAAGTAACATAGTCTTGTTCAGATTTAGTTGTGATCCATTTTTTGAATGATCTTCTTTCTGAATACGCTATCTTTAACTCCGTTGTTCCACCAAGTTGTTCTTAATATTTTGTCCTGCCCTACTTTCTTGGTTCCACATTTATTTTCTAGTCTATCGAGCATGGCAGCCTTGAAAATTGACCTTTCCTTATCTACACTTGAGTAATCATTAGGTGATGTTCTTATGTAGCTTTGTGATTTCTTGTTTGAATTTGTCTTTAACCGTATAATTGATGACATCTGTTGTTACCTTTTTGTTTCTTATTTTCCTGCATGTTGAATTCTTTTTTTATTATGACTAGTTTGTGATCAGTATCAATGTCAGTATATGGGAGTGCTCTTAAATCCATACGTAGTCTTCTGTCTGATTTCCTAAGTAGAATAAAGCCAATTTGAGAAGTATGATCTATGTTGTTCCATTTATACCACATTTTGATATGGCTACGACAATGTTGGAAAATACTATTTGCTATTATTAGTCCTGGTTCGGAGCATATGTTGAGTAGGTGGTTCACCATTGCTATTACTGCATCGCTGAATGGCCCCATGCATTCATCCCATGGTGTTCTTCTTGTGCCTATACGTCCGTTGAAATCACCCATCACAATAAGTTCATCTATCTCACTGACATTGTTTAACATGTCTGCAAGATTGTCAAAAAATGTGTCTTTGTCTTCATCGCTGTAAGTATCATTACATGGGGTGTATGTTTGTATAATAGTCATTGTTTTTCTGCCTTCTTTGATCTGTATTAGTATTGTTCTTTCTGAAATAAATTTGGTGTTGATAATGGCTTTCGCTTTTTTGGGATGTAATAAAAAAACCCACTCCATGTTTAGCCGTTGCTCGCTGCTCGACACCACTCCATATTAGAATGTAATTTACGTGTGTTTGTTTTGTGTTCCGTCCCTTTTTCCTCATATCTGTGAGTCCTAATATTTGAATATTTGATTTTTTTCATAAACTCTATGAGAGCTGGTACTTTATCTCCAAGTCCACTAACATTCCAAGCCCTGAATATCTTGTCTGTTACGTACTTTAGCTGTTGTTATTTGCTTGTTCAGTGTGTTTCTGGTGTGAGCGCTGTTTGAGTCATGCTTCTCTTCAATTTCCTCCATAATCCTCGAGCAATAGTACTTGAACAAATAAATTTGCCACCAGTTTGCTGGACCTGTCATAGGTTCGTCCTTATTTGAACATACTGATCTTGTACAGTAAACAGCCTAATCTGAAGATGGTGATCATGTGAGATGGTGAACTATAATTGTCCGTAGCATATGATGATGGCCGGTCTCCCTGGTCTAGATTTTACACGACTTTCTCCGTAATCCCGTATACTCTCGTGAGTAATGTGACGTTGGGCGAGAATCGGTAGCGGTTATCTCCACGTCGGTAACTTACGGGGTATGTGAGCCGGTAGCTCAGAAAGCAATGGCAAACTACTGAGCGTAATCTTGCCAAGAAATCAACAATCAGCTGAAAGATGCTGATGTTCACAACAGTTATGTCCTGTAAAGGATATGCGAACAAACAAACAAAATATGATGATGATTATAACAACAGTGAGCAGAGTTATAAAGAATTGTACATCCCATAATTTTCTGGGAATTATCTGAAAAGGAAATGCTGAGGGAAATGGAACTGGTTATCCCACAGCACTATGCCACTACTCAGAATATGTGAGACTTCACACAGATAGGCAAATAGCTGCTATGGGGAAAACTCTGCCTTTCCAACTGATAAAATAAAGATGTTATTGATTTATTTGGTTGTTTCAGGATTTCAGATTTAAATATTGAGCACAACATCTTGAGCTACAGCCTACGATGGGTGATATTGTAATGTTCTGTTATGATCCGGGGTTTGTTTCCGGATCCGGTCAAGGATATGCACTACTGACGAGCTCACACGAGAGCGAAACTCAAGTATAGTGCTTTCATATTGACGTGGATAGGCCTTAGGTTCATACCAGAATACGATCAGCGTTGCCAGTAGTGGGTTGTGCTCAATATTTAAAGATGTTATTGCTGAATGTTCTTACCTTAAACCAAAAGTATACGACTGCTCATAGTTGAACAATGAGTGGACTTTCACATCAGAGTCCACAATAATGATTCTGTCAATCAGAGCCTAGAGAAATCATCCAACAAATATTATTTAGTTATTTTCTCATTAACAACTATGAAGTTGATACAGAATTCTGAATACATTATTTTTTTCAAAAAGAACTGTTTTCATTGAAGTCACATATAAACACTTGGTTTATCATGTTTTTTGTTTTGTTTCAGGATATCACTTTTATTTTGTACTACATCTCTTGTAGCCACCCAAGAGTTACCAGGGCCATAAAGCGAAGCAAAGATTAGTAAAACAGTATCATGCACTTTGTAAGAGGAAAATACGGAGGGTTGGCATAGAAATGACTACCTTATTCTGTAGAAATCTGTAATTGCAAAATCTAACCAACCATGAACAAGTCTAAAGATAAGGCAAGATGAATAACCAACCCAACTAAGATGAAAGAAGGCACTTCTAGAAGTAGTATGATGCTTTGCATAGTTAATTACTGGGAGTCTATATCACAGACTTTACTAATTTCACATGAAGAAAATCTTCAAAATGAATGTTGCCAACAGTTCATCACGTCCATTTATCAGACATGTCACTGATCTCTTACAGTGATGCCAACAGTTCATCATGTCAATTTATCAGACATGTCATTGATCTCTTACAGTGATGCCAACAGTTCATTACGTCCATTTATCAGACATGTCACTGATCTCTTACAGTGATGCCAACAGTTCATCATGTCAATTTATCAGACATGTCATTGATCTCTTACAGTGATGCCAACAGTTCATTACGTCCATTTATAAGACATGTCACTGATCTCTTACAGTGATGCCAACAGCTCATCATATCCATTTATCAGACATGTCACTGATCTCTTACAGTGATGCCAACAGTTCATTACGTCCATTTATCAGACATGTCACTGATCTCTTACAGTGATGCCAACAGCTCATCACATCCATTTATCAGACATGTCACTGATCTCTTACAGTGATGCCAACAGCTCATCATATCCATTTATCAGACATGTCACTGATCTCTTACAGTGATGCCAACAGTTCATCATATCTATTTATCAGACATGTCACTGATCTCTTACAATGATGCCAACAGCTCATAACCACCCATTTATCAGACATGTCACTGATCTCATACAGTGATGCCAACAGTTCACCATGTCAATTTATCAGACATGTCACTGATCTCTTACAGTGATGCCAATAGCTCATCATGTCAATTTATCAGACATGTCACTGATCTCTTACAGTGATCCCAACTATTCATCATGTCCATTTATCAGACATGAAACTGATCTCTTATAGTGATGTCAACAGTTCATCATGTCCATTTATCAGACATGTCACTTATTTCTTAAAGTAATATCAACAGCTCATCTTGTCCATTTATAGACATGAAACTGATCTCTTACAGTGATGCCAACAGCTCATAACCACCTATTTATCAGACATGTCACTGATCTCATACAATGATGCCAACAGTTCACCATGTCAATTTATCAAACATGTCACTGATCTCTTACAGTGATGTCAACAGTTTATCATGTCCATTTATCAGACATGTCACTTATTTCTTAAAGTAATGTCAACAGCTCATCCTGTCCATTTATCAGACATGAAACTCATCTCTTACAGTGATGCCAACAGCTCATAACCACCCATTTATCAGACATGTCACTGATCTCTTTCAGTGATGCCAACAGTTCATCATGTCTATTTATAAGATATGTCACTGATCTCTTACAGTGATGTCAAGAGCTAATCATGTCCATTTATCAGACATATTTTTTTTTTTTAAATGTTCCATATCCCTTGCAGGACGTTGCAGTCAACACCAGCATTTTTCAGCTGCTGTTGATGTACTAGGCAAATTTTACGTTCAGTAGTTTGCCATTGTTTTCTGAACAACCGGCTGCATTTCGAACGCCTGGTAAATGGCTCACGAACCGCATTCGCAAGCCTTTGGCCACGGAAACCGGCACGGAGACCAGACATGTCACTGAGTTTATTCACTTGTTCTTTATAGGAACCAGGTTTGGAACTAGCAGCAGAGATCAAGTATTTTATAGTTTTTATATTGATGTCACTGATCTCTTACAATGATGCCAACAGCTCATCATGTCCATTTATCAGACATGTCACTGATCTCTTACAGTGATGCCAACAGCTCATCACGTCCATTTACCAGACATGTTACTAAGTTTATTCACTTGTTCTTTAGAGGAACCAGGTTTGGCACAAGCAGCAGAGATCAGGTATTTTATGGTTTCTATATTGATGCCATTTGTTAGTCACCACATGAGACGAGAATTCTGGAAAATGTTGTGACAACCAAGAAGATCATGAGTGCTAGAGATAGAGGTCAACAGAGTGGCCCGGAAGACAATCAGTGGTCACATTTATCAAGATCACAGAGGACAGATGTTTGTGGAGGAGGATGATTGCCTAAGCCACTTGGAATGGCATAGGATGATGATTCTAAGGTTGGAGTGGCTTTAACTAAAAGTGCTGGGTTCAAATTCAGTAGAAGACAGTTATTTCAGAGGGACAAGTGATGCTATGTCATTTACAGGTAGTGGATCAGTGGTTGAGCCATCTTCCTTGTGTTCGGAGGATTGTAGGTTTGTTTCTGGACTCTGTCATTCGGTTTATGAGTACAGTTTTCTCTGAGACTCCAGGTGTCGTCGCTGGTGCTATGGAATTCAAGCTCTGTGTGGCACATTTTCGTCAGGCTGTTCTTCAGATGTGGAATAAAACCCTGGCAATGAAGCAGATGCTCTCCCCTTTAAACCACTTTTTTCAAATAGTAAGATAGGGAGGTCAGCATGGCTGAATGGATAAGAGCGCTTGTTCTTAAACATCAAGTGTGATGATGCAGGGGCGTAAATTACAAGAACCTCAGAGGTCGGAGTGGGTTCACCTGGTCACCAGTACCCCCCACCATCTAGCAAACCCACTCTGACTTCTGAGGTAATTGTAATTTACGTTCCCTAGTCAAAGACGAGAAGTCAATATTTAGTCAAAATATAATTTGTGAAGGCAATGTAAACAGTTAATAAAGTACTCTTGTAAACAAAACTGCTGTGAATGTGACAACAAGTCTACACAAATTACCGTAATAGAGTCAGGAATATCTCGCAGGCTGTACATCTCTCGAGCTGGTAGCGACTCTCTGTGTATCATTTCGTAGACAGCTGGAAATGCTGACAGAATGTTGACAAGCCGTATGAAATGCTGGGGAAAAAACATCAGATTACACACACACACAGTGGCTGCATTATACATTAAAAGTCCCGAAGCTGAGACCTGGTGTGAGTTTGTGAAGTGCTAAAACCATCACATTTTGTAGGCCTGAGTGCATGGAAGAATAGGTGTCAGTCTTTCCTTTACAAAACGGATGATGAACACACGTGTCAAATCCTTGTCTGATCACAATCATGACACTATCAACGTAGCTTCCTTGAGATTAGACTAACGTGCCCATTATTTGTTGTACACTGTACACTTATTACCAGTAAAAAGAAGATAAACAATTTCTTTCTTAATCACATTTCTTAATCTGCTACATTTTTTAGTCTTCATTGTTTAATACTAGAACTAGTTTATCACATTTCATTTCTATTTTTCTTATATTTATATTAGGGGCGTTCATTTGAAACGCGTTCCAATGGCTTTATTACAAAAGCATGAAAGAAACATTAACAGGTGTGGTAGAATTAAACAAAGCATTCATTTTGAATGAATTATGCCCCGCAGAAGTCGGATGTGTCGGCCTAACGGCGCAAGAACGCAGCTCTGCTGTAAACAGGCACAACACAATCACGTCCGGAAAAAAAACTCCGGATGAACGCAGAAGAAGAAGAATGAATTATGCACCATGGGTTGGTCAGAAAAAGTCGCCGTAGGCATTCAGGCAAGCATCCCATTGCTTAGGTTGGCGGCGAATGCCGTCCGCAAAAAAGGATTGTGGTTGCTCACTGAACCAAGTGTTTACCACGTTCATTAGTCTGCATCTGTGTGAAATCGTTGTCCATTGAAAGCTTTTTTTAGAGGTCCGAACAAATCAAAATCACATGGTGACAAATCAAGACTATAGGATGGATGTTGCAGAATTTCCCACTTCTTCCTTGCCAATGCTTCCTGCACAATCTTTGCGACATGCGGATAAGCATTATCGTGCAACAAAATCACACAGTGAGAAAGCATGCTGGGTTGTTTATTCTTGAGGTCTTTTTGCAGCTTGTCTAGTGTTTACAAGTAGTTGGTAGAGTTGATGTTGACACCAGGTTCTTTAAAGTTGGCCAACAATAGCCCTTCATGGTAAAAAAAAAAAATCTCAGCATAACCTTACTAGTGGAAACCTGTAACTTGAATTTTTTTTTTTTTTTTTTTTTCTTTTGGTAATCCAGCATTCTTCCATTGCATGCTCTATCTGTTGCTGCTCGGCTCAAAGTGGTGACACCATGATTCATCGCCTGCCACTATGTGGAAGAGAAATGCATCACCCTCCACTCTGTAACGCAGCAAGTGATTCAAACACCATCCCATGAGTTCCTCTTTTTGGTGGTCGGTCAAAATCTGTGGTACCCACTGTGAACACACCTTCTGATATTGCAGTTTCTTATGAATGACCTTTGGAATTGTCCAAATTGGCACATCAAATTCTTTCGCTAGCGAACATATGCTTCAACAATGGTTCATCTATACTGCTGCATCAATTTTGGCGATGGTTTTTTTCTGTTTCAACAATATGTGCTTGACCCGGCCGTCGAAGATCTGTCGTGAACTGACGTCCTTTCCGAAACATTTGTGCCCAGTCTGTCACTGTTGTCTTCGACACATATTTGTTACCATACGCTGCCTGCATTCTTCGATGAATGTCTGCTGGTCGACATCCTACAAATGAAAGAAACTGAATCACCACCCTTTGAGCTTCTTTGGATGGATTTTGGATCAACCCAGCCATATTCTCAAACGTCAGAAACAGAACTTATGCATCATGGGACGATGAGCACTTGCTCTTTTATTCATTGGTCAGTACTTATCACATGACTATGACATGATCATGTTCAACGTACACAATTATGCGCGGTGCGGCATGAACGGATTTCAAATGAATGCCCCTTATATGTTTGTTGTAGTGGTTGTTTTGCTGTGTTATTGCTTTTACTGTTTTTCGATGTCTGGTTATTTTTATAATCACTTGTGTACCTGTTTTCACTGCATTCTGTCAGATTTAAAAAAAAAATGAATATGAAAATACAAATGTATTAATTTTAAGTGTGCATATAATCCTGTTAATTGAGATATGGAGGAGACACTTACATCAGTACAAATACATGAACAAGCAGAAACAGATGACAATTAATGCCAATCCAGAAAAAATAAAAGTACATAAATATCAGAAAAAGAGAGAGATAGAGAGAGTGGGGAGGGGAAGAGAGGGGCAGACAGAAAGAGAAAGAGAGAGACAGTTGGGAAGCTGGACGGACAGACAGAGGGACAGACAGACAGAAAAAGAGAGAAAAAAAGATGTAACAAGAGAAGGGACATAGGAAACAATAAGAATACATAACAAAGTAAAAATCATACAAGACAGAAAAATGGTAGGACAGTGAGATGAAACTAGCTAGGGTGAGGACAGAAGATAAATAGAGTAAATGCAAGACAGACATATACACAGACAGAAAATGGTGTAAAGCAAACAGAATAAGTGAGATAAACAATAGAAGTAAGTGGAAATTGGTGACCAATGATAAAAATAAAACAGACTGAAAATAAGAGGGAGGGAACAGGAAAAGTAGAAAGAAATTAAACCTGGCAATCATGGATGAACAACAATGGATTCAATTGAAGGATGAATTGAAAATTGATTTAAAGGGCTGGGTGAAAGAGTGCAAACAAATATCAGGTCCTCACCTTCTGAGAATATCTATCAATGGGATCCACTGGCCAGGATTTTGGTGCAAAGGCGGGTGTGTCCTGAGGCCCACATTCTAGTGATGACCACAGCTCCATTAAGAGAGCTTTAATGTAACCTAAGGAAGATTCATTTTTAAAATATGGCAGTGAATTTTAACCATAGGCAACTAAAACGCTAGAGATGAAGCACATCAGTCTACTAAGATGAACATCCAGAAGATTCTATCCAATGTGGTGCATGTGACTGGTCAGCTTTCTGCATGTATTTGTGAAATCACTGTACATATAAAGGATCCTTTTCCACACCATGAGCCATACTGGGAATATTGTGCTAGCCCTATATTTTAATAGATCCATCTGCACTTGATGGGTTATCTGTTATATGTTGTCCTTGCACTCCGGACATGTCCATAGGTGCTCAGATCCTCCTCCCCACCCTCAACATATGCATGAGCGTCTGGCAGCTAATAGTGCCAGTTCTGTGTTCATTGACAAGGCCCCTCATTCTTCCGATTTGCCTCTCATGTTCTTACTCCTGTGTCTCTCATTCTGGACAATGACGTGGATTCACTGGCATTAAAGTCCTCCGCTCTCGACATCTCCCTAAGGGCATTCTTATTATCGGTACAGTCCATGGGCTGGCCATCTGCAGGTTATATTCGATGGGTAATATAGTCAATATCTGCAGGGGATACTTGATGGATCATATGGTCAATATCTGCAGGCGATACTTGATGGATCATATGGTCAATATCTGCAGGGGATACTTGATGGGTCATAAGGTCAACATCAAGTAGGCCATCTTTAATTCCCAGAATATTTCCTTGTATCCATGTGGGTTGACCTGGGAGCCAAGGTCAATTTTAAAAAAATCTCTGCCTTGTGGGGATTTGAACACATCACCACCAGGCCAGCACAAAAGTGAGCTAGCCACTGTAACCATGGCAGCCTTGTATAATAATGCTAATACATTTACAGGATCACAAAGAACCTTCGCTCACCATCATTATCATTATCAAGTACCATCTCCACATTAAAGGTTGGCTCAAATAAGAAGCAGATGGTTAACCTGCAAATAACTTCACCCCCAGAGAATTTCCATTCTAAAATTTACTACCAAAGAATTCCAACCTAAGATTTACTATCAAGAACTTTCATTCCCAGATTCACTATCAAGAACCATTATCCCAAAATCTGGTATAAGTAACTTCTATCCCAAGATCTATTACTAAAAATTATCACCCCAGGATCTGATGCCAAGAACTATCACCCTTCAATCTGCTACCAAGAACATTCACCCCAGGACCTGCTACCAAGAACTTTCACCCCATGATCTGTTGCCATGAACTTCATCTGAAGTTCAAGAGGTAGTCTCCATGGTGAAGTGGTCAAGCCATCTGCCTCACATTCCAAATGTGGGTTCGATTCCAGGCTGCGTCTTTCAGTTCACGGGTGCAGTTTTCTCAGAGATTCCTGTGGGTCGTCGTTGGAGCTATGGAGTTCGTGCTTTGTGCGATGCTTTCGGCAGCACGCGCTGCGGAAAGAGACCGAGCCATATGGGATAAAAACCTGGTGCAATGAAGTCGACCCTGTTGACTTTTAAGCAACTTTTTAAGCTAACAAGAACTTTCACCTTATAATCTGCTACCAAGAACTTTCATCCCATGATCTGCTACCAAGAACTTTCACCATAAGATCTGCAGCCAAGAACTTTTACCCCTAAATCTTCCACCAAGAGCATTTACTCCAGGATCTGCTACCAAGAACTATCATCACCCCATAACCTGCTGCCAAGAACTTTTATCCTAAGATGTGTTACCAAAAGCATTCATTCCAAGATCTGCTTCCAAGAACTATACCAGGACCTGCTATGAAGAACTTTTATCTCAAAATCTGTACCAAGAAATATCACCCCATAACCAGCTACCAAGAACTTTTATCATAAGATCTGCTACCTGCTACCAATAACTTTCAGCCCTAAATCTGCTACCAATATCTAGCATCCCAAGATGTTACTAAATACTGTCTCCCTAACTGGAGTCATGTTCACTGATGTGTGGAGACCACTACCTGTTCCCTGGAGTGCCTGAGTGCCAGCTGCAGTTGCTGCAACCTGTGTCACCATATACCCATAGCCAAACTTTTCACATTTGCTGACCTGCAGACAGACATAATTATACATACAAAAATCGCACATCTGTCAAATTTCTTTTTATCTTTTTATATTTGCAGTCTTCTTCTTATGGTCCATGTCACATGGTGTTGGTGATCACGTCTGTTAAATCTTACTGTCTCTTGTGCTGGCAATCATTTCTGGTACTGATGTTCTCCATGCCATGATGTCCAGAACCATCTCTCTTGGCCTCTCACTGTTTCTTTTCCCCATCAAACCTTCCCTTTGTGATGACATACTCCAATTTTCCTCTTCTCATGACATGCCTAAAGAATGTTGACTGTTTTCTTCTTATGCGAGTAACTAGTCCTCTTTATGAGTTAACTTATTTCAACATATCTGCATTGCTTTTTCTATCCATCCATGATGTTCTCATCATTGTTCAATAAAACCACATCTCTGCAGCTTCCACATAATTCCTCACTTGTGTGTACCATTACAGATGGTACATTTCTTAAAATCTATATTTAAGTAAACAAATTTAAATTAAAGACCCTGTGTCCATACCATGTGACATATTGATGGCATGGTGCCAGGCCCATACTTACTGACCAATCAAAACTAGATGGGTGATGTGGTCAGTATCAAACTGGCTAAATACCAGGTACCTGAAGAAATCCCCTAGATAAATCAGTGTGTCACAACTGCAGTAAAGTAATACTGTAACACCAGATATCTGAAGAAGTCTTCTAGATAAAATCAGTGTGCCACAACTACTGTAAAGTAATACTGTAATACTAGGTACATGAAGAAGTCCTCTAGATAAATCAGTGTGCCACAACTGCAGTAAAGTAATACTGTAACACCAGATACCTGAAGGAGTCCCCTAGAAAAATCAGTGTGTCACAACTGCAGTAAAGTAATACTGTAATGTAACCGGGATATGTTTTTCACGTGGACTTCTAGTAATAAAATTTCCCCTGGTCTCTGGGTAGTGAAATCGGACGCCCGTGTGTATTGTTGCGCACGTAAAAAATCCCTTGGCAGTTGGAAATCAAAAAAGAGTAGCCTAATGGCACTGCCCAGGCAAAATTTCAAGTTAAAAATCTTCCCAAAGTATTTCAGGATCCTCGCCAGTGCTACGGAGTTCATGCACTGAGCTGAGTTTCTCCAGACTCAGGTTTGAGTTAGGAGGAGAACGGAGCACTTATGGGTTACACCCATGTGCCATGATGTTGATCCATCGACTAAACTAAACTAAACTAATACTGTAATAATAGGTACATGAAGAAGTCCTCTAGTACATCAGTGTGCTACAACTGCAGTAAAGTAATACTGTAATACTACATACCTGAAGGAGTTCTCTAGATAAATTAGTGTGTCACAACTGCAGAAAAGTGATACTGTAATACTACGTACCTGAAGGAGTCTTCTAGATAAATCAATGTTCCACAAATGCAGAAAAGTAATACTGTAATACTAGGTACACAAAGAAATCCCCTAGATACAATCAGTGTGCCACAACTGCAGTAAAGTAATACTGTAACATTAGGTACTGGAAGAAGTTACCTAGATAAATCAGTGTGTCACAACTGCAGTAAAGTAATACTGTAATACTAGGTACTCAAAGAAGTTGCCTAGATAAGCCAGTATGTGGCAACTGATTTCATTCCAACTGCGGTAAAGAAATATAGTAACACCAGACATGTACTCCCTGTCAGACAACCAACCTGGAGTTTTTTGTCATAGCGTGAGTACATGTAGTTGATGCATTCACTGAAGGCTCCAGTCTGCTGAAGCAGGAGAATCCCTTTAGCTGTACTGGCAAAATTGAGCAAATTATCTTGTAACATGTCTTTCCATGTATCCCGGGATCTGCAAAAGAAATGGATTTACATCCAGCTAACACTATAGAAAGGGGGGGGGGGGGGGGGGAGATCAGTGAAGTTGATAGAAAACTTTGTTGATAATGTCATGAACATGGTCATATTCAGGTTCGTTGCTTGGGCTTGTCGCCTGCAAAATTGATGGAAAGACAGGCCAGTTATTCCTCCAGGCATCCAGGCCTACAAAATGTGATAGTGCTACAACAGCACAGACCCAGAGCAGCAAACTGTTTTCAGGACTTACCCTACCCAGTACTGTAGAAGGGGACTGGTGTAGCATGGTGGTTAGATGCTTGCCAGCTGGCCTAGTGGTCAGGGGTTTGAATCCACATTGAGGTGAATTTGAATTGTTAAAACTGATAATAGCTCCCAGGTTGGCCCAGTGTAAAAAGGGCACCAGGGAATGTCTTGCCGGCTGGGATAGGCGATCATACCTCTCCAAAAATTACGATCTCCGACGACATGGATCAATTCATGTGTTCACTCCCTTCTGTGCCATGACAAAAGACTGTCAAGAATCTTCTCACGTTGTCTTCCTCTTTCTGCAAATCTTTGTGGTTGTCACAACATTTTCCAGTTTTTGTCATCTCATAATGTTGTCAAAACATGATGACTGTTTCTTTCTGATGTTTGTGATAAGTTCTCTTTGCGACTCAGTCCGGATTGCTCACTTTGGCTGTCCAATTAAATTTCAGCATTCTTCTATAAAACCTTATCTCCAAGGCTTCTGGGAATTTTTTCACCTGTTTAATCATTGTCCAGGATTCACAGCCGTATATTAAAACTGATTCTATGATTCATTAAAACTGATTTTATGTAACATGCAACAACTTTTTCTAACTTTAATGAGCAATGACTTATTGCACAAAAAGTTCTTTATTTGATAGAATGCAGATGTTTCTTGTCCTATTCTGTTCCTTATCTCAGTGATGCATCTTCCATCTGATGTTATCCATGTACTTAGATATCTGCATTTTTGCATGTGCCCCAAAATAATATAAATATGCTACTTTGAGTGCACTGGACAGAATCTTGCGTGTGGATTAGCTTTCCCTATTACCAGTGTAGCTCGCCAACAGGCTAACTCACTCCAACTTCAGAGGTACTTGTAATTTACGTCCCCAAGTTAAGGACAAGAAATCAACCTTTTAGTCCAGCTGACCGGTGTAGGGGTTAAACCCGCAACCTCAGCATCAGCACACTGGATATTTGAGAACAAGAGCTCTTATCCATTCGGCCACGCTGACCTCCGTATATGGAGTATAAACCTCATTTATTTATAGACCAATCAGCACTCAAAGGGTCATGTGATCAATAAAATGTCATGTACTTTCCATAACACTTTCTGATACACATTTTAGACTGGGTCAACCTGGAAGGCCAGGTACATGTTTGTGAAATTCCACCTTGATTTAGTTTCAACCACATGACCACTGGGCCAGCAAAAAAGCCTACTAGACACTGCAATACCATAGCTTTTGAAACAGCAGCTTCTGAAACAGTAGCTTCTGAAACAGCAGCTTCTGACACAGTATCTTCTGATACAGTAGCTTCTGACACAGTATCTTCTGACACAGTAGCTTCTGAAACAGTAGCTTCTAAAACAGCAGCTTCTGAAACAGCATCTTCTGAAACAGTAGCTTATGAAACAGCAGCTTATGAAACAGTAGCTTATGAAACACAGTAGCTTCTGAAACAGCAACTTCTGAAACAGCAGCTTATGAAACAGTAGCTTATGAAACACAGTAGCTTCTGAAACAGCAACTTCTGAAACAGTAGCTTATGAAACAGTAGCTTATGAAGCAGTAGCTTCTGAAGCAGTAGCTTCTGAAACACTAGCTTCTGAAACACTAGCTTCTGAAACACTAGCTTCTGAAACACTATCTTCTGATACAGTTTTCCAAGAAATAGAAAATTCAAATATTATATTATATATATATTATATATTATATTATATTTGGTGGTGGTGAGGAGTGAAGGAGACACTATTTTTCATTGAATTAACAATCTGCTCACCATGACAAAGATTGAGGACATGTAAATTCACACATTATTTATGCACTTTACAATGCTAAATGTCTATAATACATGCATCAAGTGCATAATGATTTTTTATGCTATGAACCAACGAAGACATAAATCTCAACGATCAATGTTCTCACATGTATGTGTCCTTGCATTTGTCTGTTTCGTCATTCTTTAAGCTCAAGGTCGAACCTCCCGGTTTTTCTGATGCTTCCAGCTATTTTTGCAGGCAGGTTCAAAGATTAAATAAATGAGAACAAGAATGCAAAAATTATTTTATGTTAATTTCTTACGTTGTACATAACATGGATTTGAAGTGAAACAAGAAAACAGAACTACATAGCAGCAAATGTAAACTAAGCAATGTGTACACAACAATTATTTTTATGCTTGTGGGGCTGTATTTCTCTGAGAGATGACAGGCGAAATAAGAAGAAAATTACTAAACATATTCCCACAATATATATACTACATTTAATTGTAATATTGATTACAACAGTACTGTAAGGTGTGGATGCCTTTTTTATTAATTACAAACAGTACATTGGTATCTCAACCCCTCCCTCCTTTATCCTTCATAAATTAACTCTCTACATGTCACATTACTCCCCTGATCTCAGGGTAGTGGATTAGATGCCTAGTATTATTAGATAATGGATAAAAACATCTTTTATACATAAACAGTAAACCTATACCTTCTTTCTTCCATCTTTTACACATGGACTATCAATCCATACCTTCTTTTCCCTATCTTTTACAGGCAGACCATCAATCCACACCTTCTTTATCCTCCTACCATCTTTTGCATGCAGACTATCAATTCATACCTTTGTCTTCCTATCTTTCACACATAGACTGACACTCCAGACCTTCCTTCTCTTATCTTTTACACATAAACTGCCAATCCATACCTTCTTCCAGGCCTGTGCGATGGAAGTGTGTAACTCATACTGTGACAAGACAAGAAGGCCATCACAAGTGCTGTACAGCTGCCGACACACGTAAAGATAAGCTCCAATCACAGCATGTGACGGCGGTGACCGTGACATAGAAGGATCACTGGACAGGGCTCTCTTGGTGAACTCAGCAACAATATGTGCTGGTGATGACCTAATTAGAGATTTGAGTTGAGTCAAGAACCGACATCACAGCACTCAGGACAGTCTCATAAGCACAGTGTCCTCATTTTCAATAACTAGTGAAGAGTTCCAATACTAATGGTACTAAAGTCAAGAGCAACAACAACAAAATATTTGTCATTAGAAAAACTAGCAACATATGCAACATCTTCAAATAAAACATAAGTCAATAAAACAATCATATGCCATCTCCATAATGAACATTCGCTATAACGGATTCTGCAAAGCTTTGTGTCTCCCCCTCTGGTTGTAAACCCTGATAGACAGCTGTTCATCCACCTCTTAATGTTATCTCACCAGCCTGTTTCTCAACTGCTCCCCTCCAGTATGATTTCTAAGATAGTAACTGGAAAATGTAACATCAAACCCCTTCTGCTGTATGACAATAAATCTTGGGATATCATATGCCAGGCTCTCCTGCACCAAACGTCGACTATTAGCTTTGGCTATGAACCCCCAGCCACTTCTCTCACCTCTTGACACCGAACCATCTGTGTAGATAATCACATCACCCGAGTGAGCATTGTCCTGAATTAGTTGCTGGTTAAGAATGGAGGTGGAGGCAGTCACTCCGGCTCTCCGCTGGATGGAGAATACGATACACACACACATCGTGATTTTAACTGACTCAGAAAGCATGCTGATGAGAGTGAGGACAGGCAGGCTTCGTGCGGAGTGGCTTGCTTCGCTTTGGAGGTCACGGGTGACAAGCATCGCCTGGATCTTTTCTCCGGGGCATGCCGGTGTGCTGGGAAATGAACAGGCGGACAGATTGGATGGCTCTGCAGAACTTGGTGGAGTATTGATACATGACAAGGCAGACGTGGTTGCGGCCTTGTGGGAGCACGTGTACACCTCAGAGGAGCAAATGGATTACCATGGTCTGGCAAGAATGAGACAGCGAGGAGTGACAAGGGGATCTGGCCGACGCTCAACGCTCAGAGGAAAGGCGAGACGGACATATAATTAGATTGCTACTGGTACTATTGGTGTTGGAACTCTTCGCTGGCTGCTGAGGATGGGGACGGAGCGCTTATGGGAATGCCCCGAATGCTGTGATGTTGATTCCTAAATCAATCAATCAATCAATCAAATCTTGGGACATAAACGAAAAATATGAAGGAAGAGTTTGAAGACAGTGGACAAATTATTTCCGAGATAAATGTTGAGAATACCTTGGATTGCCATAGTAACTAACAATGATTACCTTCAAGAAGCTAATAAATGTAGAACATTATACAGAACTATAAGAAAGAGACAAACAGCGTTCTTTGGTCATATCAGGGTGTTTTTTGTTTCCGATCACTGATTTTGAATTCAAGCATAGTCTACAGACGTGCTACTTCTTCAAGTGCACTGGACTGACTGGAGAATATCGTGATAACCAAAAAGATTAGATGTAGAAGAGGCAGGCATACTGAAAGAAATAAGGTTTGATTGTTTCAGAGGATTGCCTGGAGAAATACCATCATTAGAACAGATTTAGAACATCAAGGGCTGAGATCTATGGAGAAGCATGGAGAAATATCATCAGTAGAACAGATCCAGAACATCAGGGACTGAGATCTATGGAGAGTCTTGGAGAAATATCAGTGGAACAGATCCAGAACATCAAAGACTGAGATCTAAGGAGAGGCATGGAGAAATATCATCAGTAGAACAGATCCAGAACATCAGGGACTGAGATCTATGGAGAGTCTTGGAGAAATATCAGTGGAACAGATCCAGAACATCAAAGACTGAGATCTATGAAGAGGCATGGAGAAATATCATCAGTAGAACAGATCCAGAACATCAAGAACTGAGATCTAAGGAGAGGCATGGAGAAATATCATCAGTAGAACAGATCCAGAACATCAGGGACTGAGATCTATGGAGAGTCATGGAGAAATATCATCAGTAGAACAGATCCAGAACATCAAGGACCGAGATCTATGGAAAGGCATGGAGAAATATCATCAGTAGAACAGATCCAGAACATCAAAGACTGAGATCTATGGAGATGTGTGAAAGTCAACATCACTTTGCAAGGCAAGTGATAATAATGAAAGGGTAAAGGAAGATACTGTCATTGAGGTGGGATATATTAGATGTTCACATACTCTGGGCCATGGCATCATTTGCAAGATAAAATAATTTTAAAGATACTGCAGAAATCACACAGCTTACGTGAATTAACTAGATAAATCCTTCAAGTTGAAATATACACATATTCGCACAGTAATGTCACTTATCTACCACGGTAATTTTAAGCTGACTAACATGTCTTTCTGTTTGCACAATTCTGGCTTGCGTTGATTGATCATAATTGCTTCTGCAAATTTTAACAAACGAGTATTTTGTGTGTTAAACAACACGCGAAAGGCAGTGTTTCTGTCCACCATATGGCCACTGTCGACGATGTGCCTACCAATTGAAGACGCCGGGAGCTTCCGGTGTGTCGGCCCCACGAGGCTAGCATCTCCTGTGTGTTGTATCTTGTTGACCCATTGAGGTATGTGTTCTAACACCCGTTTGTTAAGCTGTCTCTCAGTTCTACCAATGTAAACGGCCTGGCATCTACATGTGAATTGGTAAATACAATTGTTTGTGGCGTACAGAGGAACAGGCTCTTTGACTGCTGGTGTAGGAATCAGTACGGTTTTAAATCTAATGACTGGAGTTGCCGCACAGAATGTTCGGCCTACAGCTGTAGTAAGCCGGTCTTGTAGACGTTGCATTACGTCATCCCCTCGAAAGGTTAGCTGGATGAATACCTTGAGTTTAGGGACTGTAGTTACGTCTGCTTTGGGTTTGGGCTGTTGGCAGTGGCGCTTTATAAATCCTGTGGAGTACCCATTAAGGTTTAAGACATTCTTCAGAGTTTCAAATTCCTCTGTCAGTGTGTCCTGGGTGCATATCTTTCTAGCACGGTCAAACAAGGTCCGTACTAAGCCCCGTTTGTACTGGACAGATGTGAAGCTCTGAAAATTTAGGTATTGGCCAGTCCATGTTCCTTTGCGATACACCGATCTTTGAATTGTGCCGTCTGCTCTACGTCTCATTAGAATATCTAGGAACGGCAACGCTTCGTTGTGTTCGTGTTCCATAGATAGAGAGATGTTTTTATGCGTCTTGTTCATTGTGGCCTGAAACGATGTTGCTTGTAGCTCGTCTGTGGTGATAATTAGTATATCGTCCACATAACGACGGTAAAAGGCCAAGTTGTTGATGTCTGAGGATCTCTTTTCTCAAGTCGGAGGACCTGGATGCTATAATGAGGAAAGAGATCCAGTCACTTGTGAATGCGGGACTCATCAGTGAGGCGACTGCAAAAACGCTCACACCACGTGGCTCGCACACTCCTCAGATGTACGGTCTACCCAAACTTCACAAGCCCGGCATCCCGCTAAGACCTATCCTGTCCATGGTTAACTCTGCACAACACCGAATGGCGAGATGGCTGGCCGAAATGTTAAAGCCAGTATGACAGTCCTTCGATCCTAAAATACTCAGAGATACATTCCAACTGGTGGAATTATTGGATACTATGGACATAAATAACAAACACATGGCATCCATGGATATAGCCTCCCTATTCACTAACGTTCCATTAGAGGAGACAGTGCAAATAATAAGGGAACGCATTGAAGACAACCAACTAAAATTAGGCATACCAACACCTATTCTGGAGAGGCTACTACTACTTTGTACCGCCAACATACAATTCAATTTTCTAACTAAGTCATACCGCCAAATTGACGGAGTGGCCATGGGGAGCCCTCTTGGTCCTATTCTAGCGGACATCTTCATGGCACATTTAGAAGAAAAGAGATCCTCAGACATCAACAACTTGGCCTTTTACCATCGTTATGTGGACGATATACTAATTATCACCACAGACGAGCTACAAGCAACATCGTTTCAGGCCACAATGAACAAGACGCATAAAAACATCTCTCTATCTATGGAACACGAACACAACGAAGCGTTGCCGTTCCTAGATATTCTAATGAGACGTAGAGCAGACGGCACAATTCAAAGATCGGTGTATCGCAAAGGAACATGGACTGGCCAATACCTAAATTTTCAGAGCTTCACACCTGTCCAGTACAAACGGGGCTTAGTACGGACCTTGTTTGACCGTGCTAGAGAGATATGCACCCAGGACACACTGACAGAGGAATTTGAAACTCTGAAGAATGTCTTAAACCTTAATGGGTACTCCACAGGATTTATAAAGCGCCACTGCCGACAGCCCAAACCCAAAGCAGACGTAACTACAGTCCCTAAACTCAAGGTATTCATCCAGCTAACCTTTCGAGGGGATGACGTAATGCAACGTCTACAAGACCGGCTTACTACAGCTGTAGGCCGAACATTCTGTGCGGCAACTCCAGTCATTAGATTTAAAACCATACTGATTCCTACACCAGCAGTCAAAGAGCCTGTTCCTCTGTACGCCACAAAC
Source organism: Cepaea hortensis (assembly GCA_963921405.1). Lineage (NCBI taxonomy): Eukaryota > Metazoa > Mollusca > Gastropoda > Stylommatophora > Helicidae > Cepaea > Cepaea hortensis. Next base: position 77,524,864 of record OY992889.1, on the reverse strand, counting down.
AATTGTATTTACCAATTCACATGTAGATGCCAGGCCGTTTACATTGGTAGAACTGAGAGACAGCTTAACAAACGGGTGTTAGAACACATACCTCAATGGGTCAACAAGATACAACACACAGGAGATGCTAGCCTCGTGGGGCCGACACACCGGAAGCTCCCGGCGTCTTCAATTGGTAGGCACATCGTCGACAGTGGCCATATGGTGGACAGAAACACTGCCTTTCGTGTGTTGTTTAACACACGAAATACTCGCTTGTTAAAATTTGCAGAAGCAATTATGATCAATCAACGCAAGCCAGAATTGTGCAAACAGAAAGACATGTTAGTCAGCTTAAAATTACTGTGGTAGATAAGTGACATTACTGTGCGAATATGTGTATATTTCAACTTGAAGGATTTATCTAGTTAATTCACGTAAGTTGTGTGATTTCTGCAGTATGTACCTGACGAGATGCAGCGAAATATGCCAGGCAATAAATCGTGCAATCTATTGTTTGTGTCTTCGTTATTCAAATTCACTACGGGAAAACATTGTTTTGAATTTTCAAGATAACATAAATTAGCATATATAATATCCCCATAATATACATATCTGCATACATAAATATCCCCAAGGTAATATAAATTTGTATACATGGGCAAACATAATATCCCACAGATAAACAAATGTACACACATATTTTCAAAACAACATGCATTTGCATAAATTCTTCATAATAAACGTAAAATGTTTTAAACAAAAGTGAAAAGGGAAAAACCCAGAGGCTTCAGAGATGTGGTTTTACAGAAGAATGCAAGAATTCCTTGGAGAGACAAAATGAGAACTTCAAATATTTTGAAAGAATCAGCCTTAACAATCCTATTTCCAGAGAGCACCATAACAAGATGTTTCATCTGGGTTAATGTCATCACCGACCTCTGCACACCAGTCAATCACTTTATTTACTGTCTCCTGTAACGCTTGCTCCATTTGTGTCCTGTCTCTCCCCTTCCTGTACACAAAGACATCATCTGCAAATCTCTTTATTATCTATATCTTTGCATATATAGAACTCTTCAAAGCAATAATATGTTGTCTGTCTGTCTTTCATTTCTTCCTTCCTTCTTTCTTGTCTGTTATACAAACATACCAACATAAACAAACAGGAAGGACAACAAATTATTTACTTTGTTCTGGTGTGAAGATTGTTGCCTTCCCCATACAGCAAGAATTGCCTGCCCTTAGCTGTAGAGGCCATGACACATAAAACGTCTGCAACATGCAGGAGACAGGCTTCACTTGGAGGAGGGGTTCTCTGCATTTAACCAAATAGTAATAACAAATAATTTGGCAAACAAATGCTAAAATATACTGTAACTATAAAAAAAACTACATAAAGGCATGCCAACCGGAGGGTCATGTATTCAAATCCTCATTAAGGGGGAATTTTAAAATTCACCTGGCTCCCAAGTTGACCAAACCTAAAATGGCTACCAGGAAATGTAGAGGGAAGTAACAGTGTGATGCTGGCCATGTCACACATCCAGTGCCAAATGGTCTATAAAAATATGAGGATAGTACAATATGATCACAACACCTCAAGGCCTGTTGAAAGGTCCTTTACTTCATCTTCCTCATGTCGCAGGTCCTTTGCAGAACATCGCTCTCAACACAACCCACCGAAAGTGTCTCAACACAACCCACTGAAAGTCTCTCAACACAACCCGCTGAATGTCTCTCAACACAACCCACCGAAAATCTCTCGACCTCTGGACATTTCTCATGCACCTTCATGTCCAAGGTGTCTGCCATGTCCTGCATCCATCTTCAAGATGATCCTGTACGTACTTTAATTTATGGAAAGCTATAAAAAATCATGACATAGGAGCCTGTCCTACAATAAGCTGTTTGAAGGTAGTGAGGCTTTCAGATACAGAGGTTAGGCATCTATATCCAACAAATGGTTGTGGACCAATACAGGTGGTGGTCTTTGGAGGTGAGTTATTTGTGAGGGGTAGCTAACTATAAAACAGTCAACACTCTCTAATATGACCATTGGCAAGTGTAGGCACTAGAAACCCTCCTCACTGCTGCCTTGCAGAGTTCATCTTTTGAGACAAAGGCTAGTGAAGTTAAACCTTATCACTGAACCCCTGTAGTGCACTATGATATGAAGAACACAGAGCTGATCCAGGACTGGTGACTGTGTGAGATGGTAAACTGTGATCACCCATGCGTATCATCATAGCATGTGATGATGATGATTACCCAAACAAGCTCTAGTTATGAAACTTGTAATACATTGCTTTAGCCAAGAGGTTTCATTTTTTATGATCTTCTTCTTCTTCAGCGTTCCGAGCCATTGAGGTTCTTTGCTGCAGATACAATCCGTCTACATTCGTCTCTCTGGTTGACCTTCTCTTGCCAGTCGTTGATTCCAAGTGCTTGTAGGTCTGTATATATATTATCTCTCCACCGTCTTCTTGGTCTACCTCGGGGTCTACGGTCATTTATTTCCTGAGTGTAAGCGAGGTTTGTTTCTCTATTATCTTCCATTCTTTCTATATGCCCCAGCCATTGTAGTCTATTACCAACCAAATAAGTCAGTCCAAATTCGAGGCTTATGTATCTGTTTCGTAACAAAATAGTTTCAACCCCGAACCTGGTGGACCAGGGTGTTTCTCTTTGTCTGTTCTCTACCCTTTGACCTGTCCGGCTTGGGAGGCCCAGCTCTCAGGGTCATTGAGAAGCTCAAGCTCCCCCACCATGACAAGGTGGAAACACCATCGGGGGAGATTTTTTATGATATGGGGACAAAAGTCAAGAAGCCCTGGAGTAGGCAGTACAGTATACAGGGAAGGATTTGTGTGTCACTCCCAAATAGACACAAATCCTTGGTCATACTGGAATTTGAATCTGGACCTCATATTTAACAAATTGTAAAGAAATAGAGGAATGGCTGGCCAAGTGGCTAACAATGCCGGGTTCTACTTCGGGAGACCCGGGTTTAAATCCTCGGTAAGGTGTGGATTTTGTTTCTTTCGTTGGCAAAAAGAAAACCCTAACCTGCACAGTTTTACAGGAACTGCACTAGCCAGGCGACCTTAATTACTTAGGCTGAAGACCCTCCTGTCCTACACCGCAAGGTACTTTAGGCAGTAGATGACAAACAGTAAGGAAATAAACAAAAGTAAGGAAAAAAAGGAAGTCAAAAAGGAAGAAACAAAAAGTAAGGAAATAAAGGAAGTCATCTGAAATATGTCTAACAATAGAAATACGGGGGAGGGATGGGGGAGGGCGAGGGGATGCAAAGAGCACTATGAACTAACAGACAAAACAAATGAGGCAATCATTCAAGAAGCAGATGAAAGCTGCATTCTGATGAGCGAAAATAGATGCAAACAGTCAATATCTTATGTACATGTTTTGAGGAGATAATGCTTTAACAATTAATGATAACTGACAAACTTATTATGAAAGACAAAGAGACAAATATATATATATGGCTTGGCTAAATGGCATAATTAATGCCAGAACACAGTCCTGGTTTGAGGCTGGTAATCATGTGAGATTGCGAACAATGATAACCCATGCTTACCAGCATGGCACATGATGATGATCAGAATAATGTTGATGGCAATACACTTGTTATTTGTTCTTATCATGAACTGCCCCACAATGCAGTTGCTGTGACCTTCTACGCCTGCGAGGATAAAATACACTGAGCTAATGAATGTCTAACTACTCTTCACTTTGGGCACTGGGTGTAATCATCATGTGCCATGCTGGTAATCGTGGGTGGTCATGTTTCACCATCTCACCGATCACCAGAGTTGTGGATCAGCTCTATGTTCTTGTCCTGACCATGCCATGTGGTCAAGCCATCCAGATATTTACTTCTCTGCCTTCCCTTGTTCTTTTTCCCTCAATCTTGTCAGCTGTCACCAAGTTTTCTAGTTTATTTATTCTCATAATATGCCACCAAGAAATTTAACTGTCTATGTCTAATTTCTCTAATCAGTTTACGGTTTTCATTTGCCTCTTGTAGGACTTGCTCATTGGTTTTTCTGTCTGTCTATGGTATCCTTTGCATTTTCCTCAGAAACCACATTTCCACTGCCAATAGATGTTTTACAGCTTGGAATCTGTTAACAATGAAATACCTAAAACCTCCAGAGAAAACATAACCAGCCCAGGGCCTAATCTCAACCAGTCTGTATGTGTGGTCCTGGATCATGGCCTAGTTACATCCTAAAATGCCTTGTCACAGATGTGAAGTTCTAGCACCAGCCTGGCACACCAAGCTGGTTTCTGGGCTTGGAGAGGGGATGGACAGCGCTGCAATACAGTCCCCATGAGACTATTAAACATAGGACCCTTTTTGCATAGCTGGAGGCATACTTGGTATTTGGTACTACTAGTCCCATATTCTTATATGAAAATCAGCACTCAAGTGGTGAAGTGGTCGTTATCACGATGGATGCCTTTGCCTCCCTAAACATTTCCTGCTACCCATTTTAGACTGCTGGGAGCCAAGGTCAATTTTAACATCTGCCTGCAGAAACCCGTGACCACCCGACCAGCACGCAAGGGTGCTGGCCACTTTGTTACAGTTCCCCCACCACTTTAGTACAAGGTCAGAAAAGAAGTCTCCACATCAATCTCATTTTGATACATGCAAGCCCTTTATAGGACTTAGATGACCAATACACCATTGCACTGGATTTAAGAGTTAAAACAGTCTTCTGAGGATTCACAACAAGCCAGCTATGCAGCCAACCATATCTGAGTACATACATATCTGAGTACATACATATCTGAGTACATACATATCTGAGTACATACATATCTGAGTACATACATATCTGAGTACATACATATCTGAGTACATACATATCTGAGTACATACATATCTGAGTACATACATATCTGAGTACATACATATCTGAGTACATACATATCTGAGTACATACATATCTGAGTACATACATGAGAATCATCCAGGAACCGAGACACGGGGGAGAGAAGAGTGCTCATGATGTCATCTTGACACAGAGATATGCTGCATGTTGTTTCCGTGCTGCACAGTGACTTGAAGACCTCCGTCACCAGGAAGCTGGACTCATACACGTCTGCCAAAATCATCACTTATATCAATCTTTGCAACATTAATGCTTCTTTACATAGAATCAATAAATGTCTTATGCCTGTAGATTGTATCTCTCTCTCTCTCTCTCTCTCTATCTCTCTCTCTCTCTCTCTCTCTCTCTCTCTCTCTCTCTCTCTCTCTCTCTCTTCTTTCTCTCTCTCTCTCTATCTCTTTCTCTCTCTCTCTCTCTCACACACACAAACACACACACACAAAATAAAATAATAAGAAATAATTAACAGACTGTAACCAAAAAAAACACATTATAAGTCTTTTGAATGGAGATAAAGAGTCGTTAACAAGGTAAGGACAAGAATTGAAGGATTGTTAACAGTTTTATAGGAGCTAGGGTAGTGCAGTGTTTAGCACCCAGTGGCTAGTGGCTATTTTAAGCAGTGTAAACCTAAGAGCTCACATTCATTTTTAAAATCTGCTTCATTGACAATATAAACCCATGACCATGCAGCCGGTGGGCGTGCATGCTAACCATTCTGCTTCTATAGTTCCCTTTAATAGAGTGAGATGGAAACAAAATTAAAGATGTAGGAAATATGTGCAAATGAAAGTGGATGAGACAGAGACAGACGGACAGACAGAAAAATACAGCAAGAGAGAGAGAGAGAGAGTGACAAAGATAGAAAGACAGACAGATGACACAATGAAATGTGGGTGAGATATATGTGTACTGTAACAGCTTGGTCTCCAAACAGACATAGCCACACCTTGTGCATTGGTGAAGACACTCCAGCTCCACCAATGGTGTCAACAACACCAAACTGTGTGGCTGGAGGATTCCTATTCACAAGGCACATCAGACCATAGTCAGATAAGACAGAAGTAAGTAAAATAAAAGACCACATTTCCTGTCATGGTGCATATTGGCTATATTGTGCTAGGCCCATATTTTTAGACCAATCACCACTCAATGGATGATGTGGTCAAAATCACACCAGTTGGCTTGACCTGACATCTATTTCCTGGAAGCCATTTTAGGCTGGGTTAACCTGGGCGCCCGGGTCAGTGAAGCAAGTTCACACCTCAGAGAGGAATCAAGCACATGGCCACTGGACCAGCTGGCAAGTGTGCTAGCCACAGAACTACAGCAGCTTCCATGACTGAAGCAAACTGTTATTATTATAAGTGTAATAAAAAAGGAAAGTATATTGCGGAGGTGGGGAAGAGGACGACAACAACGTAGATGGATTCAATTTATGATAGATAATTTACACATGATAACAACACTGGTAGGACATCATTTCTTATGATAGAAAGACATTTCACAGATCACTGGATGAATAAAAGATATGACAGACAGACAACAAATCTAAACAAATCTAATTATACAATTCTAAACGTAAGGTATACTTAAACAAACAAATTATTTCAGAAATAGCTTAACTGTGTAGGTATACGAGAAAACACAGGTTAAGTATGAAGTACAACAGAACTACTGATAGGATAAAGATACAAGGTAATGCATCTATGACAAGATGGACTGAATGAAATGAACAAATGAGTATGATTACAACATAAAATCAAGAAAGAGTAGTAAAGCAATGCAACATTTTGTCAAAAAGAAAGCTACTATAGAAAAATAGTAAATAAAAGTGAACACAGACATACATTCAAAACAGTATTTTCCCTGTAGCGAATTTGAATAACAAAGACACAAACAACAGATTGCATGATTCATTGGCTGGCATATTTCATTGCATCTTGTCAGGTACATACTGCAGAAATCACACAACATAAACTAAAGCAATCAGACATAAATGACAGATGAGTCCTGTTGAAGTGAAATCACACAGAAACCACCAAAGAAAAAAAAAACTATAAAATGACAGAAGGAAGCTTTAGCAATTCTTTCATGTAAAACACACAGATTCTTGCTAAAATTAATGGAAAGAATAAGATCAACAAAAGAAGACATAACCAATACTATCGATCAAACATTGTAAACTGACAATACAAGAAGAAAATATCAAAGCATGCAATGAATGACACAGATAATGCAAATGTTGTAATGATAAAAGAAAGATTACTCTTGTCAATCCTTCTGTATCTAGTTGTCTTCCCTGAATCAACAATGAGTAGTACTAATGCTTTCAGAAGGTGGCTGATATTTACCGCAGCTGTAGCAAGAAAAAACATTGTATAATAAGAAAATATGCTGAAAACACTTGATATTATTTTGCACTTCATTTACAGTTGTGTTGTTGGACAAGTGTTAAGTTTCTTTTCATTTCCACAATTTCTTAACAATTATTCATCTTCGAATACATTCCTTGTCATTTTATTAATGCACATTTATATTTTAAAACATTGCTTCTTCATTTTCTTTCATCAGATCAGTGCTTTTAACAAGAATCTATTATTTATCTTTCACTTTCACTTTTAAAAACAGATAAAAATAATCCCAAGTCATACACTGGAATTGGGCTGTGAAGTGTTAGAGTTTTACAGCCTGTACATATATAAGTCATGACATGGTGAGGTGGTACGATCAATGCTGGACGGAAGCCGCATTAATCAAGATAAAGACACACACAAGCAGATATTTTCAAATATGCTCAAATCTCCTATTACATCATATTTACTAAGTCCTCTGGCTGACTCTTGCACATTTACTGTATCTCATATGTACTATGTTAACTTGCCTACTGAGATATTACAGAGATCAGGCTGCTGACATCCCACTAATAATTTTTACATTTTAAAAATTATCTTGCTTATCTTTTGAGCACTAAAATGTCAGTTGAAGACAGATAAATTTCAACAAGGAGAGATCAAATCATGTCGTCCCCCCCCCCTCCCCCAAATCATCTGTTGCCTACTGAACCTTGCATTGTAGGACAGAGGGATCTTGAGCCTGAGGGCCTGAAGAATTAAGCTTGGCTGGCTAGTGCAGTCACCACGAACTGTGCAAGATCGGGTTTTTAGATTTTGCCTCTGACATTAAAAAAAATCCACACATTACCAAGGAATCAAACCTGGGTCAACCGAAGTAGAACCCAGCATTCTTAACCACTTGCCCAGCAGATCCTTATCACATCATCATTCACCTTAAATACTTCCCACTGGGCATGAGGAGTCTAGTGACTATGGACTATCTAAAAAATGTTGAGGAAATGTCACCAATATAGACCTAACACCTCCACAGCCAGCTATATGTGCTGTGTTGAAACATAACTGGTTACAGATCAGTATGTCCTCCGGTTCCAGTACGTCTTGCACCTCCTGCTGGTTTCTTAGCTAGAAGATGGGAAGGGGAGCCATGCAACACAGTCCCTGCATAAACTGTACTTTTGTACCAGACTGCAATGAAATTCCCTTCACCAAACTAACTCCAGTACACACAAGCCCTTTACATAACTCATCCAACCTGAACTCCATTACATCAGACTTAAGAGTTAAAACTAGGTCTTCCAGCGGGTTTATCAATCAACCAACCTTAACCGATTCAGAGCCAAACAGAAAGTAGGTTTGGACTGAACAAAACTGAATGGCGGAAAATGGGAAGTAGGCATGTCGTAGTTATGACCTAGAAGTTGTTAATATGGTAGCAGACATGTTGCAGAAATTGGGTAGTAGGGGTGTATCACAGCTTTGGTTTAAAAGTTGTTAATATGGTAGCAGACATGTTGTAGTATATATCAAATTAAAGGAGGTTGCTTAGGGAAAACTACAGTATTGATATTTTAATTGAGACAATATTTCGCAATGACAGCATTTTGGCAGTATATAAGCCCATTGCAGATACAGGAAATTGCTTAAATCAATGGCTCTTAATCAGTTAAATACAAAGATAAGAGATCAAATGATCAGTTACATCAACAATCAAGAAGGAGAAATCAAACAATTAATTATCTTACCTTGCTTATCTTTCAACTTGAAAGGAAAAAATGACCGCCCTCTCTCATAACAAAGGAGTTTTCCCAGAAATGAAAGTGAGTGTATGAACAGAGCGTATTCAAGCTCTGAGTATGTATAATGTTGTCTCTTGCTACTTTCTGCTGTGGAGTAAATTTATAAAGTCAACAAACTGTCAGTTACTGTGACAGTAATAACAACAAAATTAAGTGATAAACATGGTTAGAGATGTTAAAACTCTACCAGGGTTAACCATTGAAGGACAAATCATTAAAGATCTCAGATACACTAATGATGACACAGAATTAATGACAGAGTCCACAACTGAAGAATCTGCTGTATATATAAGAAAGTAAAAGACTCTTTTCCATGCCTTCAGGTCTAGTGGATATATGGTGCTAGCCCCATATTTTATAGACAAACTGGCCCTCGAGGGATAATATGGTCAATATCACACCAGCTGATGTTTGTATGTGGATTAGCGTTCCCTATTACCAGTATCCCTCGTCATAAGGCAATCCCACTACAATTTCTGAAGTACTTGTAATTTACGGCCCCAAGTTAAGGATGAGAAGTCAGCATTTCAGTCCAATTGACCGGTGTAGCGGTTGAACTCACTACCTTAGCATCAGCCCACCGGAAATTTCTGAGCGTGCATTCTTATCCATTCAGCCATGCTGACCTCCGGCAGTTTAATGAACTGGGCATATTTTGAAATGTGTGACTTGTTTTCATAATGAAACGACATGCTAAATATCCCATAAATGGTTATGCTGAGAGGCTAACAGAGGGACAAGCTGTTGAATGTGTGTCTGCCTGAATAGTTTCTTCATTTTCACATTTTGTGAGATTAAATCTGATGAGCTGTCACCACTACACTACCAACTTCTAGTACTCAAATCACTATGTAGTTGATAAAAAAGTTAGCTGCATATCTTGCACAGGACATCACAGTTAACCCCAGCATTTTTTGGCTGTTTGTGATCTCTTGGCAAGTTTATGTTCAGTAGTTTGCGACTACTTTCTGAATGACTGGCACCCATACCATTTCATTAAAAAAACATACATGGCGGTCTGCTGCCAAATCGCCCGCAGCTGTGTTTTGAACGTGGTATGCGGGATTATGAACTACGTCTGTAACCCCTTCATCACAGAGACGGCAGCTGATAAAAAGTGACCAAAAAATATTACTATTGCACATCCTTTAACAAAGTAACAATAAATGGCCCTTTTAGGCCTACAGGGTGTATGGTGCTCCATGTTATTATAGATCAACGGGCACTTGATGGGTGGTGGTGTGGTCAATATCAAACCAGCCGCCTTTACTTCCAAGCATATTTCCTTGTACTCATTTTAGGCTGGGTCGACCTGGAAGCTCAGGTAAATTAAAATACCGCACCTCAAAAGAGATTGGAACAAATGACCACCGGGCTGATGGGCATGCATGCCAGGCACTGCACTACCATGCTCTCATAACACATCCTTTTTTTTTTTGCATATCCTTTACAGGACATCGCTGTTAACATCAGCATCTTTCAGCTGATTGTTGATTTCTTGGCAAGATTACACTCAGTAGTTTGCCATTGCTTTCTGAGTGACCAGCTCACATACCCCGTAAGTTACTGACGCGGAGAGAACCGCTACCGATTCTCACGCACGTCACGTTACTCACGAGAGTATATGGGATTACGGAGAAAGTCATGTAACCTTCTAGACCAGGGAGACCGGCTAACACATCCTTGCTCAGAATAAAATATTTAGCAGTGCAAATATGATTTGTGCTAAAATGTAATGCTACTTGTTTACTGCACTGGAATCTTGCCGTCTTGACAGACGATAGTTTGTTACATACATCATCATCATGTGCCATGCCGATAAGCATGGACGGTCATGTTTTACCATCCTACATGGTCACCAGAGTCGTGGATCAGCTCTGTGTTCTTATCTCAACCATGCCTTGTGGTCAAGCCATCCAGATATTTACTTCTCTGTCTTCCCCTTGTTCTTTTCCCCTCAATTTTGTCACATGTCACCAAGTTCACTAGTTTATGTCTTCTCATTACGTGCTCAAAAATGTACCCCCCAATTTCGTTCCTCCGCTCCACTGCCACTTGTTTAGTTTGTTTACTAATCTAACATAGCAGAGGGAATGCCCCTTTATGCTGATCACTATAAGCTATTAATTATCATGGTAAATCACTGCTTAAAGTTGTAAAAACATTTAAAATGTATTTAAACTGAATAACCATTACTTCAAGTAACTTTCATTAACTTATCTTATATATACAAATTCATAGGATTCCTCGAGAAATACATGATCACAAGCTCTTGATAGTAAACTATTACTGTTTGCTGAATTTTAACAACTGTATTGGTCTCAAAATAAAACATAAATAATTAATAGTCAATCAATTTCAGTATCAGCTATAACAAAGCACATGTTATTATGTTTACATCTGCTTCAAGTAAAAATCTGTTTTTTTTTTAAATATACAAAAGTGAAATGAGAGAAATAGTACCTATAGTAACCAAAATCTAATATTAGACTTGATAGCAAAATTAAATGCCCAGCAAATCAAATACTAGACACTACATACAGAACTGGTTAAATAATGTGAAATCTAACACATGTGAAAAATATTTACTCAAAGATGCCTTGAGCAGAGATTCTGAGACTTCATGCACTCCATCGGAGCTTGATTTACACTGTGAGGGAAAATCTGTGCAGTACTTCAAGGATGTTTCTACCTGTTAGTTGAAGGATTTTATAGCACAATCTGTAGTACTTACATTTTATGAACATAGACATAGACACATAAAATACACATACACAGATACACAACTGTAAATGTACATACACATATGCATCCACACACATATAACATTAAAACAAAAATTATAAATATTTAAGACTAATATTACTACTTATAAAAGTTGAGTTGAGTTGAGTTAAGTTAAGAACCGACATCACTGCACTCAGGACATTCCCATACGTGCTCTGTCCCCTCGTTCAACAGCCAGCGAAGAGTATATTTACACAAGTATAAAACTATGAGGTGAAGTTAGTAAGTAAGTTTTCAATGTCAAACAAACATAAATGAGATACTGACTTTAACACCATTTATTACTGAACTTATATTTCCTCTTTATTTCTCAGTATAAAACATTGACACACTTATCTAGAGGGTATACTAACTTACCAAGATTTTATACTGCTGAAGTCGATCTAGTAATTCTTGTCTGCAGTAGTTGCAATGCTGAAATAAAATTGACACAAGATTACCATTTTAAGAAAATAATCAGGCTAAACACACACCAAACATACAAAAAATGTAACAGAAACAAAAAGAAATCTGACAAAACACAAAAGTGATGAAACATTTTTCGCCACAGACTACAAAATTAGATGTTGCCAGGTATTTTGCAGAAAAATAAGCCATTTCTTCTGTGTATAAATAGTTAATCCCCTAGTATATATACATTCAAGTACAGGCATGCTGTGTTAAGCCTTCTCATTAACAATACCTTATTCGTAAGGTGATTATCTCTCTATGGACCATCAAAAAGTCATCCCACGGCAGATACTGCCCTTGGAGTGTGATGTATTACGTCTTCACATAATCTAGGCCAAGGCATGAGGTGGGGTGGCCAGTACTCTTTTTTGCTGCCTTTCTTTCCCAAGCAATTCCCAGAACATTCTGAAAATTATGTCTTTTTCTGTGCTTGATCATCTGTTGGGACACAGTCCCTCAACCGCCTCATGCCAATTTGTCCTAACTTCTGCTATCTCCTCTAACTTCCCCCATGTCCTCCTCATATTACTGAGAATTATTTGGGATCCATTTTATGAGGCTGGGTCAAATGCAGTGCCTTACTGGCAGGGACAAATAATCCTGAAATTACTGGGGATTGAAATTAAGACAACTGTCTTAGTCAGAAAATTCACCAACCACTATGCTACTACAACACCTCTATGGACTATAATTAATGAAAACAATGCTATGTATATGCAAAAGAAGATAAAACACAAAGTCACAATTGTTCAATTACATTTTGAAATGGAACAATGACAATATTATGAAGCTGGAGGTTAGTATGGCTGAATGGATAAAAGCGCTCGTTCTAAAACATTCGATGTGCTGATGCCGAGATTGTGGATTCAACCTCTACACCAGTCAGTTGGACTAAAATTTTGACTTCTCGTCTTTTTCTTGGGGACATAAATTACAAGTACCTCTGATGTCGAAGTGGGTTTGCCTGATGGTGAGGGACACTGGTGATAGGGAATAATAATCCACATGCACAAAATTCAGTCCAGTGCACTAGTATGCACATGTATGGACTCATCATCATCATCATAATCATCATCTTCCGCTTCTGCCATCAAGCGTCGTGGGGAGGAATAATTTGCGTTCCAGCGGCCAGTGGGCGGCACTGGATAGTGTCATTCCATGTGGTTGTACAATGTCTCTGATGTCGCCAATTCATTTTCTACTTGGACGTCCTCGTGGTCTCGTCGCAGATGATCTTTGATGCAAGGCCAGTGATGGTAGTTGCTGATGTTGCATTCTAACAACATGGCCAAACCACAAGATCTTCCGTCTTTCAATAAATGTGGCACAAGGTGTTGATCCCACAGTATGTCTGATAGTAGCATTTCTTACTCGGTCTCGGATTGTTAAGTTGGCAGCTCTCCTCAGGCATCTCATTCCGCAGGTGTTGATTTTGCGAAGCTGTAATTTGGATAAAGTCCAGGTTTGAGATTGGTAGCATAGGGTTGGTGTGAATATGCTGTTTATTATCTGCCGTTTTGCGGACATGGGTATGTTTGGATGTTTCAGTAAGGGTGATAGTTGATATGTAAGTGCACTAGCTTTTTGACATCTGATTTCAATTTCTCTGTCCAATCTGCCATCTTCTGTGATCAGTATGGACTACACATGGAATATGCATGGGCAGTCATTGACGACCATCTCACATGATCACCCGTGCCTTTGATCATGTCTAGGTTCTTGCCCCAATTATGCCATGTGACCAAGCTAGCCAGGTCTACATCTAATTTCTCTAATCAGTTTACAGACTGAATTTATTTCTTGTAGAAACATATCACAACTCTCTAATCAGTTTACAGACTGAATTTATTTCTTGTAGAAACATATCACAACTCTCTAATCAGTTTACAGACTGAATTTATTTCTTGTAGAAACATATCACAACTCTCTAATCAGTTTACAGATTGAATTTATTTCTTGTAGAAACATATTATAACTCTCTAATCAGTTTACAGATTGAATTTATTTCTTGTAGAAACATATCACAACTCCCTAATCAGTTTACAGATTGAATTTATTTCTTGTAGAAACATATTACAAGAACAAAAATTCCTATGCAGGGGATCAATACCACAAAGCAAAATACTTATAATTTAAGTGATTTATTGAAACGCTGTAAATATACTGATAGAAATGGCAGAAATGAAGCACAACATGAATATAAAAATTGTCTAACAGACGTGATTATATAATCTACCCAATATGAAATAGTAAATGTATAACTACATAAAAATGCGTTATTTCATAAAACAATATATTATTTTTAATCCAGCTTTAACCCAGAAGGATTGAACAGGATATTACCTTCATTAATACCATACAATACATCCCCAAGTACTCACCATCCATTTAATAAACCACTGTGCTCTTGGATCCAACACAGCAATGAAGTGAAGAGGTGTCAACCTGGTAGAAGGAGAATGTGGTGTCATCTGCAGAGTGAGTAAGTTCAGTGAACTCTCTATAATTTCCTCCAAGTAGCTTGTTGGATAACGCACCCAATAATTTGGGGCCTCCTGCTGGAATTCATTCATCAGTCGAAACTGACCACACAAAATAAAAAGGTTTATGCAATTTAGTCATTCTTCTTCTTTTTTAATTCAAATAAACAGTCTATATCTGCAAGTGGATGGTGTGATACAGGTATTCCCGATCAAAGGAGAGGTAAGGTGCCTCCTTCCCTTAGCTAGCCTACAGGACACCTTTGGGCAAGGTGGAGTACCTGGTTAGCCCCTTGATCAGAGTTACATGAAGCCACGGGTGCAGGTGGTGGATGAAGCTGTAGAGCAGCTGACAGATAATTGTAGGTTATGGTATTTCATGACGGTAAGCAGAGGATGTCTTTATCAGACAATGGTTATGGTCATTGACAACAATGATCACTGCTAAAGAAGGAAAGCAATTCTTTACAGATGCTTAAAAAATTATATTTCATCAATTAAGATGGTTAAACATGATCGTCCACACTTATCAGCATAGCACATGATGATGATAATATCTGTATTGCTATCTCTTGTATAAATTTCACTGTCTTTTCTAGTGTTTGGTCCATTTAGCTTCCACTCCTGTTTTTCTAGGCCATCAGATTTGCCTTGATATGCTGTATTTGGGGAAGTCTTAGATTACAGATACTGCTGTCTGGGGCATCAATCCACATATAATGGCTGATTGCCAATCTTAAATTTTGTATACATGTGGCTTCATAACTGATTGTGTCCTGTTCTGAGGTGTAGAATAATGAGTTGTTCTGGTCTGTCCATAATATGGTAATTGTCTTGTACTGGTGACTTTCTGATTGATTTGACAATTTTAGTTTAATCATTCAATCAATTTATTTAATCAATTTATACACATGCTGACCACTAAAACAGATAAAACAGGGTTTATTTGGTTGTTTCGGGATTTGAGATTTAAATATTGAGCACAATCCGCTACTGGCAACGCTGATCGTATTCTGATATGAACCTTCCACATTGACGTGGATAGGCCTTAGGTTCATACCAGAATACGATCAGCGTTGCCAGTAGTGGGTTGTGCTTAATATTTAAAACAGGGTTTCTAGTTGTTCCTTCTAAAATGTTAACTCTTTCAGTCCCAGAAGAGATTGCAGCAGATATCCAAGTGAGCCATATAAACCCCCACATATTTTTTGGTTATTATTTTCTAGCTAATTTTATGTTCAGTAGTTTGCAATTGCTTTCTGAAACGATGCTCACACCAATGTGACAATAAATGCAAGACAGTCTGCTGCTAAATTTGTTGCAGCTGATTTCAAACCCAGTATGCAGGATTTGAAACTGTGTCCACTGCCCCTAAATCACAGACGTTGGCAGAAGCATGGGTACATTACTTGTAAACAGAAGACTTATATACCCTAGTAAAATACATACACAGTGCTTTTTTTTTCACATATCCCTTACAGGACATTGCTGTCAACACCAAAATGTTTACCTCTGTCGTTGATTTCTTGGCAAGATTACGCTCAGTAATTTGCCACTACTTTCTGAGCGGCCGGCTCACTTATCCCGTAAGTTACCAACACGGTGAGAACCGCTTCCAATTATCGCAGGCTACGTTACCCTACGTGGAAAAACAGGATTACGGAGAAAGTCGTTTAAATCCCTAGGCCAGGGAGACCGGCTTACTACATGTCAACATATCAAGCCAGATTTCTTTAGTATTTTGAAGCCATATGTTAATGATATAATAACCCACCATGAGTTGCTTGATACACACAGTGTGTTTCTTGGGGTAGAAAGAAAGTTTGCACTAACTCATTTAATCTCAGAAGACCACAACAGTTGCCAAACAGGAAATAATGATAACAAGAAAATCTCAAGTGTATTATTTTCACAGTGACCAAATATACACATCATGCATAAAACAGAAACTTTGCCAGATTTCTTTAGTATGATCTCTTAAACATAACATGACTTAAACATAGAATAAACAATCATACATGGCATGTTGATTGGTTAAGTTCAATTCAGATTATTACCACTGCTTTCTAAACATAACCATAGGACATAAGGGTGGTGTACTCCAGAAGCGAAGAAAAGCCAGACCACAATACTGATGGATTCAAGATCTGACAGATAATTTATACATGGTCAGCAAGGCAGGACATATGGCTTATGACAGAGAAACATTTTGAAAGACTTATGGGGGTAAAGTTCTGATTTAGTTGATAGATAATGATTATCTAATATTTCTTATCCAGCATCTCCTATTGGATTAACACCAGGCAGTCTCTGTTGTGAAGTGTTTATGCCACTTGTCTTGTGTTCCAAACGTTGTGGGTTCAATCCCAGGCTACATTGTTTGGTAAATGAGTGTAATTTTCTCGAGGACTCATGGATGTTTGTTGCTGGAGCTACAAAATTTGCGCTTTGTGTGACGCTTTGAGCAGGCCGTTCTACAGGAAGAGACTGAGCCTTATGGAATAAAACCCAGTGCAATAAAGTGGATCCTCCTGCTTTGTTAAACCCTTTTGTCTTGGATTAACACCATCTGAAATACACAACACTGACGCAGTAGAGTCATGAACTTACGGCTTTTAGCAATCTTATCATAGACTTATCAGAACAGTCCAAACCATTCTGCACTGAAGGCATTGTGAAGTTCTTTGAATTATACTGGCTGCACAAAAAGTCCACTAGATGGAAGAAGAAACCACAGCAATTATCTAGCCGGCAGTAAAACACATAATGTTTTCGTATTGGAATTATATAATAAATATTGTATTTGTTATTTTACTAAAGATAATAAAAAGAAATCTCCAGAGTTTTGTGTATAATAAAAGTTAAAATTGTCTTAGTTATTGTTATTGTTTTAGTTGGGGGTGGTGAGGGGAAAAGAGGGGGGGGGGTGTGGAGAACAAATATAAGATCCTTTTACCTGCCTTAAGGTGTATTGGTCATATGGTGCTAGCCCCCATATTTTTATAGACTGTCATATGGTGCTAGCCCCCATATTTTTATAGACTGTCATATGGTGCTTGCCCCATATTTTTATAGACTGTCATATGGTGCTTCCCCCATATTTTTATAGACTGTCATATGGTGCTTGCCCCATATTTTTATAGACTGTCATATGGTGCTACCCCCCATATTTTTATAGACTGTCATATGGTGCTAGCCCCCATATTTTTATAGACTGTCATATGGTGCTTGCCCAATATTTTTATAGACTGTCATATGGTGCTTCCCCCATATTTTTATAGACTGTCATATGGTGCTTGCCCCATATTTTTATAGACTGTCATATGGTGCTTCCCCCATATTTTTATAGACTGTCATATGGTGCTTGCCCCATATTTTTATAGACTGTCATATGGTGCTTCCCCCATATTTTTATAGACTGTCATATGGTGCTAGCCCCATATTTTTATAGACTGTCATATGGTGCTTGCCCCATATTTTTATAGACTGTCATATGGTGCTACCCCCCATATTTTTATAGACTCATATAGTGCTTGCCCAATATTTTTATAGACCATCATATGGTGCTTGCCCCATATTTTTATAGACTGTCATATGGTGCTTCCCCCATATTTTTATAGACCGTCATATGGTGCTTGCCCCATATTTTTATAGACTGTCATATGGTGCTTCCCCCATATTTTTATAGACTGTCATATGGTGCTAGCCCCATATTTTTATAGACTGTCATATGGTGCTTGCCCCATATTTTTATAGACTGTCATATGGTGCTACCCCCCATATTTTTATAGACTCATATAGTGCTTGCCCAATATTTTTATAGACCATCATATGGTGCTTGCCCCATATTTTTATAGACTGTCATATGGTGCTTGCCCCATATTTTTATAGACCGTCATATGGTGCTTGCCCCATATTTTTATAGACTGTCATATGGTTCTTGCCCCCTATTTGTATAGACCGTCATATGGAACTAGCCCCATATTTGTATAGACCAACTGGTACTCAATGGGTGATGTGACAATATCACACTAGACGCCTTTACTTTCTGGGAAATTGTCTGGTGCCCATTTTAAGCTGGGTCAACCTGGAAGCCCAAGTCAATTTTTAAAAATCCCTGCCTCGAGGCAATGGCAAACTACTGAATGTAAACTTGCCAAGAGATAAAAACAGCAAAAACTGCTGGTTGTTGACTGCAACATCTTGTAAAGGATATACAACTAACTAACTGTCTCAAGGGAAATTCCAGTACATGACCACCAGACCAGCTGGCAAATGAGCCAGCCATTGTGCTCAGGCAGCTCTCCATATAATGAATAACTGCATTTTCTTGGAAGCAAGGCAGCTAGCATGATACAGACCACATTACCTATCAAGTGTTGTTTGGCCAGGTATTTATATCCAATAAGCCAAAACAGCATAAAAATGTGGTTTTGATGTCTCTTTATCCTCCCTCTAGGCTCTAGGCATTTAGTTGGAGCCTGCCAATGATGAAATACCTAACTTTTGTGGAGGAAACATTATATGTCTCTTTCTTATAGCTGCATATAACCATATTTATTGGGAAAGATCTAAATACGCCATTGGATACACTTCTAATCCTAATCTTAGCCAGTCCGTCTGTGTGGTGCGTGATCATGACCTGGTTACATCCTACAGGGTTTGAAGCCACATTTTTTCAAGAGGTTGTCATGGTTTTCTCAGAAACATTTTGGTTTTTCAAGGTTGTGTCAGGTGTATGCTGAAGTAAATTGTGTTCTTAAAGTTTGCATTGAATGACCAAACACATTTAAGGTAACGACGGCAGCCAATAATATCTCCAATAGCTGAAGACTTATGTCCCGGAAATTGTTCTGGTTTCATTTTGGATTTCCTGGTTACAGTGCCAAAATGTCAGGCTTTTGTCCTTTATTTTCCCGACCTGGAAACTTAATTGTCGTACAGTTTTTCCCATTGTCAAGGGCCCGCTATGACCCCCTTATACTAATATCCTTTTGCAGATGTGAACTTCTAGTACCAGTCTTGTATACTCTCTTGCTTTCTGAACCTGGAGAGGCAAAGAAGAGTTCTGCAGCATGGTCAATATGAGATGGTGCTATGGTACTAGGTGTGGAGAACAGTCTCTATGCCAGCCTCACTGTGCTATATGCAAGCCCTTTTCAGTGCACAGACAACTTGAACTTCACTAAAACTCAGTCTTCCACAGGATTCATAAACAACCAGGCAACTTCTCCTTATCCTGTCCAGAGAATTTGATTGAGCAATACCTGCAATCAGTGTGTGATACATGGGTTAAGACTTTCCAGGTTGCTTGGCTGACTTACTGAGCATGATGTAAACTTGGTTTGTGTGATGAGATGTACAAGTAAATGACTTTGCAACAAACTTCAAACTCAGTTCCTGAAACAGATAAGAAAACATGACTCTGAAGACACAGTTACAAGAACAATGTTATAGCATGTATAATAACATAAACATTGAAGAAGAATTATCATGAAATGTTTTCAAACTAAAAAGGTGTATTTGTTAAACAACATCTTCATGAATGGGATATTATTCAGTTTTTTACACATTCAGAAACCAAGAATTTCAAAAGCCATTAAAACTACTTACAGATAATTGATCATCTTGGTCAGCCATGACATCTAACAGATTTCTGCGCAGTTGTGGCCAGTGTTTGTTCTGAACAATCTCAGCAGAAACAATTTGGTTCAGCTTCTGCATTGCTTCTCTTCGTGTCTGAAAACATATGAAGGTTAGGAAAACTGTAAATGGTTAAGGAATATGAACTCTCAAGACCAATTTGAATCACAGAGAAAGAATTTATTTTTAAAATCGGAATCAATTTCACAACCTAACCGCTGTTTACATTAATTTTTTCTGAATATGATAAAACTGAATAGAGAAGACACTCTTTGTATTGTGTGATAAAATGCAGGAGAACATTAGAGGTTGATACAACCAGAAAATTACAAGAACAATGAATAGATCTATTCCTCAATATATGTTGAAAGAGACAGACATATACAGATCTGTCAATAGTGCAGTGACATTGTTTATTTTAAACAACAAATATCCTCAAGAAAGCTAAAGACCAACCTTAAAACACATATAGCTGGTGGCTGGATTATCAACAAATAACATTTATTTTTGCTTATTTTAGTATAGTGTTGAATAAATGTGTCTGACTCAGGACACCTGTAATAATGCTATGCCTTATCAAGATAATTTTTATCAGCATGTTTATTCTGCATATACTACTGGGACCTGTTGTCTTAAAAGATGATAGTTTGTTACATTGTGCTTCAAATAAAGGCATTATAATATCTCCACAGCACCCCAAAAAAAAAAGTTAGCTGCATATCTTTTACAGGACGCAGCAGTCAACTCCAGCAATGTTTAGCTGTTTGTGATTCCTGGGCAAGTTTACGTTCAGTAGTTTACCACTGCTTTCTGAACGACTGGCACTCATACCATTGTATGTAAACCAATGCAAGGTGTTCTGCTTCCAAATCGCCTGCAGCTGATAGCACAAAGGCTGGGCTGAATTGCTTTGATCCTAACCAGTTGGCGACCAAGGCTTAGGGGCTGATCTGCACTGACATGACATTTAGTCTTTAGATTGCATTTCCTTGCACTAGATTAAGACTTGTACATTCCCAGTTGCGCTCCTCCATCCAAAGTCACTGATACAATGCGGAGTGTCAGGTTCGGTGAGCGCCACCGAACATTCGGTGCCAACAGCAAGCATGACGTTTTCCATATAGTAAAGTGTTAACCTATTAAACTATCATAAATATTTAAAAACCCATCAGACACACACATGGATCATCATCATTATCATCATCATGTGCTTTGCAAAGTGGCATGGGCCTAGTCTCACCACAGATCTCAGTCCTTGGTATTCTGGGTCAGGTCTGTTGGTGATATTCCCCCATGCCATCGTCTTAGATCATCATGCATTATTTCTTTCTGTCTCTTCCACTATTGATCTTACCAGTCATCCCAATGTATTTCCAACATTCATCTCAGAAACTACATCTCCACTACATCTCCCAAGTTCTTTGTAATGTGTTTGTTCACATACCAAGATTCACAGCCGTGTAGCAGAACACATTCAATACAGCATTACAGTTCTCTCTTACTGACATCCAGTAACAGTAATTTATTACATTAGATACACTTCATACTCTGAAATGCAGCTTGTGCCTGGCATATTCCGTTATAAATCTCTGTTATACATATTCCATGTGATGTTATGACTACTCCCAAATATTTGAATTTACTGACTAGGGCATGTATTATTGTATTATCACATTTTGGTGTTATCTCTTCTTTGATATAACCATTGTTTTTGTTTTATTAATATCAAAAGTTTTATATATATACATATATATCTGCCAACAAAATATTGGCCATATCAACCCTAAAGTGCCTATTGGTCTGTAAAAATGTGAGGCTAACATCATATGCTCAATATGCCTCAAAGGTCTTTTAGTTACTTTACTAACATATAAGCCAGATTTCTTTAGCATCCTCATAAAACAACCTGCCATGGGGCGTAGGCATTTGTGTATCTCCACAGATCTCAGTCTTTGGTTTTCTGGATCATTTCTGTTAATGATAAGCCATCCAGCATAATTTTGCTCTGCCTGCCTTTGCTTCTTCAATCGCAGATCTTTCCACATCAAGAAATCTCCAATGCTTCTTTTCTCATCATTATATCATTACATGACACAAAAAACACTGCTTTTCACATGACCAAAAAGCATTGCTTGTCCCCTTCTTACAGATGAAAATAACATTTTACTTTGATTAGCCTCTTTCAGACACTCTTTGTTAGTTCTCTGGCAGTTCAGAGTATTCACAACATTCTCTCCCAAAAAAAAACATCTCCGTTTCTCCCAAGTTCTTCCTAATTTATTCGTTCACATTCCAAGATTCACTGGCACACAGCAGGACAGATTCTATCTATTTAACATTTAAATACGCTCCTTCTGACATTTAAATGATTAAGTTCTAAAGGTTAATATAATGTGAAATGTGACCTCCCATTTGGATAGAAGGATGATATATCGCCGTACTAGGGTCATCATGTTATTTGTTTTGTATCGAGTATCTTTCACAATTTCAAAGCTCATTGAATGGAAAATTATATTATAATATGTGCTCATTTTATTGTGCACCATGTCTAGTTCAAACCTACTTTTTGTCTGGTACTGAATCAATTAATGAGAGTGACTTCTAACAAGATACTTTTCATCTTCTTGATGACAGCTTTTGCTTTGCCTGTTCTACTCTTAATCTATGTCATACATCTTCCAAGAGACGTTATGACTGTCTATGAACATTTGAATTAATTAACTTGGTTAAGCATTTCCCCCTCTATTGTAATATCACACTTTGGTGTTAACTTGTTCTGTTTTCTTGGCTCTGACCAAATGTAAAAAGTAAGAAGACATCACCCTATAGTTGGGATTTAAAGGGACAAGCCAATTAAACAATTCAAAAATTTCTTGAAACTGTAAGAGTAAATACATTAAAAACAATAAATCAGTAACATACACTCAGACTTTTCATCTTGCCCAGACTGTCAGTTATGCCCTTGAGGTCATCAGAGTTGAACAGCATGACACTGTCCTAAATGTGTAAAAAAAAATTACATTTTAAAGCATTGATTGTGAGACAATTAATTAAACAAATATAACATCCATATGTGATACATTAAAAGAAAGGTTCCATTAACAAAAAGGTAACGGTAGTCGACTAATAGATACTGTCACTTGGGTGTGAAGTGTCAGATCGTCACATATTCTAAGTCACAACATATGAGGCAGGGAGACAAGGTCCGATCATTGTCACCAATCCTTCCCAAACAACTTCAACAAATTCCTAAAATGGTATGGTATCTGTATCTATTTTTATGAGACTGGGATGACCTCTGAACTGTACTGATTGGAAAACATAATCCTGCTTCCACTGGGGAGTGAACCTGGACCACTCTTTGGCAGACAGGCGCACGTGACACTGCACTAATTGTGAAACTATTATACGTAATGATATATCATAAAGTGTCACGCATGACACATGCGAGTCTTTAACAAACCTGATGACAGTGTCTGCAATTTAGGCAGGAAAATTATCATTGTTAATTACAGATTCAGTGCCAAACAAAGAATAGGTTTGGAGCAAACAAAAAATGGATGGCAGAAAATGGGAAGGAGGGATGTGTCACAGTTATGATTTTAAAGATGTTAATGTGGTAGCAGACATGTTGTATTATATATCAAATTAATGGGGGTTGCTTTAGGGAAAATAACTCTACATAAGCCCATGGCAGATGCGGGAAGTCGCTTAAGACGATTAATCATCCTATGGCATTTAACCAGTTAAGCATTGAAGTCTCTGCCCGCTAGTGTATTTTAGGATCTGCAGTGGCGCAGTGGTTAGCATGCATGCCTGCTGCCATACTCCCCAGGTTCATGTGTTCAAATCTGCATCAAGAGCTTACACAGGTACTAGGAATGGTTCAGGGAAGTAATGACGGCCAGGTGACATTGACCTTATCAACAATCAAGTGCTGATTCAATCAATCAATCATGTGCCATGCCGGAAAGCGTGGGCGGTCATGATTCGCCATTTCACTCGATCACCAGAGTCGTGGATCAGCTCAGTGTTCCTGTCTCGTCCATGCCATGTGGCCAAGCCATCCAGGTATTTTCCTCTCGGTCTTCCTCTTGGTCTGTTCCCTTCGATCTTGCCAGCTGTCACTAAGTTCTCCAGTCCATTTCTTCTCATAACATGTCCAAAAAATTTTGACTGTCTACGTCTAATTTCTCTAATCAATCTACGATTTTCATTTGTCTCTTGTAGTACTTGGTCATTGGTTTTTCTATCTGTCCATGGTATTCTTTGCATTTTCCTCAGAAACCACATTTCTGCAGCCATCAGATGTTTTTCAGCTTGACTGCACATTGTCCAAGTTTCACATCCATACAAAAGAACAGGCTCTATGTATCCCCTCAACACTCTTTTTCTCGTTTCAATTGACATCATTTTATTGGTCAGAATGTTTTTCATCTTGCTAAAGGCTACTTTCGCAATGGCGATTCTTGTTCTAATCTCTTCAAGGCATCTGCCATCAGATGTTATGACTGTTCTGAGATAATTGAACCGATTCACTTGTTGAAGAATATTCCCATTTACTTGTATATTACATTGTGGTACTTCGTTCTTCCTAGTGACGACCATAACCTGTGTCTTCCTACAATTTAATTCCAACCCC
Source organism: Cepaea hortensis (assembly GCA_963921405.1). Taxonomy (NCBI): domain Eukaryota; kingdom Metazoa; phylum Mollusca; class Gastropoda; order Stylommatophora; family Helicidae; genus Cepaea; species Cepaea hortensis. The sequence goes on along the minus strand of OY992889.1, from coordinate 77,499,805 downwards.
AGCTGCTCACTGTGTACAACCACAGCATCTACTAATTGTTGCAGATCCTGTGCATTGTCTGCAATCAATACTGTATCATCTGCATATCTAATGTTATTTATGTTTCGTCCTCCAATGCTGATTCCATTTAGGTCTTCTACATTTCTGAAAATATTTTCACTGTATAGGGAAAAAAGATCTGGAGACATTACACATCCCTGCCTAACACCTCTCTTAATAGGTTGGTATTGTCCTACTTCATTATCAATTCTTATGGCAGCTTGTTGTTTCCAATATATGTTTTTTATAAGTCTAATGTCTTTCCCATCAATTTGTAGATCTGCAAGCATATCCACAATGTTGACATGTCTAACTCTATCAAAAGCCTTTGTGTAGTCAATAAAGCAAAGATGTATATCCTTGTTTACTTCTAAAGCATGTTCAATAACTGTTCGCAGCATATACACAGCATTTACTGTACCCTTTCCTTCTACAAAACCACATTGTTCTTCCCCTATTTCAGGTTGTATTTTCTTCCTCACTCTTTGCATGATAATTCGTAACAAAATCTTTGTGATGTGACTCATTATACTAATTGTTCTATGTTGATCACATTCTAAGGTTCCTGATTTCTTTGGGATTGCAATAAATACAGAATTACATAATTCAGAAGGTATATCTCCAGTATCATATAATGTGTTCAGCAGTCTAGTGACTTGCTCTAGTCCAAATTCTTCTAAAGCTTTAATCATTTCTGTTGTGATGTTATCTGCACCGGGGGCCTTGCCAGCTTTCATATGCTTAAGAACATTTTGAACCTCCATCTTTAAAATTGCTGGTCCTTCATTATTAAATCTAATAGCATACTGTTCCTCTCTGTTATCATTATACAGGTCTTTCACATAATCTGTCCATACATGTAGAATCTGATCTTTTTTCTATTATGATTTTGCCATCTTTAGTTTTTAGACAGCCTGTTGATGTACTTGTTCTTTTATTAGTAAGTTCCTGAATTCTTTTGTGCACTAATTTGGTATTTTGACTGTTGTGTTGTTTTTCAATGTCTAAGCACTTTTCCTCAAGCCATGATTCTTTTGCCTTCCTACATAATATTCTGACTTGTCTGTGAATTTCTTCATATTTGGCAGGATTATTTTTGTTGAGTCTTCTTGTTTCCATTAAGTGTAAAATTTCCTCAGTCATCCATTTCTTACGACCCACCTTCTTTAATTTTGGAATAGTTGTTTCTGCAGCCACATTGATTGAATTCTTTAACATTTCCCATTGATCATCCACATCCTGGAATAGGATCTCTAGATCAGACAATATTTCAAATCTGTTCTGTACTTCTATGTTGAATTTGTTTTGTATTTCCTTGTCATTACTCAATGTACACAAATCATATTTAGTGTTCCCTGTTGTATACTTGACTTTCTTCAACTTTATCCTCAATGTTCCTGTGAGTAATCTGTGGTCACTATAACAATCAGCACTGGGAACTGTTTTTGCTACTGTTAGGGCGTTTCTAAATCTTCTGCTAATGAGAATGTAGTCAATCTGGTTTCTAATCCTGCTATCAGGACTCCTCCATGTCCATAATCTTCTAGGGTGTTGTTTGAACCAGGTGTTTCCTACAATCATTTCCTGTTCTTTTGCCCACTCTACTAGTCTGTATCCTCTTTCATTTCTCTCTCCTAAACCATAGTTTCCTACTGTGTATCTATCCCCTTGATTTCCTACTTTTGCATTGAAGTCCCCTATTATGATGTTTATTTCTGAATTTTTACATTTCTTTAAGGCAGACTCTATGTCATTATAAAATTCCTCTACACTATCTTCACTAGACTCTCCTGTTGGGGCATATACTTGAATAACATTTATGTTAAAAGGTCTGCCACTCAATTTAACTAGTAATACTCTGTCCGACACGGCCCAATATCCCTGAACAGACGTTGATGTTTTCCGGTCCAAAATTATTGCCACTCCCCTATGTCGATCCTCACCTCCAGAATAAATAATCTTAAAATCTTTATGTATCTTGATGCCTGCTCCTGTCCATCTCGTTTCGCACATACCTAATATATTAATTTTTTCTCTTTGAATTTCTTGTGTTATGTTCTCTAATGTTCCGTCGTTGTTTAACGTCCTAACGTTCCATGTTCCTAATTTTAATGTCTCTGTCCTTGTCTTGCGATGATCAGTCTTTAAGCGAATCATAATAAACTAGGCAATTTCAAAGAGGTAGTTTGCCGTTGCTTTCCTCTATGGCAGTGACCATACTGGCCGGGTGACCGCAATCAGTGTCTCTCGAAAGAGAGAAAGCTTGCCGTCGCGAAACTCGAGACCATAACCAACAAATATCTGTCGGCTGCCCTCATAATTTCATCCACCACCTGCCTTCCGTGGCTTCTTTTGAACACTTCCAATTAACGAACACGAAATAACATCACATAATCCAAAGGAAAAACACTATCCACACGAATTTCACGGGAATTTCCATAGGGAATCCACAGAAAAACACTGAACAGCGTCTCCCTCAAGACAACGAGTCATCGCGTCGCCATTGTACCGGAAAAACAAAATATGGGATTAGACCATATACTCTATACACCTCAATCAATCAATCATGTGCCATTCCGGAAAGCGTGGGCGGTCATGACTCGCCATTTCACTCGATCACCAGAGTCGTGGATCAGCTCAGTGTTCCTGTCTCGACCATGCCATGTGGCCAAGCCATCCAGGTATTTACTTTTTGGTCTTCCCCTTAGTCTGTTCCCTTCGATCTTGCCAGCTGTCACCAAGTTCTTCAATCCATTTCTTCTCATAACATGTCCAAAAAATTTTGACTGTCTACGTCTAATTTCTCTAATCAATTTACGATTTTCATTTGTCTCCTGAAGTACTTGGTCGTTGGTTTTTCTGTCTGTCCATAGTATTCTTTGCATTCTCCTCAGGAACCACATTTCTGCAGCCATCAGATGTTTTTCAGCTTTATACACCTCAAAACATGCAAAAGAGTCTTTTACTTTGTTTATAGGCATACATCTAGCAAGTCAAGACTTGTTGTAAAAGTACAAAGCAATACATTATTAAGCATCTAATTTATATCTTAAAACATCATTCCTACAGTCACATTAACTTTTACTGACAACAGAGAGTCAAACTGAAGTAATAGCTCTACAATACCTGAAAATAATTAAACAACAATAATCAAAACTGAAAATCAACACCTATGAGGTGAAATGCTTGAGGAGAGCTGCCAACTTAACTTCCAAGATCGAATAAGAAATGATGTTATCAGACAGGCAGTTGGATCAACACCTTGTGCCACAAATATTGAAAGACCGAAGATCAATGGCAGATAACATAGGGTCCTTCAAGCCAAATGGTACCTGAGAGTTGCTGCAGGCAGGGATCACCCCCTGTATGAGAATGGAGGTGGAAGAAGTCACAGCAACATTCTGTTGGTTTGAGGAGACCACTGCAACTCACAGTGTATTCATTGCAGACTCAAGGAGTTTGTTTAGTAAGGTGGAGAAAGGAATGTTTCGTGTGGTATGGCTGACCTCACTTGAACAGGCTGATAGGCTAGCAGGGAATGCACCTCTTGGTGGTAGATTACCTATGGACAAGGGGGAGGTGGTCGTGCACCTGTGGGATTGGGTGGTGAAGGTGGGGAAGCAGACTGAGAACCTATATGTGAAAGGATGAGATTGCAGGGGATTGGCAGGAGTTCTGGTAGAATCTCAAAACTGAGAGGGAAGACCAGGAGAACTTTCAATCGGATAGCGGTGGGAACGATTAGTAGTGTGACTCTTTGTTGGCTGTTGAACGAGTGGACGGAGCGTGTCTGGGAATGTCCCAAGTGCAGTGATGTCAGTTCTTAGCTCAACTCAACTCAACTCAAGAAGATCAAATGGTTTGGTCATCTCGTTAGAAGACAACACCATCAACTACCAGCACTGGCCCTACATCAAAGAACATCTGCTACAAGAGTAAGAGGACGCCCGAGAAGAAAATTGAATGACTTCATCAAAGGCATTGTACAATCACATGGATTGACACTATCAAGTGCCACCTGTCAGGCGCTGGAGCACTAATTATTCCTCCCCATGATGCTTGATGACAAACATGGAAGATGATGATAATGATGAATCAAAACTAAGCACTGAACTTACTTTATATGGAGCAAATAACCATACACTGATAATTCAAAACAATGTTGTCCCTTATGAATTTGAATAATAAAGACACACACATAATATAGTGTACAATTTATTGCCTGACACATTTTTCTGTATTTCATCAGGCACACACTGTATCTCGTCAGGTGCACCATCATCTTATCTCATCCCATCTCATTCCTCATGTGCATTGCATTGTCGAGGTGCACACTGTATCTCATCAGGTGCACACTATAGAAATGGTTCACTGTATATTAAAGCAACGTAAACTGAATTCTTTTAGCTGAAACACACAAAACAGACTGTCAATTGTATATTTCAGCTAAATGGATTAATTTTGCATTGCTTTAACTGAACCAGTTCTGTAGTATGCAGACGATGTTGCAACATTCCAGGCATATGGTGCATAGACCAATCGGCACGCGGTGGGTCATGTGACCAGTATCACGACAACCATCTTTACTTCCTAAGACAATCTTAGTACACATTTCAGGCTGGGCCCACTGGGAGCCAGGTCAATTTTTAAAATCTAAATCCGCCCTGCTGCAGATCAAACCCATGACTACTGAGTTGGTAGCCAAGTGTCTAGCCACTATGCCTTCCATGCACCTGATGAGATACAGCAAAATAAGTCAGGCAATAAATTGTGCTATATACTGTTTGTGTCTTCACTATTCAGACACACTGGTAAATGCCCAAAACACTTTTAGATACCTTCAGAAATGTATGTGATGATTGAGGTAACTAATGAACGTGTGATGAACTGCTTGGTGCAGTAGAATGAATTGAGCTACTAAATGATGGGTACCTCCTCGTCGTCTGTGACCAGTGGAGTCTTGCGAGGATCAAAGAACACCACATCAGAATTCACTCTGCCAACACCAAATTCTGAATCAAAATTGGCAATCAAAGCATCCACAGCTTCTGTAATGTTCTTGCCTAGCTTCTTTTTCAAGTCTGTATATCTGCATTGAAATACGGATATCAAAAATAAAAGGCTTAACAGGAGTAGTAACAAAGTTCAGATGTAACCTACAGTAAAGGATTTACTGCTGCTGCAACTTCAGTTCCCTGTGTCCTGAGCCTGTAGGGGCTCTTTGCTAGATTCACAGTCTGTTTGTGGTTCTAGAATGTTGGAGGTGTAAACAGCTGCAAGTGAACTTTTGTGGAGATAAGCAATGGAACTGTTGTCCGCCCCTTACTTAATGAACAAGATCAATGGAAATATACACAATGGCAGAAACTATGTAATTAGGTGGGGGTGGGGGTGGGTGGGTGTGTGTGTGTGTGTGAGAGAGAGAGAGAGAGAGAGAGAGAGAGAGAGAGAGAGAGAGAGAGAGAGAGAGAGAGAGAGAGAGAGAGAAGTTTGTGCATGTGGATGTATGTGTCTGTGAGTGCGTGTGTATGTGTTGCTACATGCATGCACAGAGGTTTGGGATATTACTGGGAAAGCACACCTATTGTGTATGTAGAATCTGTGTATTATGACACCATGGAATTTGTACAAAGCTGTGTGGAAGTCTCCATGAGGAAGTTGTGAAGTGCCTGTCTTGTGCTTCAAAGGTCATCTGGTACACGAATGAAGTTTTTTTTATTTCCGACTCCTGGAGGTCATGACTGGAACTGTAGGTTCCATGCTCTGTGCGATGTAGGCGGCAGGCCACTTTGTATAAAGAAGACACAGCAGTATAGGCTGGAACCAAATGCAATTAAGTTGATCCTCTTCCCTTTGATACCCCCTTTACACATCTGTGGCTATCATATGAAATATCCTGCTGATGTTGAGGTAGCGGGTTAAACCCCTACACCGGTCAGTTGGATTGAAATGTTTAGTTCTCATCCTTGACTTGGAGATGTAAATTACAAGTACCTCAGAAGTCAGAGTGGGATTACCTGATGGTGAAGGACACTAATAAAGGGGAAAGCTAATCCACACACAAAAATCAATTCAGTGTACTAGAAGTAGGATGGATGATGTTTTGAGTTCAAAGCTAGTAAATGCCACCAAAAAATATGAAATATCCTACAAAAGAGCCAAAGTCATGTGTATCCAACATGGTTCCAGTTCACTTTAACAGAAACAGCAATTAGATTTTTTTCAGGCCCAAAAATGTCATAAAATGTTGATGGAAAATAATTTTAGTTTTAGCTGTTTGTCCAAGAGTGGAAAAGTATATTTTTATAAGATTGTGGACAGAGAAGAAAACCCAGCTCTGCGGTAGATACGATGAAATGTATAGGGCATATCAACAGAAGAGATGGACATTGTCTCATTCTGTATGTGTTCTACCTTCACCAGTGGACATGGTCTAATTCTATATGTGTTCTAGCTTCATTTGGTATCAGGTCTTAGTCAGATATAACTGAGCTACCGCTTGACAGTAGACGGCACTACTGAATGTTGGGTGGTGCTTACCAAACCTGACATCCCATATTGTGCCAATAGCTTTTGGCGGAGGAACGCAATTTGGAGGATACAAACCTTATCCTACTGCGAGGAAATGCAACCTAAAGAGTAAATGTCATGGCAGGGTAGACCAGGCCCTAAGCTTTGGTTCGCTTCTGCAGCTTGTCTTGTTCCAGACGTATTGGTGTTACCTTTCCTCTGGAGTAAACTAGACAGGTCAAGAGAGGGATCGTGCTGCATGGGCAACACATGGTCTCTAAATTCAGCCCAGGCTTTGTTACGGAGAGGCATAACTCCATTTTACAAACTATCTTCTGTCAAGACGGCAAGGTGCCAGTCAGTATTGCTTTATCAGCTGGCTAAGAGATATTGCAGGCATACTGAGACCATGCTCAGTCACCAAAACTATTAGATGATGGTAAAGTGTAACAACATCCTCTGCTCTATGTCCACCTCTGTCATCACTTTCAGAGCATTGAATCTTTATTTGGTCCTTTCCACTACCTTCCCCACATGATCCTTGAAGGACAATCGTCTGCCAAAGGTTATTCCCGGGCACTTGAGTGTGTTCTCTCTATGGAGATGCCAACAAGCTCAAGCTGATGCTGCTTTTGTTTAATACATTCAGGTTTACATCTGTAGGCCTACTAAGAAGAACAAGAAGGAAGAGGAGGAGAAGAATAGGAAGAGGATGTTTATTTTAATGTGATGGAATTGGCCAGTTTTCTATAGATATACAAGTTGCCAGAATTCAAGGAGTCTAGCAATGTGAGGGTAGACTGGCTAGCTTCTAGAATCCTTTCCAGAGCAATTTTCTCATGGAAAAATCATAAAAACTGCCAGCAGTCAAGGAAGACTTCTATGTAATGATACAGCATGCAACAATGTAACAATGCACAGACTCTAGGAACACAACATTCAAAGTGGAACAACTTCTACATGTCAATTACAAGGATGAGTTAGTTGTGTATCCAACCAGTGGTCATAATCAATTTTTTAATGTTAAATTCAGTGTTTGAAAATGGCAACAACAAAAAACTTACGGTTTTGACTGTGTGATAGTATGAATTATCTGACTGACCAGAGTCTCATGAATTTCTGAGTCGATGTGCCCTGACGTTGAATATTTATCAAGCTCATCATCAATTAAATTACTGAGCGTTTCTTCCAGCTTATGTTTCAAGGCCTTGATGAAATCATGCCTGGAAAATATGAAACTAAACACATCAGTCTTAGTCTTTCCCTTGGGTATTGGGGTGGAAAATGTTGACAATGAAATATCTAAATGCCAAAGAGATAGCATTACCATAATGGGCCTAACCCCAACCAATATATGTGTGCTGTGTTGAACCATTATTTAGTTTCGTCCTGATATGCCTCTCCACAGATGTGAAGTTCCATTACCTGTCTTGTACACTCCACTGGTTCTGACAGAGGTGAACAAATGAACGAACTTTATTTCCCCAAGGGTTAAAAATTGGGCACAGAGGCATGTCTTACATTCGGCCCTTCCAATCATTCATCTTTCACACATCAATTATCTATTGTGGATGTTACATTCAGATAGAAAAAACATGGTCTAATGAATGTTGTGAACATAAACAATGCTTTCTATTATGTTATGAGACAGGCAGGCAGACAGGCAGGCAGGCAGGCAGGCAGGCATGCAGGCAGGCAGGCAGAAAAAGAGAGGGGGAGGAGTGGGGAAAGAGAAATGCACGCATGCGCACACGTATGCATGCACACATGAACACACACATGCAAGCTCACACACACACATACATACCTACATACATACCTACATACACACATACATAATTTACCCAAACACTCACAGTTATATACCCACTCATGTCATTGACATGATAGTAAATTACAAGTATCTCTGAAGTTGGAATGGGTTCATCTGATGGTAACAAAGAAAGCTAATCCACATGCAAAACATCAGTAGTAGCGTATGAATGGACTACACTTGGTTTCAAAACCAGCGAATGCAACAAAATATTTTGTTACAAAACACACGCACTCAATAACACACAAACACACACTCCGTCTGCAACATTCCTGGTAGAGATGGTTCCAGCATTCCCTGTAGAGATGGCACTTTTAATACAGCGTTGGTAGTAGTCTCCATAGACACAGTCCTTCAAGAAGCAGATGAAGATAGCAACATATTTAGAGAAAGTAGACCTAGACAGTCAGAATTATTTTGATATGTTATGAAGAGAGAAGGGTGTGAAAACTTAGTGACACCTGACAAGCTATAGTGCAACCTCTTCAAGCATCAAGCCATTATGTTGTCACATAAACCACCACTGCAGCTAAAAGATTAAACATGTCATTCCATGGAAGACTTGTTGTTATGTGCAACCTCATCAAGCATCAAGCCATTACATTGTCACAGAAACCACCACTGCAGCTAAAAGATTAAACATGTCATTCCATGGAGGACTTGTTGTTATGTGCAACCTCATCAAGCATCAAGCCATTACATTGTCACAGAAACCACCACTACAGTGAAAGGATTAAACATGTCATTCCATGGAAGACTTGTTGTTATGTGCAACCTCATCAAGCATCAAGCCATTACATTGTCACAAAAACCACCACTGCAGCTTAAGAGTACAAAATGTCATTCCATGGAGGACTTGCTGTCAGAGCGTGACACTGAAGTGCTTTATTACACACTAGGTTACAGCATTATGAGATGGAGTTGACCAGTTCCCTTCCTTGACATGGCATTCAGATCCTCCTAAACTGGGAACTGAACACAGACCACTGTGCTAGAAAGTCAGTGTAATCATCATCATGTGCCATGCTGATCAGCGTGGATGATCATGGTGTCCCATCTCATACAATCACCAGTCTCATAGCTGGTCTGTGTTCTTTTTCCGATGATGTCTTTGCCTTATTCTTGCTCTTTTTCTACATAGCTTGTCAGTATCACTAAGTTTTCACACCTGTCTCTCTTTATAACATGTCAAAACAATTCCGACTGTCTAGGTCTAAATTCTCTAATCATTTTACTATCTTCATCTGCCTCTTGACAGACTGTCTTACTTGTTTTTCTATCCATCCATTGTATGCTTATCTATATTTACTTCAGAACCCACATCTCTGCTGCCACCTGGAGTTTGACAGTTTGCTTGCTTATTGTCTAGGTCTCACATTAATGCAACAGACTACTTATACTATTTTCAAACTCGACAGCTTATTTGCTGATAAGTATGTTTGTGAACTTGCAAAAGACTACTTTAGCCATGGTTAAACATTCTAAAATCTACATGGCATCTTTCATCCAATTTTATGACTGTTCCAGGATAGTTAAAAGATTTTCTGTTTAAGATTGTTCCCATTTACTTATGTTGCATTGTAGTTTTCCTTTCTTCTTGCAAAAGACTACTTTAGCCATGGTTAAACATTCTAAAATCTACATGGCATCTTTCATCCAATTTTATGACTGTTCCAGGATAGTTAAAAGATTTTCTGTTTAAGATTGTTCCCATTTACTCATGTTGTATTGTAGTTTTCCTTTCTTCTTGCAAAAGACTACTTTAGCCATGGTTAAATATTCTAAAATCTACATAGCATCTTTCATCCAATTTTATGACTGTTCCAAGATAGTTAAAAGATTTTCTGTTTAAGATTGTTCCCATTTACTTATGTTGCATTGTAGTTTTCCTTTCTTCTTGTAGATGACATACTGTACTGTTGCCTACTATTCAATTACAGCTTCACGTCACTGTAGTAGTATCAGAGTTACACTAAGAACTTACAAATATACAGCAAAATGTAGTAGTTCCATATCCAAGATAGTTAAAAGATTCTCTGTTTAAGATTGTTCCCATCCACTTGGATCAAAATGTGGTGGAATGTACTGCCCCGTCCACCTAACAGTGCACTCCTGGCACAATCTAATTTCCATCTTTTTGGCCCCCTTAAGAATGCTGCTATTTGTAGGACAAAGTTTGAAGATAATGAGGGAGTGATTAATGCAAGGAAGAAATGCATACGAGAACAGGACAAAATGTGGTACAGATCTGGGATACATGCTCTTGTTTCAATATGGCGTAAACCTGTTAAAGTTTATGGGAATTATGTTGAGAAGTAGAAATGTTTGCTGCACATGTGCATGAACATTGTGACTAAATTTCATTTGTATGTTATTAACTGTTAAAGAAATAATAATTGTGGTGTACAACTTTCTGATCTACCCTTATAGTTTTTCTTCCTACTTGGAGACAACATACTGTACTGTTGCCTACTATTCTGCTGCAGCTTCATGTCACTGCAGTAGTATCAGAGTTGCACTGGGAACTCCCAAATAGACAACAAATGTAATAGTTCCAAGCTCTTTTAGCAGACTAAGGAATGGAAGAAGAGAGAAGAGGGGAAAAGCGAGAGAAAGAGAGACAGACGTAGAGGTGAAGTAAGCAAGAGGGGTAGAGGGAGAGGAAGACAGAGAGAGGGACATAAAGAGAGGGAGAGAACAGGAAAACAAGAAAGAAGGGAGAGAGAGTGTGAGACAGAGAGTGGATGAAAATATAGAGAAGGAAACAGAGAGAGGTCCAGAGACGGTGAGAAAAAGAGAGGGAAACAAAATGATTGACATAGGCGAGAGAAAGATTGACTTTTTTCAAGAAATTTACTTGTGGAAGTTTTCATCATTTTCCTCCAAATGCAGAAGTGTGTCTTCAACTTGTTCTAACGAGCCAGCTTCTCGAACAATGCTCTCCCAGCTTGTTATCAACTCATGCAATCCTCTTTTCAGCTCTTCCCCTTCTAAACTTCTCATGGCCATACTTTTCTGTGTGTAAACAACATGACAAAATAATTATAAGCAATATCTCTCACTCAGTCTGTGTATGTTTGTGCGTGTCTGACTGTCTCTGTGTAAGTGTGTGTCTGTCTGTGTGTTTATGTCTGTCTACTGTGTGTGTCTGTCTGTCTATCTGTCTGTCTGTGTGTCTGTCTATATGTGTGTGTATCTGTATGTGAGTGTGTCTGTGTCTACCTGTCTATGTGTGTCTGTCTGTGTGTGTCTGTCCGTCTGTCTGAAGGTGCACATGCTTGCATGCATGTATGTGTGTGTGAAAAAATCTTAACCATCCATTCATGTGTTACCAGGGCCGACAAGGAATGCAAAGAATAGTAACACTGTAAACCACTGTGCAGGGCGTAAGAGGCAACAATAGAGGTTCAGTATGGGACTGGCTTCGCCATCCTACAGAAAACTTCCACTGCAAAATCCAACCAATCATGATCACATCTAAAGAAAAGTAACCAAAATAAAAATAACTCAGCCAGCCAAGATGCAAGGAGCCTCTTCTCCCAGAAGATTTATAAACTGTCTTAGTGGTGTCAAAGGGTTCCCCAATTTATATTTCTCTTTTAGAGTGTCATCGGAGCCAATCTTTCTGGCTCAATTAAACAACATCCTTACCAGGCCACACTTAAATTGGATAGGTGTAAAGCTATTGAAATTGGTGTATTGACCCGTCCATGCTTCCTTTCAATAGACATCATCTCGACATCAAATTAGGATGTCCAGGGATGATAAGGTGTCATTATGTTTGTGATCAATAGACAAAAAGATATTCTTGTGGGCTTGGTTCATGGTGGAGTGGAACGAATCAGCTTGTTGTCTGGTCTCTGTGAGGAATAATATATCATCCACGTAACAGTGGTATAGAAACAGGCCCTTAATAATCGACTCTTTGTTCTTTTAAGTGAACCATAAAGATCCACTGGAATGGGACCTAGTAGACTTCTCATGGCCACTCTGTCAATTTGGTGGTAGGGTGTTTTAAGAAAATGTAATTTAATTGGACATGCATATTATAATAGTAGTTTCTTGAGTTTGGAAGTCGCTAGGCCTAACTTCAGTTTCATCTCTTTTATGCGATCACAGATGATCTTCACTGTTTTTTCCAGGGGAATGTTGGTGAAAAGAGATGCAAGAATTTTATGCCATAGACTATTGTTTAAGATAAATGGTGTCCAATAATTATTTCTTCTATTTCTATGAGTGCCAATCAATACTTGTATATTTATTTCCTATATTCCATAGTTGTAATGTCAGGTCTTAGTCAGATTTGACTGAGCTACCATATCACAGTAGACGGTACTTGAAAAAAAAAGTACCTGCTTTCTGTTAGCGCCGTATGTTGGGCATTCCACATGGTGCCAATGACTTTGGCCAGAGAAGCACAACTAGGAGGGTACAAGCCGTATCCTTGTGCAAAGAAATGCAACCTAAAGACTAAATGCCATGGCAGGACAGACCAGGCCCTAAGCTTTGGTCAACAACTAGTCTAGGATCAAAGCTCCGAAAGGCGGACAATTAGAGTATTGCTTTGCTGGTCTGACAGCTTCTGTAGCTTGTCTTGTTCCAGATATATTAGTGGTACCCCTCTCTAGGGTAAATTGGGCTGGCCGAGAGAAGGATAATGCTGCATGGGCAACTCATGGTCTCTGTAATTCAGCCCAGGTTTTGTGTTATGGAGAGGTATAACTCCATCCCTGGTCTTACTACCATGGGTTGTAGTTAATGTGCCTGTTTTGAAACACAATGTAATAAACTATCATCTGTAAAGGCGGCAAAGTGTGAGAACATTCCATAGTTGTGAGTTCTGGTGGATGACATACCTAGTTCATGAAGATACCTTTTAGTTAGCCATGTGTCAAAGTACACTTATTCGTGCACCATAGTGATGTTGACTGACATTTGGAAGCAACAAGTTGGAATCCTGGTGTTGTTACACTATAACTATTGCCTTCAATGTTTATAACAAACTATATGAAAATATTCTGCTGAGAGACTGGCAAAGGAAGGTGGACAATTATTTCTACTGATATAGACATAACCTATGATGAGGCCAAGAGATTTATAAGAAGCAGTTATAGAACCAAGTGGAAATTAGAGCATCCAGGCCACCAGACAAATTATGCATATTAAAAACTCAACTGACAAGAACAAGTAACAATCTTCAGACTCTGCATAGGATGAAATACCAAATGTTTAATATACTAAAGATAGAAGATACTGATAAATGTTTCTTTAAGATGATAGCTAAACATTTATTGCAGGAATGTCCAACATATGTAGAACAAAGTAAACTACCTTGGCCTATACTAGCTGCATTTAAGGGCAAACTCTATGGAGATGTCAAAAAGCTTAACTTGACTACTTCTTTCTTTGCATTTATTCATACAGACATCTTAAGGTGAACAAAGAAGAAGATATTATATTAATAACTAGCCCAGGCCCTGGCGGGGATCTATCTATCTATCTATCTGTCTGTCTGTCTGTCTGCTTGTCTGTCTGTCTGTCTTACCCGGCTTCGCCCAGCTCCTGGTGGGGAGCATCTCATTTAATTCATATAAGTAGTCATATAAGATCCCGTTCCCATTCCCAACTATCTGTCTGTCTGTCTATCTGTTTATCTGTCTGTCTGACCCGGCCCGGCTTCACCCAGTCCCTGGTGGGGAGCATCTCATTTAATTCATATAAGTAGTCATATAAGCTCCCGTTCCCGACTATCTATCTGTCTGTCTGTCTGTCCCGGCCCGGCTTCGCCCAGACCCTGATGGGGAGCATCTCATTTAACCCTTTACAGGGCAGACGCTTGTCCGTTTTGTAGCCCTGAACGGGCAAGATTTTTTCAGGTTCGGTAAAATTTTGGGTCGCGTTAGTAAAAACATCACAAATAAGGTGTTAGTCAACCGATTTTAGTTAAATAAACAACACAATGAAGGGAAAAGCATGCAGAATATGTTACTCACGTGATTGTTGTCGGTAATCCATATATGAACACAAATATTTACGAAATATGGCATGTTGTTTGTGATTTTTCGTCATCTATACGGCAATTTACAAACACATTTTCAAAATCATAATCACTTTCTTTAAAGTCCGACTCAGACTGCTATTGCAAAGTAACACTTTGCACTGATATCTAGCTCCGATTAATAGTCAACTTTGTGCCCTTTAATGTCATTTAAATTGAACCTAGCGAAATCTCGGCTATCACTTGAAGAATCGCCGAAATCCATTTTGAAAAACAGCGTAAAAATCCCGAAAACTATCAAAAAAAGTCCGTAAAAGTCCGTTCAAATTCATGATAGCGCGTTTACAAATGGCGGCCACGTTGTCAAGCTATCAGCGAAAGTGAAAGTAGCCGTCGGAAGTGTCGGAAAGCCGAGAGATCGCGTTATTACAATGCATAATAGTATCGGACGCAATCGGCCGCTACGCTCGTTTAAGTGATCGGCCGGTAATGGCCGCTATGCCCTGTAAAGGGTTAATTCATATAAGTAGTCATATAAGTTCCCGTTCCCGACTGTCTGTCTGTCTGTCTGACCGGCCCGGCTTCGCCCAGTCCCTGGCGGGGATCTGTCTGTCTGTCTGTCTATCTGTCTGTCTGACCCGGCCCGGCTTCACCCAGTCCCTGGTGGGGAGCATCTCATTTAATTCATATAAGTAGTCATATAAGTTCCCGTTCCCGACTGTCTGTCTGTCTGTCTGACCCGGCTTCGCCCAGGCCCTGGTGGGGATCTGTCTGTCTGTCTATCTATGTATCTATCTATGTATCTATGTATCTATGTATCTATCTATGTATCTATCTATCTATCTATCTATCTATCTATCTATGTTTTGCCCGTTCCCGTAAAAAACATAGATCTATCTATAGCCAGGGAACTTAACTTAAGATATAACAATGCTACTAAAAGTTATGTCCCTTGTTTTATATTTTCTTATGTTCAGTCATGTAATTACAAAATTAAATTTTAGTAAGGTAATAGCTGATAGCTGATAGATAAAACTATGACAGTTGGTTGCACTGGAATGAGAAGAAGACGTGTAGAAAATTTCATCTCAATCGGATGGACCGTTCGCGAACGCATAAAGAACGGACCCACATACATACATACACACATCGCCTTTTATAGATATAGATTAAAAATTATTAGTATTAATAACATATATTGCTTAGTAGTATTGTATAGGGAGCCTTTATTGGATTTTCCCCCAGGACATGCTGGTGTGGTGGGAAGCCAGCGGCCGGACAGACTGACTGGGTCTGCACCTCTGGGTGGGGTATTTGTGCATGATCAGGCAGACGTGGTCAGGACCCTTTGGAATTATGTGTATAATGTAGAAGAACAGATATATCATCACTGCTTGGAGAGAATGGTGCTGCAGGGAGTGACCAGAGGATCTGGCCGACACTCAAAACTCTTAGGAAAGGCCAGACAGACATATAATCAGACTGCTACTGGTACGATTAGTATTGGGACTCTTTGCTGGCTGTTGTAGATGAGGACGGAGCATGTAAGGGAATTTCCTGAGTGCTGTGATGTTGTTTCTTGACTCAACTCAACTCATGTAGTAGTAGTGTGTCCACAGATTTCTTCTCTACTTATGTCCTATGCTTCTGTGAATATCTGATGAGCATATATGGTTTAACTTCAATACTTATACTAGCTCAATGACCTCAAGGTCTTCCCAGCTATTGCTATTTATCAGCAAAAAAATAATAAGACATGGAACACAAACTTCCCGGGAAGGTTAACCCGGTCAACAAATGCCCGCAGAAGTCGGATGTGTCAGCCTAACGGCGCAAGAACGCAGCTCTGCTGTAAACAGGCACAACGCAATTACATCCGGGGAAAAACTCCGGATGAACGCAGAAGAAGAAGAACACCAACTTCATCAAAATTAATAACATAAAATAAATATATTAAATTTACATATCTAGACAATATTTTAAAAAATATAATATTATAATTTTCACTATTTTTAAAAATATAATATTATAATTAGATATTATAGGGGAAAATTAACAAAAGACATTGGAAATATTGACTCACTTAAAGGGAAAAGCCCAACAGATAGGGCTGGTTATCAACCAAGGTAAGACAGAATATATGGTAATTTCAAGAGAAGGAATGGCTAAAATCTCTGGCCACATACAAATAGATAATATGACCATTAAAAGAACTGAAACATACAAACACCTGGGTACAATCTTCAAATGCTCCAACATCATAAGGGAAGAAATACAAACTAGAATTCATTCTGAAAATAAGATATACTATGCACTACAACATCTACTAAAAATCAAATGTGCTATCTCGTAACACCAAAATCACAATATACAAAACACTGATCAGACCAGTTGTGCTGTATGGCTCTGAAACCTGGAATACAATGAAAGGAGACGAAGCCTTACTTGGAATCAACGACTGGAAAGAGAAGGTCAACCAGAGAGATGAATGGAGACGGATTGTATCTGCAGCAAAGAACCTCAATGGCTCGGAGCGCTGAAGAAGAAGAAGAATATTATAAATTATAATTAATTATTTATCTTCTATATCAGATTGATTCCAGACAGTGGGTTGGTGAGTCAAGATTGTCAAGATTGGTGCAGCAAACGAAGAACCTGACAAAACATTTCCTTTACCTAATCTAAAATATATCACCTGAAGCCTGTCAATATATGAGGAAAAAATTTTTGCATATCCTTTACAGGACATCGCTGTCAACATCACTCATCAGCATCTTTCAGCTGATTCTTGATTTCTTGGCAAGATTACGCTCAGTAGTCTGCCATTGCTTTCTGAGTGGCCGGCTCACATACCCCTAAGTTACGGACGCGATTCGAACCACTACTGATTCTCACCGTCGTCACGTTACTTTATATGAGAAAGCAACGTTTAAATTTTAAGCCAACTCAAACAGCCTAGGCAAAACAATCCTCCTCCCGTCAACTGTTGTGTCCGCCATTTTGACGCTTCTTGTTTCTACGCATACTCGTGCCTGATTTTTGACAAAAGCAACGGTAACGGGCTGGCTGGGATCTGAGCACAATCGCCGTGACGGGTTGAGCTATTAATTTCTTTTTCAACGTTTAATTGTGAAATGTAGCTTTTTTTCATATCTTTTTGGAAACTTTACGTTCAATAGTTTGTCATTGCTTTCTGAACGACCGCTCCCATACCAATCAATTCGTTAAAAC
Source organism: Cepaea hortensis (assembly GCA_963921405.1). NCBI lineage: Eukaryota > Metazoa > Mollusca > Gastropoda > Stylommatophora > Helicidae > Cepaea > Cepaea hortensis. The sequence goes on along the minus strand of OY992889.1, from coordinate 77,482,214 downwards.
CCAGCGAAACGCAGTCTGCTGCCAAATCGGTCGTAGCTGTGTTTCGAACGCGGGTAAGCGGTCTAACAAATCGTGTCCGTAAGCTGCTCGCCACGGAGTCCGGCGAAATACAGTCAGACAATCAAATAAAAAAAGTCCTGGTGCAAGTGAATATTAACTTAATACTGCTAAAAAAAAAAAAACGTCAGAAAGACGATATCAATCAATCATGTGCCGTGCCGGAAAGCGTGGGCGGTCATGACTCGCCATTTCACTCGATCACCAGTGTCGTGGATCAGCTCAGTGTTCCTGTCTCGTCCATGCCACGTGGCCAAGCCATCGAGGTATTTTCCTCTCGGTTTTCCTCTTGGTCTGTTCCCTTCGATCTTGCCAGTTGTCACCAAGTTCTGCAATCCAGTTCTGTATTCTTCTCATAACATGTCCAAAAAATTGTCACTGTCTGTCTACGTCTAATTTCTCTAATCAATTTACGAGTTTCATTTGTCTCCTGTAGTACTTGGTCATTGGTTTTTCTGTCTACCCATGGTATTGTTTGCATTTTCCTCAGAAACCACATTTCTGCAGCCATCAGATGTTTTTCAGCTTGACTGCACATTGTCCAAGTTTCACATCCATACAAAAGAACAGGCTCTATGTATCCCCTCAACACTCTTTTTCTCGTTTCAGTTGACATCTTTTTATTGGTCAGAATGTTTTTCATCTTGCTAAAGGCTACTTTCGCCATGGCGATTCTTGTTCTAATCTCTTCAAGGCATCTCCCATCAGATGTTATGACTGTTCCGAGATAATTGTATCGATTCACTTGTTGAAGATTATTCCCATTTACATGTATATTACATTGTGGTACTTCGTTCTTCCGAGTGACGACCATAACCTGTGTCTTTTTACAATTTAATTCTAACCCCAGCTGCTCACTGTGTACAACAACCGCATCTACTAATTGTTGCAGATCCTGCGCATTGTCTGCAATCAATACTGTATCATCTGCATATATAACGTTATTGATGTTTCGTCCTCCAATGCTGATTCCACTTATATCTTCTACATATCTGAAAATATTTTCACTGTAAAGGGAAAGAAGATCTGGAGACATTACACATCCCTGCTTAATACCTCTCTTAATAGGCTGATATTGTCCCACTTCATTATCAATCCTTATGGCAAAGCATGCTGAGGAAGGTGAGGACAGGCAAGCTTCGGGCAAAGTGGCTATCTTCGCTTCGGAGGTCACGGGTGGCAAGCATCGCCTGGATCTTTTCTCCGGGGCATGCCGGTGTGCTGGGGAATGAACAGGCGGACAGATTGGCTGGCTCTGCAAAACTTGGTGGAGTATTAGTGCATGACAAGGCAGACGTGGTTGCGGCCTTGTGGGAGCATGTGTACACCTCGGATGAGCAAATGGATCACCATGGTCTGCAAGAATGAGACAGCGAGGAGTGACGAGGGGATCTGGCAGACCCTCGACGCTCAGAGGAAAGGCGAGACGGACATATAATCAGATTGCTACTGGTACTATCGGTGTTGGAACTCTTCGCTGGCTGCTGGGGATGGGGACGGAGCGCTTATGGGAATGCCCCAAATGCTGTGATGTCGGTTCCTAAATCAATCAATCAATCCTTATGGCAGCTTGTTGTTTCCAATATATGTTTTTTTTTTTATAAGTCTCCCATCAATTTGTAGATCTGCAAGCATATCCACCATGTTGACATGTCTAACTCTATCAAAAGCTTTTGTGTAGTCAATAAAGCAAAAGATGTATATCCTTATTTACTTCTATAGCACGTTCAATAACTGTTCGCAGCATATACACAGCATTTACTGTACCCTTTCCTTCTACAAACCCACATTGTTCTTCCCCTATTTCAGGTTGTAATTTCTCCCTCACTCTTTGCATGATAATTCGTAGCAAAATCTTTGTGATGTGACTCATTATACTAATTGTTCTATGTTGATCACATTCCAAGGCTCCTGATTTCTTTGGGTTTGCAATAAATACAGAGTTACATAATTCAGAAGGTATATCGCCAGTATCCTATAATGTGTTCAGCAGTCTGGTGACTTGAACTAGTCCATATTATTCTAAAGCTTTAATTATTTCTGTTGTGATGTTGGTTCTTGACTCAACTCAACTCATGTAGTAGTAGTATGTCCACAGATTTCTTCTCTACTTATGTTCTATGCTAATTCCTCCCTCTTATCATCATAAAGGTTTTTCACATAATCTGTCCATACATGTATAATCTGATCTTTTTCTATTATGATTTTGCCATCTTTAGTTTTTAGGCAGCCTGTTGATGTACTTGTTCTTTTATTAGTAAGTTCCTGAATTCTTTTGTGCACTAATTTGGTATTTTGACTGTTGTGTTGTTTTTCAATTTCTAAGAATTTTTCCTCAAGCCATGCTTCTTTTGCCTCCTTACATAATATTCTGATTTGTCTGTGGATTTCTTCATATTTGGCAGAATTATTTTTGTTGAGTCTTCTTGTTTCCATTTGGTGTAAAATTTCTTCTATACATATACAAGTCAGATATAGCCATATCAAATAGCAGTTGTGTCATTTTGCCCAAACCTCGAAGTTATAATTATAAATTAGAGCCCATTCCAGTCTCAGGTTAATGATTAATAATCCTATGACCGAATCAGGCACATTTCGGAAAATAATTTGAAAGGGGTTGTTGTGAATAGGAGGTCATATATCTGATAAGTTATCACTGATAGATAACCCTAAACTAAACAGCACTTGAACTGTACTGTACTTATAAAAACACAATGAATAACGAACTTTTTTTTAAAAGTCGGATTGACTTCATTGCAACGGATTTTATCTCAAATGGCTCAGTCTCTTTCCTCAAGGCAACTTGCGGAAAGCGTCGCACAAAGCTCGAACTCTGTAGCTCCAGCGACGACCCCTAGGTGCCTCAGCGAAAATTGCACTTGCGGACAGGATAATGGAGTTCGAAATCGAACCCACAAACTTCGGCGCGGAAGGCAGGCAGCTTATTTAATTCTTGAATCAATAAGTCAATCAATCAAACGTATGACATCCGATTCAACATTCTGGTCTATAATTAGGAAGTATAGCAAGTAAAAGAAACGGACTCCTTGGGGCGTATTGGGAATACGGCGCCGGCCCCACAGTGTGAGATGAATCAGCACTCGAGGCGTGTTGTAGTTGATATCACATCAGCTACCTTTACTTCACAGAAAATTCACAGGCGACAGCGAAAATATTTCGGACACATTAAAAGCCATAGCACTCGTGAAACAACAGAAGTTCGACAAGTCGAAGGAAGTCGAGCAGGAGGTAGACGGCGATACAAGCGGGAAGACAGCTTCAAGGGATAGACAAACAGCAGACAGTCAGAATATATGATTATGTATGAGTATACAAACCAGAGGGATAGAGGTAACTTTAATTATGGAGACGGCAAGTGATCGATTTATTTGAAAGAATTCTAAACATTATATATCCCAAGTCAAATATAGCTCTGTAGCAGTGGTTCTCAACCGGCGGGGAATATAGCTCTGTAGGTTTCAATAGGATCTTCTTCTTCTTATGGTGCCTGGTTTGGACAGGCCATCGGCGATCACGACTAAGGCCTTCCCTATTGGCTGATATTTTGATGAGGTTTGTTTTGCTAATATTATTTCCAAACTGGCGCCCTTACTTCCCGGGGCATTTCCTGGTACTCATTATAGGTTGAGTCGCATTTTTTAAAAATCCGCCTCGAAGGTGATTCAACGACAGGGCCATCAGACAGTCATCCTATCCACTGCGCTACCGCGACTCCACTTCGCCAGTATCTGCCGCAGGTCAGCATGGCCGAATGGATAAGAACGCGTGTTCTTAAAATCCGGTGTGCTGATGCCGAGGTAACAGTTCCAACCCCTAGACCGGACAGTTGGACTAAAATGTTGACCTGTCGTCCTTGACTTGGGGACGTAAATTACAAGTACCTCTAAAGTCGGAGGAGGTTCGCCTGATGGCGAGGAACACTGTTATTAGGGAAAGTTAATCCACACGCAAAATTCAGTCCGTCACTACTATAACTATTGTGTATGGACTACGCTTTAGTTCAAAGTGAGTGAGCGCAAATAAAATTTAAAAAAAAAAAAAACCCAAAAGATGCCATAATTAACTTATAGAACAGTTTCTCAGTTTGTCATGTCCCAGCAGAGTCTGAAAATCACAGACTGGTCACTTCTATAATAGAACACATAACAACAAAAACAAAAACGTGTAGTTTAATAATAACAATAATTGTATGACCAACCGTGTTCGAAAATAAACCGCCGACAGTGGTACAAATAACTCAGGCAGGACGTAGGAGCACCATGCTGCTAAATCAATCTATCATCAAGTGTCATCTCTACATCGAAAGTCGTGTAATATAATGAGTCTCCAAAACGACATGCCTTGTGTCTTGTCGGTGCACTCATAGACTTCTTGCAGTATATCTCTTGATGTCGTTTATTAACACGTAATGCTCGCTGTCTTTCTATTGCACGCTTACCACCCACTTGAAGTTCCAGAACATTCCTTGACAAGGAACTATGCCTGTTTACATGACCGAAGCACCTTACATATCTTACCTTTAACCTCATCCTCATCATCATCATCAAGTGCCCTGCCAGTTGGCGTAGGCGTTCATGGCTCTCCACAGTTCTCAGTCTTTGGTTTTCTGGATCAACTCTGCTCATGATATTCCTCCATGCCACCGTCTCAATCCATCCAGCATCATTTCTCTTGGTCTGCCTCTGCCCCTCTTCCTCTCGATCTTTCCAGTTGTCACGATGTTCTCTAATGCCTCTATTCTCATCACATGACCGAAGCAAGCTGTTTGTCGTTTTCTTGTTGTTGTATATTATGTTCTAGTTTCATTAGCCTGTTTCAGGCAATCTCTGTTAGTTACTATGGCAGTCCAAAGAATTCACAAATAATGCTTTATATTCACAATGTTTCTCATTTGCGTTAAAAGTATCCCCTTTTTTATCATCATTATCATAATGTGTCATACCGGTAAGCCTGGCCGGTCATGTTTCGCCATTTCACACGATCACCAACTTAGTGAAACTATGAAGTTTCGGAACATAATTTTCTAGACGTTTGTAAAGAAGGTACTTTCATTCTTAGCAGTAACCATAGTGGTCGATGACCATAGCTATTGTCTCCAAAAAGAGATCATCTGCCTACCGTCGTGAAATATAAGATAATAACCAAAAACTATTTTTATAGTAGCATTGAATTTACGTTAAGAACACCTCAAGGTTGGGAAACAAGAAAAATCTATAACCCCAAAGAGGAAAGATATAATAAGATAATTACGTGACGTAACATTGTTTTAAAGCGTGTGTAATGATCAACTCAATGTCGTTTCATGGTTAATAACTCTCATTATGACAGGTAATGTTTAATGAGTTGTTTTGTTTTCTGACAGTTGTTAGTACTGAATAAGTTTTCTCAATACGTGGCTGATTCATGCGCATTATGCATATTTTCTTTAGAACTCCTACCGATATAATTATTATAATCATTATTATAATTATCATAGTGGTTGTTGCTATGAATACAATTGTTACCATTAGTATTACTGTCATATTATCACAACCACCACCATCATCAACATCATCATCTGCAGCATTATCATTATTATCATTATCATCATCACCACCACCACCACAATCAGCATCATCATTTGTAGCAATGTCATCATTATCATTATCACCACCACCACCACAATCAGCATCTTTATTAGCAGCAGTGTCATCATTATCATCATCATCATCACCACTACCACCACCATCATCATCAGCAGCAGCAGCATTGTCATCATTATTATCACCACCACTACGACGACCACCACCATCAACATCTTCATCTGCAGCAGTGTCATCATTATCAGCATCATCATCATCACCAACACTACCACACCTGTACCCTTAAATTTGCTTTGCCTGTCACAAATAAGCTTAGTGGTATTTAAATAATTAAATTTAATAGAATAATAATTATAACTAAATAGAAAATAGTGTATATATTGGTTCTTATTCTAATTAGTACAATTTTGCCTCGTGTTTTCCTGACTTTTTTCCTTTTTGTATGAAAATGATGTTCTTCAAAACATGATGTTTAATTGTGTTTTGATGGTGTTAAGGAGCACTGATGACCTCTGATTTTGAAAGCCACGTCTCTGAAGAGATTTGTTTATTGTTTCCATGAAATAGCATATGTTTATTTTCTTATTATTGCTAGGTGTCTGAGACACATCAGTTCTAATGTTTTGCTGTATCCATCCTTGGACTGTTAATGCCGTCAGCATTCTGTTATAGTATCTTCAGTAGTTTTATTTTAGTTAACTGATTTAATGATTGGCCAGTCGCTCCAATATCATGTCCTCTGACTTCACGAGACATCTTATCTTAGAAGACACTCCGGTAGTATTGGATAGACCCTTTCGAGGCGCAGGGCCCGGCGATGCAACTTCCTGAATTTTCATCACTGAGTGAGCGCCATACTTGCAGACATAGATATTGGACATGTTTCCGTTACGATGGTGAGTGGCAACCAGTTTATCGTATGTCGCCGTCTCGTCGACTGCTTAAGTCTTCAACACCTTCACTGCTGGAGCATAAACTATGGTCTTTATCTACCGTGTAACCCATGATTTGGGATAGGACTTAAAAATGCCAGAGCATATCTATATGCCAATGGATTCTGTACACTGCATCCCTGGAGCTCTACCTGTTCCGAGATCTGATGCCACTTTAATTCATGTCCCAAGAGGAGAAGCATCCGAGGAGCCACGTATCCTTGTTGTACAAAGTGGGCATAGGCAGAAGCTTTGCACAAGGTACCGTCCAGCTGGTATGGTCTTACTGGCTGCCAAATTATCACTTTGGGGTTAGCTTGTGTCCACTGTGATCTGCATGAAGTAACCTTCCTACATGTGACTGTGGCTTTTACTTTCCTTCATGCCTGCAAGCTGAGCTCGCCATGCCACGGTCTGTTTCTGTATGGCATCTTTGACGTCATCATTTTCCCTTGATCTTTCACTTGCTCTACAACCATCATATTGGGCATTATACCCATGGGCTGCAAATTGATGTGGGGGACACCATTTTCAGGTAATCAGACTATTTAAATAGAGGTGGGAGACAATGTGTTCGGGTAAGTAAGCTATGTGAATAGAGGTGGGAACAATATGTTCGGGTAACCAAACTATTTGAATTGATGTGGCGACAATATGTTCGGGTAACCAATCTATTTGAATAGAGGTGGGGATAATATGTTCGGGTAACCAAATTATTTGAATAGATGTGGGGAAAATATGTTCGGGTAATCAAACTATTTAAATAGAGGTGGGAACAATATGTTCGGGTAATCAAACTATTTAAATAGAGGTGGGGGACAATATGTTTGGTTGAGTAAAACATGTGAATAGAGGTGGGAACAATATATTTGGGTAACCAAACTATCTGAATAGATGTGGGGGGGGGGGGGGGGCAATATGTTCGGGTAACCAAACTATTTGAATAGATGAGATGTGGGGACAATATGTTCGGGAAACCAAACTATTTGAATAGAGGTGGGGACAATATGTTCGGGTAACCAAACTATTTGAATAGATGAGATGTGGGAACAATATGTTTGGGTAACCAAACTATTTGAATAGAGGTGGGGACAATATGTTCGGGTAACCAAACTATTTGAATAGAGGTGGGGACAATATGGTTTGGTAATCAAACTATTTGAATAGAGGTCCGGGAAGGTTAACCCGGTCAACAAATGCCCGCAGAAGTCGGATGTGTCGGTCTAACGGCGCAAGAACGCAGCTCTGCTGTAAACAGGCACAACGCAATCACATCCGGAAAAAAAACTCCGGATGAACGCAGAAGAAGAAGAATAGAGGTGAAAACAATATGTTCGGGTAACCAAACCATTTGAATAGATATGGGAACAATATGTTTGGATAACTAAACAATTTGAATAGAGGACAATATGTTTTGGTAAGCAAACTATTTAATTATATATGGGGGAAATATGTTTGAGTATACAGACTACTACAACCTCTGCCTGTTTATCTATTTGATATACAGTGCTGTTATCAGTTGCTTTCTTACATGGCCGTTTATCGTGACGTTTCTTCCTGGGGCGCCTGGTTCTTGGCTATTATTCATTACTGTCCATTGAGTGCGGTGTAATACAGGAAGGGAGACGACGCATTGGAAAACATCGTGACAACTGGAAATTTCAGTGGGAAAACAGAGGCAAACCTATATAAATAACGGACTAAGTAATTAGGTGTGAAGGAATGTCAGTAGAGTTGACCTAGAACAACAAAGACCAAGATCTGTGGAGAGACATGAGCGCCTACGCCAGTTGGCAGGACACATGATTATGACGACATGAATTATGATTTACACACGTTGGATCCATACAATACCACTGGATCCATGCAAGAAGTTGAGAGACCTGCACGAGGAGACCGGACCACCGGGGATAGTTTCACAGAGTGAAATAGATGATATTTCAATACAATCAGTCAGCCGTCCATTGTAGCATTTACAAGAATACATTCTTCTTCTTCTTCTGCGATCATCCGGAGTTTTTTTTTCGGATGTGATTGCGTTGTGCCTGTTTACAGCAGAGCTGCGTTCTTGCGCCGTTAGGCCGACACATCCGACTTCTGCGGGCATTTGTTGACCGGGTTAACCTTCCCGGGGGAATACATTCTATTCCGGAGAAATGTGTGGGGCGTTGAGACAGCACTCGAAGCTATCAGACGAGCGAGACTAACGCATTCTATAGTTGTCTTTGTCGCGGGTAGCGGGGCGGACTTCCTGTTTATTCTGCTGTGGTCTGACAATCAGTGGCATGTCGTAGAGTTCGACCCAAGAACAGACATTACATGTGCCTCCAAGAACTACAAGTGTACCATGTGAAAAGGTATTGTGTTTCAAATATTTCTAGATAAAATACGTTGTTTTCAGGTACATTCTGCCCTAGCTGTAAACATTGCTGTGTTATATAATTTCACAGTGTATGGTATGTTTTTTCCTTCTCTATTTAATCATACGTACATTAATCATTATCATCACCATTCACGTTACCATCATCATATAAACCGATAAGCATGGACGATCATTGACATAGCCTAGAATTTGTTAAGTTCTAACACTTAGCGCATACTTCTTGTTCAAAAAGTAAAAGCAAATGTTTTTAGTTATTTTTTTTTAATTTTAATTTCGCATATCCTTTACAGAACATCGCTGTCAACATAAGCATCTTTCAGCTGATTGTTGATATCTTGGCAAGATTACGCTCAGTAGTTTCCCATTGCTTTCTGAGCAACCGGCTCACACAAGTTACCAACGCGGTGAGAACCGCTACCAATTCACTCGCAGGTTACACTCCTCACGTGGATATATACGGGATTACGGAGAAAGACGTTAATCTCTAGACCAGGGAGACAGGCAAAAGCAAATTACTGAACGTAACATGGCCTAAAATATCGACCTGGGATTAATTAGTTAGTTAGTCGCGGTTCCAACTTCACGGCAACGGGTTGTCCCCATATTGCTCCGTTCCTGTGCCCGTGAATATCACACAAAATGCTCCTCACTGCCCTATGTGAACAATGGAATAGACAGGAGTGTCGGCCTGGGATTGTTCGCAGCGTCCGACAAAGGACATGTAACTTTATTTTTTAAACACTTATGGTCTTTCTTCAACGGCAGCATTTGCCATAGGACTGGCTTCGTCTTGACTTGTATTGACCCAGCAACTTGCCTAGGCGGTTTGAATTTTTGTTTCGTCGTGACTGACACTTGAGACATTTTAATTTCCCGTTTCTGTAGAAGAAAAGTGCAATAACATTGGGTCACAGATAAGGTTGAGCTGAAGTTGATTTTTGTCATGTCCGGAGTACTTGATTGCTGTGTCATCTTTATCATCATCGTCATCATCATCATAATCTGTCTCTGTCTCTGTCTGTTTGTCTGTCTGTCTGTCTGTCTGTCTGTCTGTCTGTCTCTCTCTCTCTCTCTCTCTCTCTCTCTCTCTCTCTCTCTCTCTCTCTCTCTCTCTCTCTCTCTCTCTCTCTCTCTCACTCACTCTCGTCTTTCTAGCTCACTTTTTACTATATTCCGATATCTCTCGTTTGTGTTTGCCATCTGCAGCATTCATTCATTCATTCATTCTTTCAGTAACATGTCCTTTGCAGAACCTCGCTCGCATAACAACCTTCCGGAAAACCTCTCGATCATAAGCAAGATGTCCCGAGTCCGATACACCCATCTGGAGATCATCCGCCATATCCTGCACCCGGTAGTCTCAGTGGAAAAGTAGTCAAGCCGTCTGCTTTGAAGGAAGTGGGTTCGAGTCCGGGCCGCATCCTTCGGTTCACGAGTGCATTTTTTCGGAAACTCCTGAGGGTCGTCGCTGGAGCTACCGAGTTCGTGCTTTGTGCAACGCTTTCTGCGCTGCGGAAAGAGACTGAGCCATGTGAGATAAAAACCCGGGCAATGAAGTCGACCTGTCAACATTTAAGCGAATTTTGTTTTTTAATCCTGCACCCATCCTCTCTTTGGCCTTCCTCTTCCTCTCTTCCCAGGCATATACCCCTCCATTATTGTTCTCTCCAAACTTTCATGACGTTTCAAGTGACAAAAATATATCAATTTTCTTTGTTTTATCGTCTTTAATAGCCAACCCTCTTCAATATTCGGCTCTTGAAGTATGGATGCATTTGTTCTTTTCTTTACCCAAGATATTCTTAGAACATTTATATTCAAAGGCATGCATGCGCTGTCCAGCTTGACTAGTAAGTGTCCAGGTCTCACAGGCGTATGTTGCAATGGGAAAGATGCATGCTCTTAAAAATGTAATTTGTGTAGTTCTATCTGTCCCACTCCATAATTTATTCAGTTGTTTTAGTCTTTGAAGAGCAACTAACAGTCGTCGTTTAATTCATTTCTTTGTGTCACCATTGCTGGTAATCAATGACCCAAGATTTTCAAAATGTTCCACCAACTCCATCTTTCCTCATTAACATATATTTTTTTTTCTCCATAGTAGTTTTATCTGTTTGCATTATCTTTGTTTTTGCTATGTTAAGATATAAGTTGTGATTTTCACTATTTCTTTGGATTGAGATTATTAAGTTTCCTATACCAGTCTGAAGTTGATAGTAATACTGTATCATCAGCATATCAAATCTCTGGTATTTCATGACCGCCGATATTTAGAGCATCATAAAGCTCCCTGGTTATATCATCTCTTACATTTCTCATTATATTTTCGGCGTACAGGTTAAACAAATAGGGAGACAGCACGCAGCCCTGATGGACTCCTTGCTTGATGTCAAAATAATCTGATGTCTCGCCATCTATTCTAACTGCTGATTGTTGGTCTAGATAGAGCATTTTTATGAGTTGTACTACATGTGATGGAAAGCCCATATTCCTCATGGTTTCCCAAAGTTTCTGATGTTGTACACAGTCAATTGCCTTTGAATAATCCACAAAACATGAGAATAGGTTTACATTAAATTCTCTGCACTTCTCTATTATTAAACGTAAGTTGAGTATGTGATCTCTTGTTTCTCTTCCTTGTCTAAATCCAGCTTGAACCAAGTTAATCTCTTCTTCTATTTTCTTACGAAGTCTTCCCATTATGATTATTGGAAGAATTTTACTCGCATGACTGATCAGGGCAACAGTTCTATAGTTGGTGCATAATTTCAGGTTGTCCTTTCTTGGTATTGGTCTTCCAATCCTTTGGCCATATACCACATTTCCATATCTTTTTACATAATGCATGATAGAGTTGTATGCTCTCTTCTCCTCCCGCTTTAATTAGTTCAGCTAGTATCTCATCACATCCTGGTGATTTACCATTCTTCAGGTTCTTTATTGCCCAGACAATTTAATCTAATGAGGGTTCAGGTTCTGTCTCTGAAGGGCTTGCGAACGCGGTTTGTGAGCCCGTATACCCGGGTTCGAAACACGGCGGTGCTGGTTTTTTCGAAACAGGTTTAGGGGCCGGTCGTTCAGAAATCAATGGCAAACTACTGAACGTGACACTTGCCTAGTACATCAACAGCAGCTGAAAATGCTGGTGTTGACTGCTATGTCCCGTAAGGGATACGCAACAAAATTAATATCATTCATATTCTCACAGTCATTCATATCATACATTCCACTTCAGTATTCCTGCCATCTTTCTAGAATTTGTTTAGATTCTGTTAAGGTATTTCTCAACTTGTCACAGATAACATGTAATTGAGGTTGAACATTTCATGTCAATAACTTAATTTCTTTGAACAATTCGTAATCTCTCCCATTATTATGATTTTGCTATATTTTAATACAACAATGTTGTATATATTGGTTTTTGTCATTTCTTGTGTTCTTTCCTATATCTCGTGTTAAAGATTTATACTTTATCCTACTGTTATCGGTTTCTCCTGTCTGTTTCAGTTCCCTTCGTTGTTGCTTAGTCCTGGTCGGAATTAAATCTTTGGCTGCTATTATCAAGATATCTCTAGCTTGTACTGCTAGTTCATCAGGTGTCATTTCCTCTTGTACAGACATCAAGACCCCAAAACGATTCCCCACGTCTACGTTGTATACATCTGGTATTTTTATGAGATCAAAACGAAGTGGCTTTCTGCGGCATACTGGGCCAAATTAACCCTAGTGAACCAATGGGCTCAGCCTCTTGCCATCTACTTGTTTGTTGAGGTTATGGGAGTTTCCATATTTTCATGTTATCCCTCGGTCCGCAGAAGTAGAAACTTTTGATGTGTAATAACCTTTTAAAGAACAACAGAAGCCGTACATGAGTGAACAATTCTTACTGATTTATTTTTTTTTTCGGGTGGGGGGTGGGGGTGTTAAACCAATAACAAGCCAACAACACCAAGAACACTGACCCAGCTATAACCACGTTGAACAAACGTCAAATTAATGGTGAACCTATTTTCCCACTTGCACTCCGGTCATGTCCATAGGTGCTCATATCCTCCTCCCAACATAAACATCAGCGTACGGCAGATAACAGTGTCAGTGCTGTGTTGATTGACGAGACCCTCTCATACTCTCGATGTGCCTCTCGTGTCTGGACGTGCCAATTCTCACTGTCAAGTCTCTCATTCTAGGCAACGATGTGGATTCACTGGCCTCAAAGTCATCTCTGTTGGCATTAATAATATCGGCCGGCAGGACTTTGCGGTCAATCGCAGCATGTATTGGCTGTTTGTGAATTTCTATGCAATTTTACGTTTAGTAGTTTGATATTTATTTATGTCCGCCAAGAGATAGAATCATTTGTGGCATCAGTATGGGATACCTAACTTTAGTGAGCCCTATCCATAGGTTGGCCATCTGCAGGGGATGCAGAGCCAGCAAGTTTATCAACACGTTCATTTCCCTCAACTCCCACATGTCCCGGAACGAAGATGAAGGTGACTCTACGAACAGAAGACCTCCGCAGCGAATCGATCCACTGTCTCAGTGCGGAACCCGCCTCAACCTTTCGAATCTTGTTTATTGAATGACTTGGGTCACAGACACGAACATAAGTCTGTGATTTACAGCCATGTGAAAGCCCGTAGCGTTGCACCATACCACCATTATTTTGTATTCGCCTATAATAACTGGTGGAAATGCTTCTTTGTTTGATTACACTTGTTCTATGTTTATTACACTTGCTCCATGTATTCTTAGTAACGGGAAATTGTATTATGACATTACCAATTTCAAAATTACTGTTTGTTGCAAACATGGCAATTTCCGTTACATGGTTAGAATATTACCAGTTCCCAAATTAGAGTTTGTTGCTTTCGTGACATTAGAAGATTTGATTCCAAGGCCATCATCATCACTACACATTTAATTATCCTTTTGTTCATGCTAGAACAATCTCAGCTCATTGCACAAGGTCCGTAGCACCGATGGAGATATCGTTTTGTGTGAATCATAATCATTCATTCGTTATGTCAATTATTCGGAAGATTGGTGTTGAAGTCTTTGATCATGTCCCTCTCTTTTTTCCTGTTTCTCTTCAACTGTCTTTAGTTCAACATAAGTCAGCACATTGGCGTCCTTGCTTGTGTGATGTATCTTTTCCTAGGACGCCATCTTTTCTCTTGCTCTGGATCCTACTTGCCAGTTGTTGTTGTTTTGTTGTCTTCCACTTGTGCCGATAAACGTCTTTGGGGAAGAGTTATTGAAGTTCCAGTGACTGTGACTAGCACCTTTCCTTTAATTTCATCCGTGATCCATGAGCGTGATTTCCAGTAATTTCAATTTTTAAAAAAAACACCTATGCATGTGTTCTTAGCGAAACCTTGTGTGTGTTAAAAAATATCTTCTTCTTCTTCCTCTTTCGTTCGCCTGAAATATCTTTATAACTGCAATGTTGTCTCTTGTATGAATCTAACAGTCTTTTGTAGTCCACTCAGCAGTCCATAGAGTTTATCTTCGACTGTTGTCTCTCTAGGCCAGAAGGTTCGCCTGGATATGTTGCAGTTTGGGCAATCCAGAAGACAATGGCTTGAATCACTGTGAAGGTCAAGCCTGATTATCATATGCTTTATTGTTGTGCCAGGGCATGTGGGTGTTGGGGGAAAGGAACCAGCAGACAGGCTTGCGTGCTGACCTTATGTAGGCAGCGGACGAGCAGTGGGCCAGGTTGAGCCAGGTCATCTATATTCTATATCATTATCACACATCCTGGAGGTCAATATGGATAAGAGCCCTTGTTCTTAAACGTCTAGTGTACTGATACCGAGGTAGTGGGTTAAACCCATACACCGGTCAGTTGGACTAACATGTTGACTTCTCGTCCTTTAATTGGGAACGTAAGTTACAAGTACTTCTTAAGTCGGCGTGGGTTCGGCTGATGGCGAGGGACACCGGTAATAAGGAAAGTTAATCCACAAGCACAAAGCAGTCCAGTACATTAGAAGTAGTAGCACGCGTGTGGACTACGCTTGAGTTCACAGAGAGCGAATGCCCCCCACTACCCCCCCCCCCCCCCAAAAAAAAAAAATCACACAGAGCCTGTTCATGCATCGAGACATATTTATGTGTGTATTTTTTTTTTTTTTTTTAAAATAAAGGTTCTATTCTTATTTATATATAATTTTTTTTTTAATGGGCTCTTTACAATTTCCAACCAGAGCGCCTCTAATCTCTACTTCTTTCTTCTACTTATTTGAACGCCAATAAATACCTGTGTATTCTTAGCTTATGTGTTTTAGTGGATTATTATGTCGTTTGATGCGACCAGATAACTTCGTACTTTTCATGTATATTTCCTTTAGCAGCTCCCGATTTTTATTGAGTTGTTTTGGACAGTCATAATTTGTCCTTTTTATTTATTTCTTTTGTATCCAAGAACCATGCCCCCGTCTACGATATATGGAAATAAACTACAAGGGAAAAGACCAGGCGAGCGTGTGTTGAGGTAATCGATAGGAGGCTGCGCTGATAACGTCATGGGCTCGGTCGGACGAGAGTTCGAGGCATGCACTACTCGTTCGCTAAGAGAGGGTAAGACTGGTATTCCCGTGCATTCAGGCCCTACAAAATGCGACGGTCCTGGCATTTCACATTCCCACAGTAGGTCCCTGCTGCATGGCTTCTTTGTTTTCTGTTAAAACGAAAAGGACACAAAAACAAAACCTCAAACACAGTCGCCACGGAACGTAAAGGAAACAATGAGACATTACAACAGGAAAATACTTGAATAATACAAATGGAAGAAAAGAAACCAGCTAAACAAATATGTCATCAACAAGTAAACTAATAACATCCTTAATAGCCTAAATACGGCTGAGCATTATGGCTTTATTTTTATTTTATTTTATGTTTGTTAACAGAGAAGTTTGTTGTTAAGCCATGTTTTGTCTAAATAATTATTACTTCTTTGAGCAACCAGTGCATGACTAAGAAGAACAGAAAAAAATCTTCAGCCTGAGGAATTAAGGCCGCTTAGCTAGTGCAGTTGTCGCGAACTGTGCATGACTAAAAACCGAAATATAATAAATTCTTAAATTCAAAACTGACAGGACAAAATCCGATTGGTCTGTGTATTCACATTCGAGCAATGTTTACATATCGTCCGTCTTAGTGTGGCTGAGTCGGTGTGCAGGCACAGTGTGACATGACAGCTGCACGCGGTCTGCGTGAGGCCATTTGTTGTCATTCAGGGGATTTCCACTAGCATTGCAATACAGAATGATAATCTTCGGTTCTTGTGGTAAGTTTGTGGGGAGGGGGGTGTTAGTTTCATGTCCTTTATAGGACATCGCAATCAACCATAGCATGTATTGGCTGTTTGTGAATGTCTTGGCAATTTTACGTTTAGTAGTTTGCTATTTATTCATGACCGCTATGAGATAGAATCATTTGTGGCATCAGTGTGGAATACCTAGCTTCGGTGAGCTAGCTCCTTCACTCTCAGATGAGTTGGAAGCAGATGTCCAAGGAGGCAAGGAACCGCCGCAAGTGTATGACTTTCAAATCGGCAACACACAGAGGAAGTGGCCACTCGTGTAGCCAGATTTCTGTACTATCTCTGGTCACATGTAAAATAGTGAATGGTCATATTACGTGATAGTTGTGGGTTGACAGGGAACAGCAGGTCATGTGCTGGGATTGAAAGGTTTAAAGACAAGAAGATCTACTTCATTGCACCGAGTTTTATCCCATATGGCTCAGTTTCTTTCCATAGAGCAGTCTGCCAAAAGCATCACACAGCATGACCTCCATAGCTCTAGTGGCGACCAGCAGGGTCTTCAAAACATTGTGCTCAAAAATGAACCCATGACCTTTGGAGCGCAAGGCAAGAGGCCGGAACACTTTGCCATGGAGACCCCAGCTTGTGGGCATGTAAAATAAAGTGACAGCTGGCAAGCTTGAGGGGAAGAAAGCAAGAGGAAGACATCGGGATAAATTCCTTGATGGTTTGGCAGCATGGCTTGGTCGGGACAAGAACACAGACCTGATTCGAGTCTCTGGCGACCGTGTGAGATGGCGAACCATGACCGCCCACGCATGTCGGCATAGCACTTGATGATGATGATGAATTTACCATTGCTTTCTGACCGAGACGTCAACGTTTAAGTGCAACTGGCCAGTGTTGTGACTGAACCTCTACCCTTTTGGGCAGGCGATTAGCTGATGTGCGGATAGAGACCGGGCTATCTGGGATAAAAATCCGATGCGATAAAGTCGATCCTGTTGTCTTTCAGGCTTTCAATCTCCATTGTTAACGGCATTTGTGGCTGAACTATCTGTGTAGGCGTAATTCCGAGATTGTCTAGGATAACTTCCTTGGACCGTGTTCAATGTAGTGGTTTGCTTTCGCACTTCATTATATTCATTCAGGTGTGCTGATGCTGAGGTAGGGGGTTCAACCTCTACACGGGTCAGTTGAACTAAAATGTTGAATTCTCGTCCTTGACTTGGGGATGTAAATTACAAGTACCTCCGAAGTTGGAGTAGTTCGCTTGATGGTGAGGGACACTGGTAATAAGGAAAGCTAATCCACGCGCAAAATTCAGTCCAGTGCTAATAGAAGTAACATGTATAGACTACGATTGAGCTCAAAACAAGTGAGCGCAACACACACACACACACACACACACACACACACACACACACACACACACACGAGAGAGAGAGAGAGAGAGAGAGAGAGAGAGAGAGAGAGAGAGAGAGAGAGAGAGAGAGAGAGAGAGAGAGAGAGAGAGAGACCGCTGATAGATGGTTGCACTTCTGAACGCCGCGGTCTAACTCATAGGTTGCGATTTGAGTTGAAGCTGGTAGGATTAACGAGCGACAGACACCATGATGTAGGCCTTCCAGTGAATTAAGGGGATGACTTGAGAGAGTGAGAGGGGGCGGGGTAAATGAGATAGAGGGTGACGAGAGACAGAGAACGAGAAAAAGAGAGTTCAATGAGAAGGGGGGGGGGGACCGAGAGAAGGAGTGTGGGATGATAGGGAGAGAGACAGAGAAAGAGCGAAAAATTGCGCCTAATGAGAGAGAGAGAGAGAGAGAGAGAGAGAGAGAGAGAGAGAGAGAGAGGCTGGGGAAGATAGGCATGTGTTGGAAGACAGAGCTTAGTGAAGGAATGGAATAAAAACAGTATAACCAAAGCAACAGGTATAAGAAAACAGTAGCAGAATAACAGGAGAATAACGGGAGAATATGGTATGGCGTGCCTGAGTTTAATTGAACGTAATTGCCATCAGGAGCAATGCAGTGCTGCACAAGTGCCCGCGTTACTTATCGACCGCTGGCTGGTAGCTCTACATATAGTTAGCCAGGGCAGCTGTTCTACATGCTGCAGATCGCATCGATAGTTCCACTCTCTCTCTCTCTCTCTCTCTCTCTCTCTCTCTCTCTCTCTCTCTCTCTCTCTCTCTCTCTTATTCTCTCTCATTCTTTATTTATTTAAATACCTACCTACCTAACTACCTACCTGTCCGTCTGTCCATCCGCCTGTCTGTCTGTCTTTCTGTCCGTCAGTCAGTCCAACCATCATTCTGCCTACCTGTACATACACAATTACTGTGAATTGTAATGATGATGAACATGATGATTATGGCCATAGTGAAGATGATAAAGATGGACAACGAAGATGATGATAATGATTATACCATACCGCCTACTCCTTTAACATCCATGTATGCATTTTCTGACCTCGTTATTAAACTGCTGCATATCGGTTGCAGAACATTGTGATCAACCTCACATTGATTTTCTAGACAGTTGTGAACTCAGCAGTTTGCCAGTGCTTTCTGAACAAGAAGTCAACTTTTAAGTGCAACTTTACGGCGGTGAGAACGTACACTTGCCAAGATATCAACAACAGCAACCAAAATTGCTGGTGTTGACAGCATACGTCCTGTAAAGGATATGCAAGTAACTAACTAATGGCGGTGTAGGGGTTGAACCGCCTACCTCGTCATCAGCGAACGAAAGTTTAAGATCGAGCGCTCTAGTCAGTTAAATATTGTTGACTCCACTCCAAACGAGCTTCAGAAGTCGGAGTGGATTCGCCTGATGGCGAGAGACCGTTGTTTATTTATTTTGCGCTGGCTCGCCCGCCCGCTTTGAACTCAAGCGTAGTCCATACACACCACTTCTAGTAGTGCTAGGCTGAATTTTGCATGTGAATTAGCTTTCCCTATTTGCAGAGTCCCTCGCCATCAGCCGAACCCACTTCGACTTCAGAGGTACTTGTAATTTACGCCCCCAAGTCAAGGACAGAGGTCAACAGTTTAGTCCAACTGTCCGGTGTAGGGATTGAACCCCTTACCTCGGCATCAGCAAAACGGATATTTAAGAGCATGCATCCACTCGGCCATGCTGATCTCCTGGGACAGTGGTAATAGGGAAAGCTGATCCATACGCAAAAATCAGTTTAGAGTGGCTGGGATGGACTTCGGATGGCCAATCACGAGTTACTACACCTGCGCAAGATCGTCATATTGTACCGAGTCACCTGAGGAATCGTCTTGTCCCAGCGAGTCAAACAGCAATAGTGGGTAGACGTGGGCAGGTCACTTGAATGACAGTCATACGACGACTCAGAGATATGGACTTTACTGCAAGACGACCTTATCTTGGGCCAAACTTGACTCACAGACATCGACAGCAGCGCCTGTAAAGGGCAGCGCAACATGCCAGATGGACTAGACTACCGTGGAATGCTGTCCTATTCACACAAGCGAGCAGATTCAACCTATCCGTTGCTGATGGACGTATGTGGATTTGGCGACGGTGTGGAGAGAGCTATGCAAATTGCTGTGTTCGTCAGCACAACCGATTTGGAGGTAGCAGTGTTCACATTTCGGAAGGATTTAGTTTTCACCATCGCTTGTCTTTTCACAACTTCCGTGGAAATGCTAATGCCGTGAAATAACGAGACGAGGTTCTGGAATAACTGGTTGCTCCTGCGTTCACAAATAATCCAGACTTGCAGCTTTTCCAGCAGGATAATTCACGTGCGCACACCACAGGCATTAAGCAGCTATATCTACAGCAGCAGAACATTGTGGCGATTGATTGGCCTGCCATATCACTAGACCAGTGGTTCTCAGCCTTTTTTGGCCCGTGCCCCCCTTCACCATATTTTCAAAACGCCAATCCTTCCCCCCCCCCTTTTTTTTGGTATTTCCTACCTAAAAATTTGGCCCGTGCCCCCTTTCACCATATTTTCAGAACGTCATTCCCCCCTTTCGTATTTCCTACCTAAAAATCCCGCCTCGCCCCTACACAGTATACGTAATAATGGAAGCTAAATTTAATAGCACATACTAAAACAAGTCTAGACGTCTACATAAAACATGATTTGTGGGTCTACTTACTTTATAAATTGAAGTTTAGAAGGGTGAGACGTACAGAACCGTACAGTATGAAGGGAAAAACAATATCAAGTAATCGGTTCTTGTATTAACGCGATCTTGAAATAATCTTAATTTCCCCCCCCCCCCTGGAAACCCTAAAATTCCCCCCCCCCTGGGGTGGGGGGAGGAATTCCCCACCGGTTGAGAACCACTGCACTAGACAGTCTCTTATAGAACATTTGTAGGGCGAGCTTGGACACAGAGTCTACAAGCAAGATTCTGTTAATCTGCAACAGCTCGAAGTTGCCCTTACACGTGAATTAAACTTGATTCCCTGTGTGCGTTCCATGCGGAGCTGCTGTCAAGCTTGTTTGCAAGCACACGGTGGACATACCAAATACTGAGGATAGTGTGAATGATTTTTTTTATTTTCTGTTTGTTGCATTTTTGGTCTTTTACCTTGCCTGTACAGAGTGCAATGAATTTCATAACAATCAAATGTACAAAT